>CM070602.1:19130900-19668824 GCA_036346395.1 Hsuehochloa calcarea | reverse complement strand
ACATGCATCATGCAAATCATATGCCATGAAACCAATGACTTTGACCTAACAAAACAACATCGCCACGAAGTTGGCGACGTTCAAGTAATTCTGGTCGGCCGCTCCGGTGGCGGTCGGACCGCCCATGGCGGTCGGACCGCTCCACGTGAGCGGTCGGACCGCCTAAGACTTAGCCGAAATTCAAGCTCCCAAAATCCAAACCTTCGGAAACTTTAAACCAATAGAACTTTTCATGGAGGCTCCAAAATCATGAGACCAAGTGCATTGGGATCCCTCACTTGTCTACAACACCTATTTTGGCCCAGCTCGATTTGAACACTTTTGGTCATCGCCGGTCCGACCGCCCAGATGGCGGTCCGACCGATATGGGACCGGTCGGACCGCCCGTGCAAGGACCGGTCGGACCGCCTGACCGATAAGCACAGTAACTTTGTCGAAAACAACGTGAAACGACAAACCGTAAACGCCATTGCCAATTGTCACATCATCCTAAGATCGGAGCATATCCCCATGAAATCCACAATCTCCCCTTGATGAACACATTGGCAATTATCCAAAAATGTAAGTAAGAGGTTTGAAAGCGAGTTTACTCGCGGTTTTAGCACAAAGGCACAACTTGGTCCATAAGCAAGAAAAAGCAATGAACATGACCAAGTGGCATCGAGAATAGTATAGGCATGTGAGACAAGGCAAAAGAAAGCATAAAAACTTTGATTTCCAGAAAAGGGTCAAAATTCTCACATGAGGTCCATATGAAAGAACAATTGTTCAATTGACCTATGATCATTGTGAGTATAAAAGAATGCAATTCAAGTTGAGAATATTCAATAAGACAATAAGAATGCAACTCAAGAACTCCCCTCACTATGATCATCAAATTTCAAATTTTCGTTTCTCCCCTTTGTATAAACTTCTCCCCAATCTTCTCATTAACACATCTTCTCCAAATAAGAGTAGCAAAGAAATATAACACATCTTCTCCCAAAGAAATATCTTTTCATTTAACACATCTTCTCCCCTTTGACAATGGATTCATCAAGGAATCACGCCTTCCTCTCATCCGAGAATAACAAATAGAGAATAAAGAAAAGCGAAACAAAAGAAGCATAAAGAGGAATATGCATGAAGTGCAATGGAGTGGCTTCAATTTTTGTATTTTCAATTTTTGATTACAAGAAGCTTTGGAGATTACCCAAAAGAACAAGCTAGTATCTCTAATATTGCACAAACAAAGACATATCAAGCTGGCAACGCTAGCAAGATCATGGTAAGACATATATATCAAAGCTAAGCACAAAGGCTCAAAAGTAAAGCATTAGATTTGATCAATTTAAGCAACGCTTCAAATTGACAAGTTCATCAACGAGGATCCTAAAGTGAAATTGGCCATGTCAAAATGTCAAAGTGAGATCAAAAATCTAACAAAGACCACATTAAGAGTCAATCAAGTCCGTATTGAATCATTTTGCTCAATATTTTATAAGCGCCCATTTGTCAACATTTTTCTCATTTGCATTGAATATTGAAGTTGACTAATGATCTAACTTAGTGACAAGATCACGGACTAGGAGCCATCCACAAACTCATCCTAAGCTTGACCAAAAGTTGATTAAAGGTATATCTTAGTAAAGAAGATCTGGACTAGGAGCCATCCACAAACTCTTTCTAAGCTTCTACAAGGCGACAAATCTTGAGGTTCATGTCATTTCGACAAGCGGTCCCCATGAGATCGTCGGTTCATCAAACTATCTCCAAGTTCATGTCATTTGACAAGCAGTCTCGTAAGAATAGTTTGGCACAATTTAAGCATAAGACAATCTTGATTTTCATTTTTCACAAGAGCAGTTTTAGAATCTCAAGAACACAAAAGCTCAAGTAATGGTCAATTTTAGATCAAAGAGCTAACAAAGCAATTACAGCGGGGCCAATGTCACAAGAGGAGCACTAATTACGCAACTCGCTAAAACATCCACAAATTGCAATTTCTTAGTTTGAGTTGTTTAAAAGGTTCTAGCTCATATAGCAAAGACTTAGCTACACATGTAAAAGCATGATAATTCTAGCAAGTCAAAGAACTAGACATGACATTGAGCAAGAATTGAAATACAAAAGCTCTAAAGGGTAATAGGCAAAGCTTCATCAATTTTAAAAGATAAGCAGAAAATCTTATATTACAATGCATTTTTTTGAATTTTCATACCACTTGTTGTTTTTTTCATATGAATGCAATATGACACAATGAGATGCAATTAAAAGGCCTAAAAATCTAAAAAGTTGAAAAGATCACTAAGTTCGGAAAAGAACAATAAAAGATCAAAAGAACAAGGAAAGATAAGAAAAGATCAAACTCCCCTCAAACCAACCCATAAGGATAAATTACCCTAACTCACTTCTTAAGGAGGAAAACTGGTTTGATCTAAAGGCTTGGTAAGAATATCGCCAATTGAGCTTGGACTCTACAAAGTGCATCACAATATCACCTTTTCAACATGATCTTTAAGGAAGTGAAAGCGAATGTCTATGTGCTTAGTCCTAGAATGTTGCTTTGGGTTTTAGCAATATTAATAGCGAAGTGTTATCACGAGAAAAGAGGAACACTAGCAAAGTTTAACCCATAATCTTTCAAAGTGGGCGTCATCCACAAAATCAGCTCTGACAACTAGCGTGACAACATACTCGCCTCAAAGATGGATTGTGCAATGTAAGACTGCTTTCTAGAAGACCAAGATACAAGAGGCGTGCCTAGAAAGTGGCAGTGCACGAGGTACTCTTCCTATCTAGCAAACGACCCATAAAATCGAATCTGAAAAACCTCTAATGGACAAAGTGAAGAGCGGGAATACCAAATGCCATATAAGAGGGTAGAGTGTAAATACGAATATAAACTTAACGGCTTGGCGATGGGAAGTTCTCGGAGCGCTGAAATCTTGCACAAAGGCATACCGTGAAGTGAATGTCGGTCTCGAGGCCGTCAAATCTGAGAAGGGCCGATCATCTTTGCGGTACTCGCGTTGATCCACGACTTCTCCTTCCTCATCTGGATCCAAAGCAGTTGAAGTTGCCATGGGAGTGGAAATTGGCTTGCGGTCACCCATGTTGAAGCGTTTGAGAAGATCTTTAGTGTACTTCGTCGATGGATGAAAGTTCCTTCCTTGCATTGCTTGATTTGAAGTCCCAAAAGTAATTAAGCTCTCCCATCATACTCATCTCAAATTCCCTAGACATAGTGTCGGAAAAGCTGAAACAAGAGCATTAGAGGAACCACCAAAGATAATATCATCCACATAAATTTGAGCAAGCAGGAAGTCATTGTCACGTCTAAGAATGAATAGGGTTTTATCCACTTTACCCATCTCAAAATTATTTTTAAGCAAGAAGGTCTTAAGTCTATCATACCAGGCTCTAGGGGCTTGTTTAAGACCATACAATGCTTTAGATAGCTTGAAAACACGATTTGGATATTTAGGATCCTCAAAACCAGGGGGTTGCTTAACATACACTTCCTCATCTATGAAACCATTTAAAAGGCACTTTTAACATCCATCGATATAATTTAAAACCTTTTGATGCGACAAATGCAAGCGAGAATGCGAATGGCTTCTAGTCTAGCAGCAGAGCAAATGTCTCATCAAAATCTAACCCCTCAACTTGGCTGAAACCCTGAGCTACCAATCTAGCCTTATTTCTAACCACAGAACCATCCTCACCTTGTTTATTCTTAAACACCCAACGGGTTCCTATAACATTATGACCACTAGGAGGTTCTACTAGGTTCCAAACTTTGTTTCTTTCAAAATTCTCTAACTCCTCATGCATGGCATTTACCGGCTAGAATCGGATAAAGCATGTGATATATCGCGGGGTTCAAAAGAAGCAACAAAAGCCGAATGAGAGTAGAGATTTGGATCATTATACAGGCGAGTGACTCGCTCATGTAGATTACCTATTATCCATTAGGAGGATCTTTGTCTCTGAATGCGAAGTGGGCGCCGGGTGAGATGTCGTTTCTTCGACCTCATGATCTATCTGATGATGATGATGATCGGCGAGAGCCTCAAGCTGAAGGTGAAGTAGGCGTAGCAGGTTCTTGTATCAATATGGGCAAGGCCGGCGCAGATGAGGAATGACATTAGCCGTCCTCATCTTCCTCCACAAAAATACTCTCTGTCACTGTAAATCATCTCGTAGCAATTGATCTAGCTCGAGGGCTAGTCTCATCAAAAGTGACATTACAAGTCTCCTGAATAATGTTAGTCTCAGTATTAAAACTCGAAAACCCCTCGAATGAGCGGGATAACCCAAAATACCCCATCAAAAGTTCTTGATTCAAATTTATCTAAATTGCTGTCTTAAGAATAAAACATTTTGATCCAAAAACTCGAAAATGCGAAGCAGAGGGTTTTCTACCAAAGCGAAGCTCATAAGGAGTCTTGCCTAAAGAAGGTCTCAAAAGACACGATTGGCAATATGGCAAGCGATAGCAATAGCTTCGCCCAAAATCTCCTAGGTGTGCTATACTCATCTAGCATCGTCCTAGCCATTTCGACCAAGGTCCTATTCTTCCTTTCCACCACGCCATTTTGTTGAGGGGCGTGTGGAGAGGAGAAGCGATGCTCAATACCACGCTCGGCACAAAAGAAGCAAAGAAGCATTTTTGAACTCCGTGCCATTATCACTGCGAATCGCTCTCAAAGCACCGGGAAGCTCGAAGCCAAGCGAAGAACAAGATCATGAAAATAACCAAAAGCTTCATCCTTTGAAGTAAGAAAGAACACCCAAGTATATCTTGAAAGATCATCGACTATGACTAGAATATACCATTTTCCACCAATCGCCGGACTCTAGCGGGACCAACAAGTATCCATATGAAGCAAGCATCACGGTCCGTCGGTCATAACCATAGTCACGAGAAGGGTGTGGCGACAACTTGTTTGCCATGCCTACAAAGCGCATATCTGACATCTTTGATAGCTTTGAGCTTAGGCAAACCTCTCATGAGATCAAGGTTGCTAACTCGCGTCAAATGATCAAAACCAATGTGCCCCAAGCGTCGATGCCAAAGCCAAAAATCGAGAAGAAGATGTAAGCAAACATTTAAGAGATCCAAAGAAGAGATTACGAAAAATCGGCTCAAAAATTCTACCAACTCTAGAGATTCCAAACACAAGCTCACCGGTAGAATCAAGCACACGACAAGCATTTTCTTAAAAGCAGTCTCATACCCATCATCAAGAAGTCGAGAAGCAGAAGGAGATTATACCTAAGCTTGTCCACAAGAGCGACATCCTTTAGAATGAATTTGTTGTTTACCCTAATTGATCCTGTTCCTTCAATTAGCCCTTGTGTATCATCTCCAAAGGTGATGAAGTCATCACTGTTGCTCGCGTGAAAGAGGTGAACCATTTTGAGTTTCGGTCATGTGGCGTGAACATCCGAGTCAACGAACCACGTGTTCTTCCCTTTCGCGATAATCCACGAAAATCAAGGAAGCAAAAGAGCGATGTGTCTCAATCTTTGGGATTAGATAAACAAGATTTAGGAATCGATCTTGAGACACACGTCGCAAGGAAAGTATACAAACCAGAGTACTATCCTTGATTTCATTTAACATTCGATTACGAGCAATGTTTAACTTAACATGAGACTTAGACTGTCCATGGGCGGTCTGACCGGCTTTGTGCTGGCGGTCAGGCCGGTGACCAAAACGGTCAGACCGGTGACCACAGTGGTCGGACCTTGATCGATACACATTAGAATTAGGATGTCTAGAAACATAATGATTTGCATGAGAGAAAAATCCTAATCCAGGTTTATTCTTTTCAGTGTTACCATGTCTCATAGAAGCTCTAGGTTGCATGAATGAAATTCTATCAAAATTTTTCCTATCATTTTTCAACCTCATGATATTCAATCAAATGTCCACCTTTTTGCAATAAGTGCAATGGTACTTGGTACCACTAGAAGAAGCACCATTTGAATTAATACAAGGTTGGGCAAAACTCTGATTTAAAAGATGTTTTTGCGAGTTGAGTTTTGAATTCAATTAAACCTTTTCCAAGACTTGAATGACTTTTGGGTTTGAATTGTCTTGAAAAGAATTGAATCCTAAACCTTGCTTCTTATAAGGAGTTTTAGACTTGTCAAGAATCATGTTTAATTGTTTCTTACCTTTAGAAAATTTCTCTAATGTATCATGAAGGTAAGCATTTTCTTTTCTCAAGTTAACACAAGCATCACAAGTTTTATCCATAGATTTTTCCTTATACAAAGCAATTTCAAGCTTAAGAGTGGAACATGAAGCACAAGTAGTATTTTCAATATTGTCCTTAAGCTTAGCATATTTGACTCTAGCGACTTCTAAGATATCTTTGATTTCACGTTCTTTTCTAAGCATGAAGTGCAAGGGCTAGAATCAAATACATCAAAAGCAATCAATTTACTAGATTCTAAACATTTTTCACAAGGAGCACTTTTAATTTCATTTAGTTCAGATTTAGCATTCTCAAGTTGTTGTACACAAATATTATGAGTAGATTGTAACTTGGTAATTTAGAATGCATAGCATGACAAGATAAACATTCATCGAGTTCAAGAGTCTTAGCATTTTAAGCTCTACTTTCGGTTTGCTAATCTTTGACTCTAATTTCTTATTTTTGTCATAACAAATTCAAGCGCTTCATCTTGACTAAGCAATTGCTCAACTATAGAATCATATTTAGCGAAAGCTCATCATAAGTAAAAGATACCTCATTATCATCAATGTCCTCCGTGTCGACCATGAAGCACATGCGGTGAAGTCTTTGGCCTTCCTTTCTTTTTACCTTGAGGATCTCCTCCTCCTTGTCCTCCTCACTCCCGGTATCCACATCGCTCAAGGATTGATCCTCAAAAGCGGCAAGGACCGGTGGCGACCTTCACAAGCTTATTTGCCTCATACCTTGATTTGTTGAAAGGAGGCTTCTTCCAAGTGGCTTTCCTTCCTTATGATTGCTCTTACCTTTGACTTGGGGCAATTTGCGGATATGATTGAGCTCACCACATTCATAGCATGTTACTGGACCACCTCTCTTTTGTTTCTCACATTATTGTAGGCCCGTGTGAATTTCTTTGCTAGAAGAGCTAACTCATTTGGGAATACTTTCAAGCTCCTCTTCATGAATAGCGGATAAACAAGCAAATGAAAATCCGAAGAAGATTCACAAGAGTCATCAAAAGCCTTTTGAGAGGATGCGCTACCAAAGCTAAATTATCTTTCTTAGGATGATCAACTCTTTTAATTTCATGAGTCTTGAGTTTACTATAAAGCAATTCTAAAGTAAGACTTGAAAGATCAACATTTTCTTCTATAGCGGTAGCTTTCATCTCCCACTCCTTGGTGTTGATTGCGGCCAAGAGATGGGTGGCATTTTCAGATTGAGAATATTCAATATCAACGACTTTCATTTGATTAATTACTTTATTAAGCGATTGAAAATGTCATCGATGCTCTCTCGGGGCGCATCTCGAATTTATTGTACTCACGCTTGTAAATTTGGCGCACCTTTTTGATTTGGGACGAACCCTCATGATATGTTTCGAGAGTGTTCCAAATTTCATCTTGATTGAAAGATTGCAAATTCTATCATATTCTTGTCTACCAAGTGCACCATATAAAAGATTCTTAGCCTTATTGTTGTTAGCCAAAAGAATTGCGAAGCGGTGTAGCAATTTCGGGAATAACAGTGGGGCTCTAACAACATCCCAAATAGCTTGTCCTCGCTCTCAAGAAAGACGCATACGATTCTTCCAATAGGCATAGTCGTGCCCATCGAAGATATGCGGTTTAGTAGAAAACTTATCCATCGCCAAAGTTCGGTGACCGGTTAAGATCAAGATTGAACTAACAGGGCTCGATACCACTGTTGGACCGTAAAAGCGACTAGAGGGGGTGAATAGGAGCACGCTCACTTTTCACAAATTATGAACTCAATACAATTTAACTCCGGTAGCTATTAGAAAGCTATGAAGATCAATATACGATCTGTGGAAGACTAGTATTGAATCCAATTAAACCCCTAAGCAATATAACAAAATCAGCAAGAATCAAAGCAACACAAGTACTGGCGGTCTGACCTCTGTAGAGAACCGGTTGGACCGATTTCCAAGCGGTCGGACCGCTGTTATCTTGGCGGTCGGACCGCTCCAAATCGGTCGGACCGGTGGTGATGGGCGATCGGACCGGCGATCTCGTAACCGATCCAAACAGTAAAATCGGCCCGATGCGAAGTTGCAATTAGGTCTAACTTTTGATTCTCAACTCCAAACTTCATGAAACTTTGCACACACCTTCTCTATGCTATTGAGGACCTATTCAATCGAATATTATGATAATTCTTGGAGCGATCTTGAGCAATTGTCAATTGATTAATGAAGGTCTAAAGCAGGGCAAGAACGAAAACTTGATCCTATTGCTTGTTCGTGAGTGATTGATGATCAAGATGATGCTAGATAGATTCACACATATCACAGCAAGCTAATTCATATGAAAGAATCAATCACAAACTCGCGGATCAAAGAAAGCCCTAAAAACACGAAATTGAAAGCAAGAGCGAAAAGAGACTTATCTCAAGCAAACCTTGCATAGATTGATTTCGTGGTTGATCTTTGGATTACATCCACACCATCATGGATCGATGACAATCAAGGATCACGAAATTCTCTTCAAACCATGAAAAGCCCTAGCCTCCACCTCAACTCCCTAAAGACAATTAGGGTTTTGAAACATAAGCGAGAGAGAGAGAGGTGCAGCCACCATCTCCTCCTATTTATAGTGGAGGCCTAAAACTCTTAGGGTTTGACTTAATTGGGCTCCGTTAAGGCCCACTAACAAGCGGGTCACACACGCGCGCTTCGCGGCGCCGTCTTTAACTTTTGACCTAAACCGCTTCACCATGCGTCATGGATTCGCCAATAGGTCACCCTTGTCCATCTTGTGTCACGCTTGAGTCGTTGACCTCACCCGGCATCGTCGATCGTTCTGGACCTCAACTCTTCAAGTCTAGTCCGATTCTCCTCGCCGTTGACCGTCGTTGACCACCAAGCTACTGCACAACCACAGACAAGAAAACACGATTCGGGAACAAGTTCTTCACAACTTGACCCATGTTAGTCAAAACATGCATCATGCAAATCATATGCCATGAAACCAATGACTTTGACCTAACAAAACAACATCGCATACGAAGTTGGCGGCGTTCAAGTAATTCCGGTCGGCCGCTCCGGTGAGCGGTCGGACCGCCCATGGCGGTCGGACCGCTCCTCAATGAGAGCGATCGGACCGCCTTAGACTTAGCCAAATTCAAGCTCCCAAAATCCAAACCTTACGGAAACTTTAAACCAATAGAACTTTTCATTGGAGGCTCCAAAATCATGAGACCAAGTGCATTGGGATCCCTTACTTGTCTACAACACCTATTTTTGGCCCGGCTCGATTTGAACACTTTTGGTCATCGCCGGTCCGATCGCGGATGGCCGGTCCGACCGATATGGGACCGGTCGGACCGCGTGCAAGGACCGGTCGGACCGCCCGAGCAAGAAGCACATGAACTTTGTCGAAAACGCGTGAAACGACAAACCGTAAACGCCATTGCCAATTGTCACATCATCCTAAGATCTGGAGAATATCCCCATGAAATCCACACGCTGACAGCCGCTACACCCGATGACCGAGGTGCAATCTGACCCTAAATCTTCAAACCACCTGGGGAAAAGAAGAAGATACATGATTACTTCACTAACTAAACATGACGAGAAAAATTCAGAATCCTCATATTAAATCAAATTAAGTCTAGAAGTAGAGAAGCTAGCTTGGCTAAGGAAGAGATTGGCGACGGCGAGAACAACGATGACGTAGAGATTGTTGGCCAACTCAAGGTCGTCGAAAAGGAACTAGATGGCAATGGCTCCGACCACCTACATAGAACAAGCGAGCGGTATGCAACCCTTGTTGCCGGTATGAAGTTGCCACGGCCCGCAGCCGGAGGTGGTGAACTATTGCTAGGAAGGCAAGGCTGCCTCGCCGCGAGCAACCATGGATTGGCAGCGCAGGACGGTGGACTATGAGCGGTGGTGCCACTAAGGGGCGAGTTAGTGCTTGGTGTGAGGCTGAGGCGATGAGGCCGGGGGCGATGGCGGTTTTGTGATGGCGTAGTAGTAGGAAGGAGGGATGGCTCAGCGGTGGAGCTAACGACGACTGGGGAAGAAGGGGAGGAGGCAAAGGTGAGGAACAATGAAATGGAGAGGAGTACTGCCTCACCATCGTACCCCAGCACCACCGATCGCCACCACCAACCGAGGTCATGGGGGTCATTGGAGGCGACCGGATCTGCAGCCTAAGTGTCTCCATCGCCAAATCGCCGCCCCCGAGGCTATGCACAAGCAGCCACACCACTGTCCCCGACGTCAGCCGCCCAACCCTAGGGCGTCGAACACCAACAGAAAGATGGGGAAGGAGAAGAAAAGCCGGCAGGTGGAGTGGCAGCGGTGGCGATGCCCTGGACGACGACAGTGGTGGCGCATAGATCATGGATAGCGGGGGAGAAGGGGAATGAAAAGGAGGCTGACGGGGCAGGGCGCGACACATGGGTTCAGAAGGGAAGAAGAGAGGCTAGCGGGTGGAGCGACAACAGTGGCGATGCCTTGGCCAACGGTGGTGGTGGTGGGACGGTGTGGCGGAGCGGGGCATGAAAGGGAACGAAAAGGAGGCAGGTGGGATGCGGTGCATGTGCGAGGAAGGGGAGAAGAGCGGCCAGCGGGTGGAGCAGTAGCAACACCCTCGCCGGTGAAACCAGCAGCACACAGATCGCAAAGAGCGGGGGAAGGGAAATGAGAAGGGGCACGGCGCGACGTATGGATAGGGAAGGGCTAGGGTTCTATCCGATGGCTTTGCACCCGGTCTATCCCGACCGTACAGTCACAATCTGAGGCACAAGATCGACGGAATTGCAAAAACCGTGGGGGTTTTTCGCAAAATCAGGGACGTGGGGGCTCCCAGCGGCCGGCTGTCCTTTCTGCTAGAAGAAAGAGAATATTTAAGACCAAGAGGGTGGAGGCACGCATTTGCCATATGTGGATTCTGGTGTTCTTATTTTCCGTGGCGGGTAAACAAGTGTTGACATGCGATTCTCCTTTAGCATTCCTCACATGAATGGACAATTCGATTGCACAGTAGCAGCTGGTTCCTGCAAAATATGACAGCTTCCCAGTTCCTAGAAATACACTAAGACCATATCAATCATCATTGCTATTATTGCCGAAAGATTTCCCACATAGAAGCACCGCATCTCTACAAATGGTGCTTCTTAGCGACGTATGTGATATGCCAGCGATTTTCCAGCAAATCGGCAAAGGGAGTGTGAATTAGCGAACGCAACCAGATTCCGAAGGGCGAAAGTCGATCTCTCGTTGAAATGTCGATGTAGAGCAATATCGAACAGATGCAACTCTTATGTAGGCGTAAACCGATGCAGATCAAGCGTTAGTGCGAAGCAATATTGATCAATGGCGAAATACAGATGAAAGGTTCTACTGGCTACAAACTAAAATATAGGAAAATTAGTAATGGCTAGCGTGTGCACTTTTGCCCGTCAACCGGTACATGACTTGTATAGCAGATGCCTCTACTCCAAAAGACGGTCGACTCAACTATGGATTCCAACTCTAAATCCTTCGTATCGACCCAGCTTCTCCTCTTTCCATCTCTATCCTTGCTATCTTCCTTCCGCGTCAGCTTTTCCTTTCTTGAAATATGTCTCCGTGTTGATCCCGATTTCCTTGCATATCTTTCCTCAACCATCTCTTTCCTGTCGGTTGCTTCATGGTCGCCTGTCCTTCTTCCAGACGCTTCCACGTTGACTTCACCTTTGACTGCCCTATGTCGCTGACGTGACGAACTATATTTTGTCTTGCTAAAATTTGGCGGCAACCGTTGCAAAGAGAAAATTGTATACATTGTTAGAATTGGACCTATAAGTGTAAATGCTCATTCATTTTTGAAACTCCAAAGCATGCATGGTTTAGCCCCATATTGCCTAGCCAAGTGGTGGGAAAGCAATTCATAAGGTGGAGTCCTTGCTGATAAGGATATCAACCCTCCGGATACAACCGCTATGCCACATCATGGTCCAAGGAAGGTCCCCAAGTCACTTTTTTGTCCAAGCCAAACAAAAATTCGAGTTGGACCCGTTTTGGTATCCAATTCGGCTTTCGAAGACAGATCAACTTCAAATATGCATAATTTTCACATATGGAGTCCGTTGAAGGTTCACCAGTTCTTGATGGAAAGCTCATCTCGTCCTCTTTCCAACAGATCTGGCCCCATCTCAAAATTCCTTCTGAGTGCGCCGTAATAACCAAAACTATCCAACGTTGTTTCTAAGACCGAGACAAAGCGGTGCTGCGCTACCTCTACTTGGGCCCATGATCCTTGTAACCCTAGGGTTTGGTACTGTTCACACATAAATAGTACCAATGCCCCTCCCTTCCCCTCTTCGTCCTTTACATAGTGGTCGCCACCATTCAAGTTTGGCGGGTTTTATTAGATTGAAGTTTAGCTTTGCTAGTTTATACTTTGTCTTCTTACTCGACGAGTTCAATAGTGATATTATTCTTCGAAACCCCACTTATCAATACAATTCATATTCCTATTTGGAATTTCAGATTGCTTGTGTATCTTGTTCTTGCTTTTTCTTCGATTGCCCGCAGGAATTGAACCTCGTGTTCAGGTCAACCGCGTCTTAGCACGGTTCATAATGACTCCGGAGTGTGATTTAGTAATTGCTTGGTGTTCTAGTCATGACTGGTTAGAAGCCTGCATCGTCAAAGTCGTACTTCTACAAATCGACGTATCATCTCATCGAAAGATCAGGACCCAATTGTTCTCATTAGGTGGTATCAGAGCCTACATTGACAGGTAGGATTTCTTGTATCACTATCAGAGCTTACATTGACCGGTAGGATTTCTGGTATCACTATTTAGTAGATTGGTTTTTATTTTCCATAGTCCAGAAAAATTGCCCCACAAAAGAGTAATTTTTGTTGTCCAAACCCCGTTTGTGCTTTTTTATCTATTAGTTTTGGTTTGCTAAATTGAATTTGCGTTCATTTTAGCTTTGTCTAGTTGTTGGTCCTATCCTTGTTTCTATAAACTCAAAAAAAATCCCACGTCCAAAACCATCTAGAACACACCAAACCCTAATTTCCAATTTCCGGCCAGAAGACTCCTTTTCTGTCGCCGCTACAAAAAGGCCATAACTTCTGTTTCCTTCATGAGTTTTGAGTGAAATGACCTCCATTAGAATTATAACTTCATTATCCATCTTCTTGTAAAATTTCATTTCATTCCAGCTAGGCAGTTAAAAGATATCTGTGGTGAAAGTTGACCCAAATTTCTAGTTTGAATCTGCAACAGTCAGCTGTTGTGATTTTTGTGCGAATATTTCAGCCAATTTTTAGAACATGGCCCCAAAATAAAATTTGTGTAAAAAGTCATCGGAAACAAAAAAATCATAGAAAAAGAGGTCACGACCAAAATACCCACATACTGTCCAGTGGGCAGAAACTGTAGTTTTAGATTTGGGTCAATCCTTGTGCTTTTAAATTCCAGATGGCATTCTTTTGAATTATCTTGTGTCTACCACTCCTATACATTGTTATGCACTTGTTTTAGCCTTCTTCCATCCTTGGTTGATCAGCAACATAGGCTATGAGCTAGATACGAACTATAATTCAATTCTGTATAATTTCTGAAATTAACTGATTGTAATCCTTTGCTACATATTTTAAAGCATGTCCAAGCTCCAATTTCTACTAACCGAGCAGATCATGTCGAATCGGCCCTTGCAATCACTTTACTCATCATTTGAGTCAAGTTACCACGAACCAGCCACCGGTTGCATCACCTATTTTGATTGGTAAGAACGTGATATTAGCTTGATAGATCCACATCTTCTTCGAGCTATTGAACAGGAGTGCAAAAAGTCCACGAGGAAGATTCACGCTTGAAACAAAATCATCCACCACGGGAGGTATATGATCGTGATAGTACGTCTGGCAAAACTGAACTCACCGTGCCTTCTTTTACTGAAAATTATGATCCTGGTGCTTGTATCACATGGGAATTAGTTGTAAAACAATTATCTGCATACCATGAATTTCCTGATCATCTGAAGTTAGAGCTGTTACTCGTGAGTTTACTGATTTTGCATCTATTTGGTGGAGTGAATACTGTCCTACAAATAAGAACATACCTAGAACATGGAATTCTTTGAAGAGAGCAATGAGACATAGATTGTAACACCCTGTCTATTCGGAAGACAAGATGTCACCTAACAAGACAACCTACTATTCAATTCTTAAGATTAACATCGCATTCAATGCTAAAGAAACGTTTAACCATGATAACAATCTATAGCTTAATAACAGTTCATCTATAAATTTAAACGAGAATTAACCAAAGTGATAATAATGGACCTCCAAGTGACAATTATTACAGTCCATTACATTATAAATAAAACTGAAGAGATGTAAATAGAACTTTAACGAATGACTATTTATATCATGTGCATGGAACGTGCTGGACTACACCCTCCCGCTAGCAACCGTTTCACTGGAATTCACCTAAAAATAAATAAAAGCAAGAGTGAGTCGAAACTCAGCAAGCACAACATATACATTCACAAAGAATACTGAATCGAAACAATCTACCAAGTACATCATTTACTTCATGAATTTAAGAAAGTACGGTATGAATGAATGAATGCATTGAAGGAGAATGGACTTTCCACATGTTTATACCGGTATAACTAGTGACACACCCGTCGGTGTTCACTTAAGCCCGCTCTTAACCAAGAGCGGGATCCAAGTCCGATATGAAGAACGTTTCATACGGAATGTCCAAATCCTACATTGGAATGGTAGGTCTTACATGCCCATATTGGAATTAATGGGACTTAATCAAGTTTCCACTCCGTGGACAAGAATCAATTATGTATGCATGGAATGAAAAGTATAACTTGGCATATAACTCAATGTATCATCGAATAAGGTATTGAACTCTACCACATCATACTCAAATCACAGGAATATTCATAATTTACCAAGTTAACATGCAATCAATGAATTCACAAAAATTAAACATTGCACTTGCCTTCCGTGTGGTGACGTGTTGTGAAACAACGAAGGTGTCCTTCCACCCACCGTCTCACCGCCTACACAAGTATTACCACGTATTACGGATAATCGAATATGGCACAGCTACAAGTGTACTACGATGCTCTCTAATCAACCCACTCATCCCAAGGGTTCAATTTGACATCTACACTAAAAGTCCAGATTATCGTTCTACGGGCAGTTGCACAAGAAAATTCGCCATTAATTATCTGTAACTCTAAACGACCTGAAACTAGTTCTCACTGATTCTTAACTGATCAGGATACAAAACATTAGCTGGCGGAATCTTCTGATTCGGCCAAAACAGACGGGTAATTAACTGCTAAACCTAACCCATCTACGTCTGTCCAGAAAACAGATCAGCAGTAAAGAAAATGGTGTAACTTTTAGCCTACTGATCCAAATGGAATGATCTTTATCAACTTGGAAAGATAATTTCGAGATCTACAATAACTTAGTTGGGTGAAGATTCTGATTCGGCCTCTATTTTGAACAAAAACGAGGGACAAATCTACTGACCTCAGATTTCAGACAGATTGAACAGTTCGTATTCAAAAATTCATATCTCCCAAACTACTGATCGGATTTTCCTGATCTTGGTTCCAAAAGAAAGCTAACGAAACCAGGAACAAATCTCTAGAAGGGCAAAACCCCAAATTCGGCCTCTAAAGTACCGTAACATGCCACGCAACATTCTGATCCAATCTGTAATTTCTGGAACTCTAATCCGACGCGAATCAATTGATCTCTACCGCAACAAAAATCGATCAAACAAATAACCGGGGTGCTCGTTACCCTTGAAGAACCGTAGCACGACGAAGAACCACTCCCGCTGGTCTCCTTCTTCTTCCTTGGCCGCCACACCACAGCGAACAACCGGCGAAGAAACGACCCACGGAGGACAGATCGGAGGAGAAGCGCCCGGGGATCTTGGAGACCAACTTCGGGAGCACCAATGGCCGGCCACCAAGGGAGGAGACGGCGCCCAACCAGGGGAGGAGGCGCCGGCAAAGGAGGATGGAGAGGGGAGGGGGTGGCGGCTAGGTGGGAGGGGAAGGAGGCGGCTAGGGTTTGGGGAGTGGCGCCCCCTTTATGGCCGGCCACTTCATGGGCCGGCCAGCCCCCCCCTTGGGCCTCCTGGGTCGCGGACTGCGGCCCAGGTTGTCGGAAAATATAGATAACCCCCCCTGCTAATTGGAATTTCCGACAAAAACTATTTCTTTTCTCCTCGACTTCTTTCTTTTTACCGAATGCGATTCCGGAAACTTTTAAATCTCGTTTTCGATTAAATTCCAAACTATACGAACTAGCTGGATTTATGAGGTATTACACTCTAACCCCCTTAGGAAAGATTCGACCTCGAATCTACGTAGCAACTTCGAGAAGAAAAGATGAATAACTTAAATAATTACCTGAAGTGAACAGGTCGGGGTATTGTTCTCGCATGCGGGACTCTAACTCCCAAGTAGCCTCTCTTTCAGACTGATGAGACCAATGGATCTTAACATACTTCAGGGTCTTGTTCCTCAGAACCCGTTCGCTCCTTCTAATATTCTCACTTTGGTGGGATTCGATAGTAAGATCTTGCTCAATAATCAAAGGCTCCAAAGGAATAACATGGTCGGATCCTCAAAATTTCCGCAACATGGACACATGAAACACATTTTGGACCCCTTTCATGGAGTCGGGAAGGTCCAAACGGTAAGCTAGTTTTCCAATTCGCGCCACGATTGGAAAAGGTCCAACATACCTTGGACTAAGCTTTCCTTTGGTGCCAAACCGCACCACACCTTTGGATGGCGACACTCTCAACAGAACTTCGTCACCCACTATGAATTCCAAATCCCGCCTTCTGACATCTGCGTAGCTCTTCAGCCGACTCTGAGCGACCAATGATTTTGCCTAACTCGCCACTCTAGTCCTTTGCTTTGAACCCAATCGGGACCCAAAACTGCCCGCTCTCCAACCTCATCCCAACACAACGGGGACCTACACCTACGTCCATAAAGAACCTCGAATGGTGCCGCTCGAATACTGGCATGATAACTGTTATTATAAGCAAACTCGGCCAACGATAAATGTTCTTCCCAACTTCCTTTCCAGGATAAAACACAACACCGAGCATATCTTCCAATGTCCGAATAGTGCGCTCAGATTGTCCATCCGTTTGGGGATGAAAGGCGTGCTTAAGCAATGAGTGTGCCCATGGCACCGCAAACTCTCCCGTAACTTGAAGACAAATTTCGCGTCCCGATCGTAAACAATAGTTTTCGAACTCCGCAACCGCACTACTTCCCGCACATAAAGAGGAGCCAAATCACTTGCGAATTTGTTGTGCGGATAGGAATAAAATGAGCAGACTTCGAGCCGGTCCACAATGACCCAAATAGCATCCTTCCTCGTTGCGTGCGAGGTAAACCGACTACAAAATCCATTGATATATCATCCCACGGCCACACGGGACCTCCAAATGGTTGCGGCAATCCGTGGCCGCTTATGTTCGACCTTGACTCACGACAGACTCCACAAGATGCTACATACTGTGCAATATCAACCTTCATCCTCTTCCACGAAGTTTCTCTTTAGATCTTTGTACATCTTGGTCTCTCGTGGTGCCATCAGATACTGGCGACGATGTGCCTCTTTCAGATCTCATCCTTAACTCCGAGCCTCCTGGGAACACAGCGGCCTTTAAACCGTAACGCATCACCTCATCTATCTTGAAATGGCCTTGCTTGCCCTCAATACAACGCTTTCTCACCATTGAAACATCTGGTCATGTCTTTGTGCTTCTCGCACTTGATCCGGAAGTGCTAACTCTAAAAGCAACCGAAGTCTCACTTTGGCGTACATAAAACAATAGGAAATATCCATACGCTCAAAATCAGCGATAAGACAATCGACATAGATGGTGTCGCCTTGCGACTCAAAGCATCCGCTACCACGCTTGCCTTGCACGGATGATCTTGAATTATGAGATCATAGTCCTTAATCGGCTCTAACCATCTCCTCTGCCTCGTGTTCAAATCCTTCGGTAAAGATATATTTCAAACTCTTGTGATCGGTGAAGATGTCACAAGACTCGCCAGACAAATAATGGCGCGATTTTTAAAGCAAGAACCACTGCGCAGCCAACTCGAGATCATGAGTCGGATAATTCGCTCATGCTTCTTCAACTGTCGCGACGCATAAGAAATCACTTTGCCCTCCTGCATAAGTACACAACCGAGACCAACTATCGACGCATCTGAATAAATGGTGAACCGCTTCCTGCTCGGGAAGAGTCAAAATCGGAGCAGTCACCAATCTTTCCTTTAATGCACAAAAGCTGCGCCACATGCTTTCGACCACCGAAATTTAACTCCTTTCTGTGTCAAGCTGGGACATTGGTCTAGCAATAATGGAGAAACCTTCCACGAAACGCCGGTAATAACCCGCTAATCCCAGAAAACTCCTCACCTCCTTGACATTGGTTGGTCTTGTCCACTCTACCACCGTAGAAATCTTGCTAGGATCAATCGATATACCATCTTGGTTGATAACATGGCCTAGAAACCCCACCTCAGAAATCCAGAACTCGCACTTCTTCAATTTGGCATAGAATTGATTCTTTCTCAGTGTTTCAAGTACCAACTTCAAATGTCGAGCGTGATCCTCTTCCGTTTTGGAATAGATCAAAATATCGTCAATAAATACGACAACAAAATCATCGAGGTATTGGTGTAGCATACTGTTCATGGCCTCCATGAAAACTGCAGGAGCATTCGTCAGTCCAAAAGACATAACTTTGTACTCATAATGGCCATACCTCGTGGAAAAAGCTGTCTTCTCGATGTCCTCGCTCCGGGACACGAACTGATTGTACCTCGATCAAGGTCAATCTTCGAGAATATTTTGGCCCCTTCAATTGGTCGAAGAGATCCTCGATACGGGTAATGGATATTTATTCTTCACCGTTGCTTGGTTAAGAGCCCGATAATCCACACACATGCGCCAACTGCCATCCTTCTTCTTGGTGAAAAGCACAGGTGCTCCCCAAGGTGAGACGCTACGCCGAATCATATCCTTGGACAACAAATCGTCCAACTGCTTCTTCAATTCCTCTTGAAATGGTCGTGCCAACCGATAAGGAGACATCGATATGGGTCGCGTTCCCGGAATAAGATCAATCCGGAACTCCACTCTCCGACGGAGGCATCGAGTGCGCCCGCAGGAAAACATCAGAAAACTCATTCGCAACTGGTATCTCCTCAATACGCAATGAAGAGCCAATCTTTTCATTGAGGGACCAAAGCAATCCATAGGTTGATGCACGGCGGCTAGGGTACAGACTAGCCAAAGATTTAACGCTGAATCGACGTGCACTCTCGAATACCGGTTCTTCACCGGAAGGAGCTTGCAGAGTCACCGTCTTCCAGAAGCAACAGATCTTGGCCCGGTATTGAAATAACCAGTCCATACCCAGAATGACATCAAAAGGTGCCAGTTGAATCACTATAAGGTTAGCAGTGAAAACCTCCCCATCGATATCAATAGAACAGCCCGGACAAACTGTAGAGCTGGAAATAAGACCCCCCGGAGAACTGACTACCACGGACTCGGAGATGAACTGCAGACTCAAACTCGCTCTTCTGACAAACTCCAGGGACACAAACGAATACGTAGCACCAGAATCAAACAATATGAAAGCATCATGCGAGTCAACTAGTAAAGTACCTGTCACCACGTCCGGTCGCCTCATAGTATCTGGAGTGGGCATGGCGTAGACTCCTGGCGGCGGCGGGGCGGAGGAAGCTCCGACACTCGCGAAGGGTGCCCAAAACCGCTGCGGAGAACAGCAGACAGCGGAGGTGCGGTCGGAACGGGTTCCAATAGAACCTCGCTGGAGGTGCTCGAGGAACCATCAAGGAGGAATCCACCGAGTGAGCGTGGTGCGAGATGCCGCAGAGTTCGAATCAACCACCGTGAACGCTGGAAGATGAAGGCTGCCGAACGGGCTCCCACTGATGATACTCATGCCGGGTTCGATTGCAAACCGACGCTTGTGGCCATCCCGACCACGATGACGACATGACCCCTGAAGGAACACTCAAGCTCGATGCTCCTCACCACACCGAAGCATTTCATGCCCGTCCCGAACAGACGCATCGATGGAATGGAAGACAAAGGACGGGACGCCGAAGAGGAAGACTGCCACTGACGGACAGGACGAGTGTTGTGACCCTTCTGAAACCTCTTGGGAGCGGGTCGCTGAAAAGACCCATTCCCTCCACCAAAACTCCGTTTCTGCCCACCACCGAAATTGCCAGAGGAGCGAACTAATAAAGCGACGCTGACTTTGCGGAGCAGTACCTTTCTCCAACTCCATTCCTCTAGCTTGCTCGACCACCGAGCTGAAATCACGCAGATCCTGCCGCCTCGACCTGGCGATACTTTTGGTTGAGGCCCCACGAACCTCTTAGCCTTCTCATTATCATCATTCGCCACCGCTGGTACAAAGCGCACCAGGTTATTGAACCCAGCCTCGTACTCAGATACCGTCATCTTTCCTTGCTCAAAAGTCAACAGTGTTTGTTCCATCTTCTCAACAAAGGAGTCTGGATAGAATTGCGTCCTGAATTTCTCCACGAACACTTCCCAAGTGGCAGGGACGAATGGCTGAGTCCTAGAAGACAGGACTCCTTCCCACCGATGTCGCTTGACCCTTCAACCGAAAAGCCACGAACGCGCCCTCTGACCGACGGCTCTAATGCCCCAAATCGACGCTCCATATATCTCAACCAATCCATGACCGGACCGGTGTGCGGCTCCATCAAAAGAGTCCAATCGGGCGACATCCACTCCCAAGATTCATCCTAACCTCGGGTGGAGCGAAGAGCGACAATGTGTTCTGCCGCGGTGCACGCAACTGCAGAATGGCCGTCTGCATTCTGTTGGCGAGTAGCCGGTTTCTCTCATAAGGTTCTCGATAAGTTCTGCAGACACAATAGAAGGCTCTGCGACCGAGGAGCGGCAGAGGCAATCTCCTCCGTGGCGACCTCAAGCCTTCCTCGGTCGAGAAGAAGACACTACCGACCGCGCCCCCGACCCGACCACGGACCGGTGGGCGACCACGCCACGACCTCTCGCCATCTAAACACCACCACACAAAAGATCAAACAATTCAATTATCGAACATAAGGGAATGACTTGAAAGAAATGCGAAGCAAAGTTATACCCAACCCTTCCTATCGTACAAGATGTGTCAAGTTTTAAGTTAATAAGCTGTTGACAAATTTTAGTTTATGTTGACAACCTTAAACTAGTTTTAGTAAATGTTATCAATCTATTCACCACGGACTGAAGCCCGCTCGATACCAATCAGAACACCTGTCTATTCTAAGACAAGATGTCACCTAACAAGACAATCTACTATTCAATTCTTAAGATTAACATCGCATTCAATGCTAAAGAAACGCTTAACCATGATAACAATCTATAGCTTAATAACGGTTCATCTATAAATTTAAACGAGAATTAACCAAAGCGATAATAATGGACCTCCAAGTGACAATTATTACATCCATTACATTATAAATAAAATCAAGAGATGTAAATAGAACTTTAACGAATGACTATTTATTTCATGTGCATGGAACGTCTTTGGACTACACCCTCCCGCTAGCAACCGTTTCACTGGAATTCACCTAAAAATCATTGCGTATTGAGGAGATACCGATTGCGAATGAGTTTTTCGATGTTTTCCTCGCGAATCGCTCGATGCCTCCCGACGGAGAGTGGAGTTCGGATTGATCTTATTCCGAACGCGACCCATATCGATGTCTCCTTATCGGTTGGCACGACCATTTCAAGAGGAATTGAAGAAGCGGTTGGACGATTTGTTGTCCAAGGATATGATTCGGCAGAAGCGTCTCACCTTGGGAGCACTCGTGCTTTTCACCAAGAAGAAGGATGGCGATTGGCGCATGTGTGTGGATTATCGGGCTCTTAACCAAGCAACGGTGAAGAATAAATATCCATTACCCGTGATCGAGGATCTCTTCGACCAATTGAAGGGGCCAAAATATTCTCAAGATTGACCTTGATGGTACAATCGATTCGTGTCCGGAGCGGGACATCGAGAAGACGATTTTTTCCACGAGGTATGGCCATTATGAGTACAAAGTTATGTCTTTTGACTGACGAATGCTCCCGCGATTTTCATGGAGGCCATGAGCAAGATGCTACACCAATACCTCGATGATTTTGTTGTCGATTTATTGACGATATTTTGATCTATTCCAAAACGGAAGAGGATCACGCTCGACATTTGAAGTTGGTACTTGAAACACTGAGAAAGAATCAATTCTATGCCAAATTGAAGAAGTGCGAGTTCTGGATTTCTGAGGTGGGGTTTCTAGGCCATGTTATCAACCAAGATGGTATCAGAGCATCAACCTTCGCTGCACGAGCGCGTGCGGGACAGGGGCGTGGGCATATGGCGCATGGCGCATGTGGGCCCGGAGTGGACACATGGCATGGCATATGTGTCGGCCTTGACCGACGCACGGGACGTGTACCGAGGGGTGGTTCGGGCATTTGCCGCGTATGCGTATATCTTTGCGGCGGCGCCTTAAGGGGTGAATGTAATACCCTACTGCTTTCAGAAGCGTGGCCCATGTGGCCCATGAGGAGTTGTGTGGTGGGATTAGTCCCACATTGCTTGTCTCAAGTGAGTTGTAGTGGTATATAATGCCTGTTGGATCCAAACGTAGCACCTCCGGGTTAACC
The DNA here is from genome assembly GCA_036346395.1 of Hsuehochloa calcarea. Taxonomy (NCBI): domain Eukaryota; kingdom Viridiplantae; phylum Streptophyta; class Magnoliopsida; order Poales; family Poaceae; genus Hsuehochloa; species Hsuehochloa calcarea. The sequence continues at coordinate 19,645,847 of CM070602.1, read as the reverse complement.
CTTTTACATGAAGCGAGGACGAAAGTGTAAGTGAGGTGCTATGTGTGGGCGGGTCCATACGGTGAGAGGTTGGGCATTGAGTGAATTTGGTCGGGTGTTACAGAGTGAGTCGAAACTCGGCAAGCACAACATATACATTCACATAGAATACTGAATCGAAACAATCTACCAAGTACATCATTTACTTCATGAATTTAAGAAAGTACGGTATGAATGAATGAATGCATTGAAGGAGAATGGACTTTCCACATGTTTATCGGTATAACTAGTGACACACCCGTCGGTGTTCACTTTTAAGCCCGCTCTTAACCAAGAGCGGGATCCAAGCTCCGTATGAAGAACGTTTCATACGGAATGTCCGAAGCGCCTACATTGGAATGGTAGGTCTTACATGCCCATATTGGAATTAATGGGACTTAATCAAGTTTCCACTCCAAGTGACAAGAATCGAATTATGTATGCATGGAATGAAAAGCATAACTTGGCATATAACTCAATGTATCATCGAATAAGGTATTGAACTCTACCACATCATACTCAAATCACAGGAATATTCATAATTTACCAAGTTAACATGCAATCAATGAATTCACAAAAATTAAACATTGCACTTGCCTTCCGTGTGGTGACGTGTTGTGAAACAACGAAGGTGTCCTTCCACCCACCGTCTCACCGCCTACACAAGTATTACCACGTATTACGGATAATCGAATATGGCACAGCTACAAGTGTACTACGATGCACTCTAATCAACCCACTCATCCCAAGGGTTCAATTTGACATCTACACTAAAAGTCCAGATTATCGTTCTACGGGCAGTTGCACAAGAAAATTCTCCATTAATTATCTGTAACTCTAAACGACCTGAAACCAATGCTCACTGATTCTTAACTAATCAGGCTACAAAACATTAGTTGGCGGAATCTTCTGATTCGGCCAAAACAGAGGGGTAATTAACTACTAAACCTAACCCATCTACGTCTGTTCAGAAAACAGATCAGCAGTAAAGAAAATGGTGTAACTTTTAGCCTACTGATCCAAATGGAATGATCTTTATCAACTTGGAAAGATAATTTCGAGATCTACAATACCTTAGTTGGGTGAAGATTCTGATTCGGCCTCTATTTTGAACAAAAACGAGGGACAAACCTACTGACCTCAGATTTCAGACAGATTGAACAGTTCGTATTCAAAAATTCATATCTCCCAAACTACTGATCGGATTTTCCTGATCTTGGTGCCAAAAGAAATTTAACGAAACCAGGAACAAATCTCTAGAAGGGTAAAACCCCAAATTCGGCCTCTAAAGTACCGTAACATGCCACGCAACATTCTGATCCAATCTGTAATTTCTGGAACTCTAATCCGACGCGAATAATTCACATAGATTTGCACCTTCCTATTATTCTCATGAATTGCTTAATAAATTACAACGCTTAAGACAAGGTAGTAGTTCTGTAGATGATTATTACCATATGCTATGGAGAAAGTTTCTGCAATTGCATGTTCGAAATCCTTGTTTAGTGCCTACACCCCTGGATATAAGTTTACTTTGATTGGAGGTTATAGTGTAGACAATCAATTTCTTGTATATCGAATATACATAACCTGTGATAACATAGATGAATTGAAGCTTCTTGTTTTGAACAATACTTCTTGTATGATGAATCTTGTTCATTATGGGAGGAAAATAAAATTCACTGATCATTAAATGTCTATGTGTTCATCTCTTATTGCACCATCTAATATTAATAATCTCAATAATGATGTTGAAGTATGAAGAACTTACAAATCTTTTCACCCTTGCTAGATGAATTTGTTATTGCTCGATTGAAATATGATTATATAAATAACTTGTGCACTTTGAAATCAATTGTTGTGCTGCCCATTAACTTACAAAAGTTGAGGACAATATTTTTTCATCACAGGGCGATGAATAACTCTACTATATACTTCACTTATATTTGCAAATTGAGTTACAAACTGAATGATACGAGAAAATACACCTTTGCTGATTTGATGCATGCACACTCACATTTATTTAGCAAAGATTTCTCTATTTATTTGCCACCTGCTGTTGATAATATTTTGCAGAAAGATGAGCATGTGTTGCTATAAGTTTTTAAGCTTTTCTTGGAGCTAGATGATGAGTGTGGGTCGAAGATGACTCAAATGCAAGAAGGGGAGTATGATGAGGACATCAACCCTCTGGATACGACCGCTACACCATGTCATGGTCCAGGGAAGGTCCCCAAGTCACTTTTTGTCCAAGCCAAGCAAGAGTTCGAGCTGGACCCGTTTTGGAATTCAATTCGGCCTCTGGAGACAACACCGACTTCAAACATGCATAACTTCAACATACCGAGTCCGTTGGAGGTCCACGAGTACTTGATAGAAAGCTGATCTCGTCCTCTTTCCAACAAATCTAGCCCCACATCTAAATTACATTTGAGCACGCCGAGATGGCCAAAACAATCTAATGTTGTTTCTGAGACAGAGACAAAGCGGTGCTACGCCACCTCTACTTGGGCCTATGGGCCTTGTAACCCTAGGGGTTGATACGGTTTTATAGTACTATTCACTTGGTACTATTGATGCATGGACAGTACCACTGCCCCTCCCTTCCTCTCTTCCTCCTTTACATAGTGGCCACCGTTTGGTGGGTTTTGTTATATTGAAGTTTAGTTTTGCTACTTTATACTTTGTCCTCTTGTTCGACGAGTTCAACAGCGACATTGTTCTTCGAAACCCCACTTATCAATACAATTCATATTCCTATTTGTAATTTCAGATTGCTTGTGTATCTTGTTCTTACTTGTTCTTCGATTGCTCGCAGGAACTGAACCTTGTGTTCAGGTCAATCGCATCTTGGCACGGTTGATAATGACTCCGGAGTGTGGTTTAGCGATTGCTTGGTGTTCTTGCCGTGACTGGTTAGAAGCCTGCATCATCAAAGTTTTACCTCCATAAATCGACGTATCATCCTATCGGAAGATCGGGACCCAATTGTTCTCATCAGGTAGTATCTGAGCTTACGTTGACCTTTAGGATTTCTTGTATCCCTAGTTAGTAGATTGGTTTTTATTCTCTATAGTCCAAAAAAATTGGTTGAAATAAAGTGGTTGAAACACTGTGGTCGAAATAATTTGGTCAAAACACAGTGGTCGAAAAATACTGATAAGATCCATAGACTAGTGTGGTCGAAACACTGTGATCGAAACACAACGATCGAAAAATTATGGTCATATCCATAGACTAGTGTTGACAAGGATCTAATAATCCTCAATTAATTAAATTATTTATTTGTAATTGTTATTATAGATAGCCATATCATCATGATAGTATTAAGTATACCTCTTATCATGAATAAGGGAAAATCTTAAGATGACTGGTTGTAAACCATCCTACGACCATCATGTATGGTCGTAATATGTTTTACAACCACCTGGTGATCGTAAGCCTTTCTACGACCACCTCATGGTTGTAAGATTTCTACGACCAGGTCGATTACGACTACCCTATAGTCAACAAAGCCTACAAACATGCCGGGACAAATTGACTAGGGAATCTTATGTGTTGTGTTGAAGACACAGAACAGTTAGCGTATGCTATTATGCTCTAGGATAACTGCATTTATTACGCCTCTATCTTTGACGATAATTGCAAGAGGATGTGGGGTGTTATTTTTCTGACAATAACTTCCATCAACGTGAGCATTCTATCAAACGTTGAGGTGCATCTTGGCCTGGAGTAATTGTCACCCCTTTATGGGCTATATAAAGGCTAAAGTCAGTAGACATGGGAGAGGCAGAAAGGGCAAGAGCAAGAAGACATTAAGCATTAGAAATCTTCTTCCCGGTTGTAAACAACGTAGTCAATATAGCAACACACGAGTAGTGTTGTTATTCTTCCAGGAGAAGGTCTGAACCTGTCTAAATCCCTGTGTCTTTTTCTGTGTGGATCTATATCTAGGAAACCCCCAAATATACATCCGTAAGATCAATTCTAAATCATCGACAAGTGTGGTAGAAATAATATAGTGGAAATACATTGGTCGAAACTATAGACCAGTGGTCGAAGCTGTTGAACAGTGTGTACTCAGAAACTGATAAACAATGCTTAACTACCATTAATTAGTTTTAAATTACTAGAGAGTAATTGCCTCAACCTTTAAAAGATCTGGAGACGTCTAGACCTGAGCTCAATTGATTCACTTCCATTTCTTTCCTCTCTGTTCTACTGTGTTGAAGAGTTGTGTTGTCGAACCAAGCTATCCCTTCTAGGGATGGCAATCGGGCGCGGTGTGTGCGGGTAGTTCTCTCCCATACCCATGCCCGCGACCCTAATTTCCCCCACAAGCATGCCCGCGAAGGGCGACAGGCAAAGAACCTCGTCCATACTCATCGTCTGCGGGCACCCATCGCCCCGCGGACATGCCTATGTACCCACGAACAATGTCAAGACTACATCATCATACGAGAGTTGCATGAACATCACAAGCCTATTAATCTACATAAACTTATTAAAGTCAAAGTGCATAACTCTGATATGATGCTTTGGTTTTGTAGACCACGTACGAGAATTTTTGATACAAATCAGATAGTAGGCCTGATGTCTATGATCAAGGATTCAAGGATGTCTGAATAATTTCCTAGAAGTCTTCTGTAGTAAGACAAAACCTTATAAACACAAGCTGGTTATAATTGGTAATTAACCAAAACAAAAATAGCTTGAAAATCTATACAGATCGTGACTGAGTAAGACCGTAAGAGTGACTAGGGTTTTCGAAGAAGTGTGGCGTGGGTAAACGGGCGAGACGGGCGCTGGTGGTGCTCACTCATACCCATGCTTGTTTACCCGACGAACAGAGAGTTGCACCCATTTTCATGCACGTGGGAAAAAAACACCCCATGCCCCACTCCATTAGGGCATTTACCCACAGGCAAGAGGGTAATCGGGTACAATTACCATCCCTTGTCCCTTCTGCTCAGCGTGAGCAGGGAAGGAGGGTGAGCGGGTATATCCGAACCATTGTCTCTAAACTCTGATTTTTTTTATCGCGTTGCCGAAGTCAGATGAATATTAGGTTTCCTTCTGACAACACGAAACAACCTCTTTTAGCTCTCGGCGGTAGGGTGGCTGGTGGTCACAGCAACAAGATGGTCGAACGGTGGTAGAGCGCGTTGGTGCCGCGGTAGTGATTAGCAATGGTGGTAGGCGCTGTGGTGGTCGATCGATTGCCGTGGCAGGCGTTTCGGTGGCTACGGCAAAGGTCAGTAGGTAGCGGTGGGGTAGGGGGTGATGGGTGTTGTGGTAGTGAAGGCAGCAGCGCTACAAGGGGTGATGAGTTGCGGCAAAACCGGACGACTTGCAAGGGACTCCAAACTAGACCAATGTCGGGACCCAAATATGCAAATATGGACCCTCTGTGTACTCTGCACTAGTCTAGGATCACGCTAGTGCACACAGTGTCAACATCGATGAAATATCGCATCCATACAACGAATCTAAGAATAAACGAGTACCTTTAAATAACAAATAACTGTCTCGATGCAAGGCTGACAATAAAGAAATAAACTGCAGCGGAAACGAAATAAACTCCGGTGGGCTCCCATCAATTTACCACAGGCAACTGACTGGGATCAAGACCATAACGATCAACCTTCGTAGAACTCTTCTTCAAAAGCAGGCGACGACTCCTCCACTTCTGTTGATTTGTTTAGCAAGAGTGAGTACACACCGTACTCGCAAGTCATACCACAGAATGCAATTTATAGATAATGGTTTATTCCAAGGAATGGCTTCTGTGGTTATTTTGCAGAAATGCAACATTTGCAATTGAATACAAATAATAGATTGAAAGCATAATCCAAAAACAAATAGACAATAATAAGCTAACAATTGATTTCACAAAGGACACACAGTCTAATCAAGTTATTCACACAGCTACACAACTTATCTCACACAGCTGACCCTTCCCAATTATTTTATGAAAATCTACCCCTCGTGTGAAATTCCCGAGCACGTCCATAACCGAGGACGCGGCTATTCGAATATATTGGTTTAAACACTCTGCAGAGGTTGTACACTTTACCCACACGATACAATCAGTGTAGCTAGCACTGACCATAACAAAACCTTTCAGAGACTTCATCTCAAACAATGACACTCCCAATGTGCTTTCCTGCCGGCCAATCGATACACACAGCGTTTGGTTACGACACACATCGTTGGACAGGGATGCAGCGAACCATCCCGCGATGTGATATATCACACCTCCAGCCCATCACACAGTTTAAATACAACCTGAGTTGTCAATGTCAAGACTCCATAACTTACTAAGTTAGGCCCAGCCCATACTAGGCATGTGGTCGTACAGTAAGGCCCAGTTCAATGGCGCACAAAGTTAAGTCCTTAATTGATCAAGGCAAGACTTTCAGTTTTTCCCAAATCACAAAGTTTATAGCACACAGTTCCACCATCACCATTCACACAGATCCACCACTTGTCTCAGTCCAAACCTTTTCCCACCTTGTTGATTAAGTGCAACACATGCCATCATGAGTAACAGCACACAACACACATAGTTTCATCACACAATTCCATAATCACTTAGTCAAGTTTATAATTGCAACTCACATGAAATGATGACTCGTGGCATGGCTAAGCAGTCTAATCGTATCTAACCAACCCACGCTGGTGCTACGATAATACCAACTAATAATGATCCAATCTAGGGTGATAAAAGATCATGGCATACAATAGACAAGGTGGATATAACAAATTGGATTAATAACTATCCCAAAAGCATTTAAATAAATACTTGAAATAGAATGCAATACATTGAAACAAAGTATTTTGAAAACTAGGTTCAATATGATCGAAGGTATAACTTGCCTTGGAATATCTCAAAGTACTGGTCTTGATCTTGAGGAGGTGCTCCTTCTTCAGCAAAATTTCCCGAAGTATCGACGTCTACTCGCAAACGAGACAAAAGAAACCAAAAACAAATAAATACAGAGGCAAAACAAACTCCAAAAATCAAATAAAATTCACCATTAAATAGATCTTGATTTTATATGAATTTACAAATTTGAATGGGCTAAATCGGAGTTCGGATGCAAAAGATATGGGCTTTGGAAGTTTAAAAATCAAATAAAACCCTAATTTGGATTTTATTGAATTTCCCGAATTATTTTTATAAAGGAAAATTGGATTATTGCGCAATGCTTGCGTCAGCCGAGAAAAGAAAATAAATAAAACCGTACTGACAGGTGGGCCCCACATGTCAGTGACACGGCTGACGGTGGACCGAGTGCACCGAACCGAGGGAGATCTGGCGCGGTGGACCAAGAGGCGTGGCGCTGATGCGGCGCCACGTTAGTGACACGCCAGCGCCGACTGGTCAGACATGCAGCGCCCACTCGGCCGACGCCGCCGCGTTTGGATGCGGCCGACAACGGCGAACGGCGACGACTCGGTGAGGAAGGCTGGGTGCTCTGGTAGCTCAAGCTAACGCGCACTGGGACGTCGGTTGCACTGGGACGTCGGGGGTCGCCGGAATTGGCGCCGGAGCGGAAGAGGGTGATCGGGTTTTGCCGGCGTTGAACTCCGGTGGCGCTCGAGCGATGCCGAGGGGTTCCCGAGAAAGCCCTGGCGATGGGGATGCTGACGGCGTAGTTCCCGGGGGTAGAGCGTCACCGGTGGCAGCGCAAGTGGAGTTTTTGCCGACGGCGGTCGAAAGCTACAAACTCGAATTAAGGCGGCGCTAGGACTTTAGGAGGGGCGAGGGTGGCGGCTCTGGGATCAGGAGGAGGAGGGGGACCCCAGGGGGTTTTATAGGGCCGGGGGACGACGAGGGTAGAAACGCCTAAATGAGTCCGTTTCGCCACAATCGGAGATCCAGAAATCAGGGAGATTGAGGGGGAGTCGGAGGGGGAAACAGGTAGAGATATGCGCCGGATAGGAGGGAGTTCGTTCTGGTGCAGTTGGCGCGAGAAATCAGCGGCGGTTGCGCAATTGTCGGACACGGGAGAAGCGGGAGGAGGAAGAAGGCGCGCGGGGACGACGACTCAGTGGGGGTCCCACCGGTCAGCGGCAGAGATGGAGCGCAGGCGCGGGCGAGTTGAGCGGGGTTGAGCGGGGTTGAGCGGGGTTGAGCGGGGTCAAGACACGCGGCAGCCATCCAACGGAGGAAGGCGGGGTTGAGCGCGTGCGTCCGATCGAAAACGAGGGGCATGCGTCAAGCATCCAACGGACGAGGGCGCGGCCGAGCGGCGAAATGGGCTGGCGCACGGCTGGAATAGTGTTGGGCTTCGGCCCAATACTGTTCTGAGGAATTTAAATAGATTTTTCTTTTTAATAAATCCAGAAAATACAAATAGCAATTAGAAAATAGCAAATAACTTTGGGAAAATTCCAGAAAATTCTATAAAATATATCCAAGCAACTAGAATCTAAATAAAATAAGTTTGGCCATTGTTGATGTTGGAATTAAGCACATTAAATCAGTTTGTCCTTAAAGTCCATATTAAGCTTTTTAAATTAATATTCAAATAAATCCAAATGATGAATTTTCTCACTACAACTATTTAAAAGATTTTTAAAACTCTGAAAATTAGGATGTTACAACCAATCTAGACAGAAATCAGCACAATGACTCGACGATGCAATGAAAATTCAACAACGCGAACTAACAGAGACAAATTGCAATGGCTCAAAGGGCTCGGTATGGTGATAGATGCAATATTTTTTTGGCAATTTTCTGGACTCTAGGTATGAAAAACGAATCTACTACTAAAAACTAGAAACTCTCACTGATCAACTATAGCTCTGATACCACTTGATGAACCACAAAGATCCTGTCCTTGCCCGATCTTTTGGTGAGAAGGTAAGTTCGGTAGTAGTTGCTCAACTCTCACGATCCTGGCTACCAACTCGCAAGGCTCAAAACCACGCAATTGCTGAACTGCTCAACAAGTCGTTATAAACCGTGTACGAATACCCGGATGACTTGATCACGAAGATCAATTCTTGCATACACCAAAGAAGCACACAAGAACAAGATAAATAGGCAATCTAAAATTGCGAATAGGAATTGAAATTGTATTGATAAGTGGGGTTCCGAAGAACAATGTTGTTGTTGATCTCGCCGAACAAGAGGACAAAGTATAAAGTAGCAAAGCTAAACTTCAATCAACAAAACCCGCCAAACCCTAAGGGTGGCGGCCACTATGTAAAGGAGGAAGAGAGGGGCGGCGGCCGCGGGTACTGTTCATGTATGAATAGTGCCAAACCCTAGGTGTCCAACCGAATTACAAGGCCCATGGTCCGTTCGCATAGGTGGCGTAGCACCAAGTTTCTTTACTCAAATATTGCTAAGTGTTGGCCTAAACAACTTGATATATAGTCTTCATGCTAGATTCTGCTAAGCCTCAGTATATAAATATTCATTCCTCGTATGATCATCTCTATGCTTGGTGCTGCCATCATCTCCGTTTAGCTTACCTCCCGATCCTTGATTCCTAAGTAAAATAATATCACGTGCTTTAGGAAGCATCATAGAGTTCACAGAATATGGATGCACTTCGAGAAACGAAGTTACCTGATAATTTAGTTGGCGAGCACGTGCTCTAATAATTAGTCCTTGCACATCAGAAGCAGTAGGGATGGTTGTATCAGTGGAAGGGGTGTCCTCATCAGGACTGCAGTTTTCCGTTCGAGTGCAAAGCCTGAGTTGAGAGCTATGACAGCAGTGACAGCGAGGTTACTTGGTTGAGGTGGCTAATTGCAGATTTTGGAGTGCTTGTGATGAGACCTACGACTCTTTTGTCTAACGGTACAGGTGCTATCAGTATTGCTCGTGACCCAGTGAAGCATGAGCTCACTAAGCATATTGGTGTTGATACTTTATACACTTGCTCACAGGTGCATGAGGGAATACTTGCTTTACAGTTTGTGCCTTCAGAGTTATAAATTTCTGACTTCTTCACGAAGCCACAGATTAGGGTACAACATTTATATTTTCTCTCCAAACTCAGTATATGTGATCCAACATGAGTTTAAGGGGGGTGTTAGAATAGGAATTCCTTTCATATTTTCTTATATATATCCATATATATGGACAACATATATCTTCTTGTACTCCCTATATATATTGCCTATTGGCCCTCTTGAATATACATACAATATTCATAACACATAATTCTCATTTGTATAAAGGCACAAAAACCTCGGTGTAAGCATATTTGCCTTGCACTGTCCTTTAGTGATGATTCTTTTTAGCAGAAGGCCCTTTTATTGCCACAAAGGCTCAAATACTCAAATTGGTTAACTCTATTATATAAGAATATTTGCAGTTATTCTTTTATAAGCCAAACCTGTGGTGGCCAAATGGCATGGGAAAACAATCCCTATACAATGTTGAGATTAATGTGGATGTCAATGGATTTGGGGAGTCCGATTCCTGGTGCCATTATTTCGGTTTCCGTAAGATATATTGATAGTACAATTGATGATTCTACTGGTGGGAGGTAACTAGTTTTTTTATGTCTGGTATATAATACTGGATCTCATGAAAACATGCTAGTGCAAATGTAACTCATCCTCAGGATCTTCAAGGTAAACGGTGAACCTATTTTCATCCGAGGAGGAAATTGGATATTGTCAGATGGCTTGCTTCGATTATCAAAGAAGAGGTATATGACTGACATCAAGTTTCATGCCGATATGAACTTCAATATGCTTCGCTGTTGGGGTGGTTGATTAGCAGAGATGTCTGGTTTTATCATTTTTGTGATGTCTATGGTTTGATGGTAAGCTTAAGTTTCTCTCCTTGCCAATTGATATTCGTGTTTCCTTATCCAAATTACAATATGCTATGTTGTCATGAAGAGTATAAAGTTTTTTTTGTCTTTTGAAATAACATTTTACTTCCTTTTAGTATTTGGAAAATTGATGGTAACCAGCTGCTGGATCTCCTTGCCTTGACAGGATTAGGTAAACCAGATGGTGTGGGGTTAGATGCTCTTTAATAATTTTGTGGTGGATCCACCTACTTATTGAATTCTTGATTATTGTTTCACACAGTAACATAGTTTAACAATATTCTTTGAGAGAAATATGGAGGGAATAGTTTTTTTAACTCGCTGATTTACCCTGGTTTGATGTGATGTCTGCATGATTACTTACAGGATGGAACCATTTTGTGCAGGTATGGCAAGAATTCTGGATAACTGGAGATGTAGATGGCCGAAGAATTCCAGTATCAAATCCTGATCCTGTGGACCATGATCTCTTCCTTCTATGTGCTAGAGATACTGTCAAATTACTAAGGAATCATGCTAGTCTAGCTCTATGGGTTGGTGGTAATGAGCAAGTCCCACCAGTCGACATTAACAGAGCACTGAAGAATGATTTGAAGCTACATCCTTTGTCTGTCAGTAACCAGACAACTAAAACTCAAGGAAAATATTCATCAGAAGACTCGTCTGACCCTAGTAAATACCTTGATGGTACTCGGGTGTATGTCCAAGGATCAATGTGGGATGGTTTGCCAATGGGAAAGGCGACTTCACTGATGGTCCATATGAGATTCAATATCCAGAGAGCTTTTTTTGTATACAGTTTCTACAAATATGGGTTTAACCCTGAAGTTGGGTCTGTGGGGGTTCCAGTTGCTGCAACGATTCGAGCAACAATGCCTCCAGAAGGATGGAGCATTCCAATTTTCAAGAAGAGAATTGATGGGTATACAAAAGAAGTCCGAAATCCAATATGGGATTACCACAAGTACATTCCCTACTAAAAACCATGGAAGGTCCATGATCAGATTGAACTATATGGCCATCCAAAAGATCTCGACGATTTCTGTGAAAAAGTACATTAGGACTGCCATCTTTTCATCTCTAGGATCTTTAAGCTAAGCATTGTAGTTTCGTCTCTAATGGTGTCTTTAACCTTCAGGCACAATTGGTTAATTATGTTCAGTACAGAGCACTTCTGAAGGATGGACTTCTTTCATGTGGACTAAGTTTACAGGTGTTTTAATTTGGAAGACAAAATCCATGGACTGGACTTCTTACCAGATGTGGAGCGATTATGTGATCGCATTAGCTTTGTTATCTCCTCATGTGTGTACAATATTTGTAGTCTATTTGTAATGGGGAGATACCGTAGTACTTTACATGGGACTTTATTCTTGCCTACCTCATGTCGAGAGGTATTACAAAAGTTACACTTGTCTTCATGCTCATTATCTTTCCAATAAAGCATGCAATTATTATAGCATACATCAATTTTCACATATAGCATACCGAGACCCTATAATAGCTTCTTCGAACGGTAGAAGTCTTTAGGCAATTTAGACTCTGGGGGCAAAAGCTCATGAATTATTTGTAATACATCATCATAGTGTGCAATTGACATATTGTACTGTGACTTCATAGCTAGCAAACGAGCAACAGCGGATAGACAAGAATGTGTTGTGTTCTCATGGACTAGTTCGTCAGCACTAGCAACCATCCTATAGAAAGCCTGGGCAGAGGCATTTGGCTCCTCATCAATTGCTGGTGGATGATCACCAGTTAGGTCACCCAACATATTATCCATCTGATCAGATTCATTGAATTCATCATTCATAACAATAAGGCTCTCACCATGTGTTGTCCATGTTTGACAATTTGCCCTAAACACATATTTACTCAAGTGCAACTCGACTGTGCACCTGTTGTGCCTAAAATAGTTCCGACACATTGCACATAGACACTTAATGGTGCTACCTTCAACTAAACTTAGATTAGAGAATGTACGATCCAAGAATTGTGTGGTGTGATCAATCCATTCATTAGAGGGAGCTCTACCACGCTGCTAGCCAATATACATCCATTCATGGTCTGCCATTAAATAGTTCTGTGTTCAACAACTTGAATATATTAGTTATAAATTTATTGGACACCGACATGACACAAATAAGTTGGTTATATTATCCGATATACGTATCTTGCACATGTACTGTATGAATATCATATGATGGTATGCCCAAATTAGAGAATTTGCACATAATTATTAATTTAGCAATCAACACATGATATAACTCCTACGTAAGACAAGAACAAGGTTGGTCCAACATAACATTGCATTTGCAACAAAAGGGCATAATTTTGAGTACTCACAATGCAATATTTATTACTTATTATGCATTATTTGAAAATAGATTTTAGTAAAATCATATAGGTTTGAGCTTACCAATACCACTCACAGGCAGTAAGACAAGACTAAAGAGTCTGTGGGGGACTTCACTATGCTTTATATTTCTATCCGGGCCCGAAATTGTACCAATCCAGCGGATTTGATATCATATTCAACTCAAAATCCCCTGTTCTTGGTCAAATCCTACAAATCAAAAGGAAAAAATGAGTTCAATAATATGAAAAATTAGAGATACTTTCATTAAACAAGAAACTAGTTGTGTACCACTAGATGAACTAGTTGTTTTTTTTTCTGTTCCTGACTAGTTGGTTTATTTTAAATTGATTGCTTGATTTTTAAACATGAAAACATTCAGTTTTCAGCATTGTTCAACTTTACACAGACATATGTGACGCCAAACAATATTTTTCTAGATATGTACAATATATAGAAAACACAGTTGATTTACAGCAATCAATGACATAATAATTAAAATAAAGCACAATTGATGCACATAGTTACGACAAATAATTTTCTAATGCAATCTAATGCATGCTTTTGGACTTCAATATGTTTGTAAATTGTCACCGTAGTCTGTTTGCTCATAAATAACATTTTACCTAGCTACTTATTTGGTTGACGTACAAACATTGATGTCCATAAAAGGCTACTATATATTCCTAGATTTCTTCGCCAACTAAAATATAAGTATTTACAATCATCCCAAATATAATGCTAGGTACATGGAATTGAATGCAAAATTTGTTTCATTATTATTAATTTAAGGCTTACAGCTTTGCCAAATGTGGTATAAGTTTGGTTCCCCAAGAGCAAGGATGCCGTTACGCCTCAGATAACTGTTTCATGCATACTAAAAGATTGTACGGTCTGATTTTTCATACTAAAAATTTGCTCATAAATAACATTTTACTCATAATATGCATGCTTTTTTATTCTTCTTTTTTATTCATAACTAGGTCAACCGATCCGCTATATATATTCATGAAATGTATGAGCACCTAACATAAATCTATAGGTATGGCTCTAGTTAATAACTAAATAGGTTCTCTCTATTTAACAGTTTGAAAAAAAAAACTCACTTTGTGCTAGCATTTGTGCTCATCTGAGATCTGAAGTGACTCCACGCATTCACTGATATGATATTGGGGGTATTCATGTGAAGATTCTATACACCATTAAATTTCATGAAGCAACAGCAACTACGACGAATGAAAGAAGACCTGGTATCGCTAATGTAGCATTGGATTGAAACATTGAAAACCTTAATATCAGTAGCAAAACACTGAAAACATATTGTTTTCCTAAATTATGCCAGATGATCTATGAATCCATTACACCCGAACTTGCCAAGAACACCACCAAATCTTCATGAGTGATGACCAAAATGAAGATGCAAAGTATCTAGAAGCCTACCAAAACAAAGATAAGAACACCTGCACAAGAAACAAAAAAAAGGTGAATACATCACATATTCTGTCCAGGAAGGAAGAAAAACAAACTCTGAAATGCTATTAACGGTGGATTACACTTTTGCAAATTATGAGAAGACAAGTGGCGTGGAGAACAAATCTTAATAATGCTTTGGAATAACTATTTTCATTACTCTTCAGAAGAAAAATGGAAAACTGAATGGGAAATTCGTTTGTATGCCCCTATCTGATATAGGAGGATAGTTGGAAGTTCTTATTGAAAGCTCAAATGCTTGGGAACAAACTGGTGAAGCTGAGAGTCAAAATCTTTGTGATGTCAAGGACTGGTTACAGTACAAGTGAATTTACAGGCTTCTACAAAGACCACAACCATTCCCTGAATACACAGTTTGGTTATGGAATAATAGCGCTATCTTGAAATATAAGATCTTTCTCATTTTGTTTTAATCACAGACAAGTTTGCACATGCATGTATATGGGAGAATGTAATGTGTACAAACATGCATGAGGATTTTGCCAATTGATATCTGTGAGACAGTGAGTGGCAAATTGGTGTACAAACAGACATTGGTAATTTTGCTTGGGATAAGGCAAGCATTGGAAAGGTCAGAGAGCAAACTAGTGCTACTAATACATGTTATCCTAGGCTTCCATTCTATTGGCTCATGTTGCCATCACCCCTGATTCTTGTACTGCACCTAGGATTGAAGAGTCTAGAGAGAAGGTTCCTAAAATTAAGGTGGTCCAAAGCACAGGCACAGACAGACACACGCACAACACACAAACACGAGAGAGAGAGAGAGAGAGAGATCTGAATTCTGAATGTCATGATCTCATTCGCAGCAGCAGCTACAACTGCAGCCGAGTGGAGATCTTCATATTAACCTAGACAAGATCTAAACTTGAAACAAACATTGCCATGCATCCGAAGGAACGAAGCTACAACAGCTAGTGACATCGATCGAGGAACTCACATCGCCTTGCTTCCAATGCAGCTTGCGTGGAGATGAGGAGCTGGCATGGAGGCGGTGGGCGCGGCCGGATCTGGCGTGGGGGCGGCGGGCGCGGTCGGATCTGGCATGGAGGTGGCGTGGAGGTGGCGGGCGAGGCCAGATTTGGCGTGGAGGCGGCAGCGAGGCCGATCTGGCGTGAAGGCGGCGGTGAGGGTGGGCGGCGTGGAGGCGGGTGAGGCGGACTGGCGTGGAGGCGGCAGTGCGTTCGAGCTAGCGTGGAGGTGGCGGGCGCGGTCGGAGCTGGCGTGGAGACGCGCCGCCGGGGGGGGCAGCGGCGTGGAGACGTGCGGGGAGAGTGAGGGAGGGACGCGAGGGGAGGGAGGGAGGCGGCGAAAGTGATGCGGGGGTGGTAACTGAGGGGAGCGAGGGGGGTGGAGGGATTTCGGCGTGGAGAGGTGCGGCTATTTTTCCTGCGTGGGGGCAAAAATAATTAACCTGACGGTTCTAACCGTCAGATTAATATATTTTGCTAACGGTTATAATAGAATCGTCAGTACAATTAACCTGACGGCTCTAACCATCAGGTTAAAACATTTTGCCGACGGTTCTATTATAACTGTCAGCAAAATTCAAATTTTCCTGAAGGGATACTATTCCCGTGACCGAAATAATATACCTTGACGGCCGGTGCGAGTCCATCAATAAAATTGGCGACCGTTATGTTTTGTTCGTTTTCTAGTAGTGATACATAGGGATTTTGGAGGAAAATTTCCATGAGGTCATGCATCATGTTTTCTTTCCTTTTGTCTCTTGAAATCCTGTGTTTTTCATGTGTTGCATCCAAACATCTCTTTTGAAGTTCTGGTAGGATTTGAGACTTGAGAGGACATAGCATTCAATTCCTACGTTTTTTTTTCTTCCTATTTCTGTGTTTTGAGTTTCCTGCGACCATGTCAGTGTCTCAATGCTATATTTTCTATATATCACAGTTATGCCTCCTTGCTCTACCTAGTTAGGGTCTGGTTGGAACACATGAATTGAAAATACACATTAATAGCAAAACTGCTGGGATCTGTGTATCATGTCTAGTAAAATCCCATAGGGAAGAAAACACAAGAATTGTTCAAAATGGTTGTTTGGATGCTTCACCGGCAACAAAAAATAAAAAATAAAGAGAGGATGTCTTGGTTAAGAGAAGCGAAAAAAATTCCATAAGGTTAGACATAATGTTTGTTTTTCTCAAATTCGTCTGGCTCGGGATGAGTTATACCTTAGGAAACCAAGAGTCACATTTATTTGTTACAAAGGGCCACATAGGAAAAGTTTATGTACGATCCAATTCCTACTGAATACATCCAAAGATCATTTGTTTCATACTCTCTCAATGTAGTTTTAGCAGGAATTGTAATGGAGTATCATTTATCGTTAATGTAAGTTTGCTGAAATTTACGTCATATTTAAAACACAGAAATTTAATAGGATTTGTAAAGGGTTCACTTGTTTATAACAGAGTTCCTATGGAGAGCCTATTCGAATGTAGGATTTCACCACAAAAAATTTGATTCTCACCATTGCCAAAATTTATGCATTTCATACGTGGTCCGAATAACATACATAACGGCAAAGTACCAAGGTTGTTATGATTGTGATCCTAGACTCCTAGGTGGGATCGTTTTTCGTCCGACAGAATTGGATCGGATCAGATCGTAGAATAGGATAGTGGTTCTATGAAACATGCAAGGATAGTAGAATTTTTGAATTTTTTGAATTTAGTTATGTAAATTTGGTACACTTAGTTATTTTACATGTAAATAAGCTGGTTTTTTTTCAAAAAAAATATATATTTATTAAAGTACTAATTTAAAATATAATATATTAATGATAATTTTTTTAGCTCGGAACAACGTGTAAACAGCACAAAAAAAACAAAGCAAAACAAGTAATTATAACCTAGATTAGCAATAGGTAATATAAAATTTTATACGTTGATATTATTTAATGTCACGATCATGTTCCCACGGAAACCACAATCCAAACTATACTACCTGACTCGTGCGTCCTATCACGATTCTATACTATTCTGATTCTAATACATATATCTAGTACCGGTGGTAGTATTGCGTTTGATTTCGTACTATCACATCAGCAACTCTGCGGTGAGTACCGACATCGCTACGGTCGGCCGCGGCTTCCAGCAAGGCAGCAACGCTGCGGAGAGGACAACGGTCTAGCTGTCAGATTCCACGGTGAACCGCGCCTTTTGCCGATCACGTCCACTCCCACTCCCACCTCACTGCTCTCTCTCCTGCGCACCGGCGGCCATGCTGCCGGAGCTAAAGACAAGGCGCAGGCGTCACGTGCTGCTCGTGCCTCGGAATCCACGACGGTTAGACACTCAAATGGACAAAACTGTCCCCTCAGTGTGGGCCTCGCTCTAACGTTACCTTCCCTGAACCTTTCCGCATCAAAGTGAGCTGCACTGCAGGAGTAATCTTCGTTTCACATTTACTCAAGGCTTCGGACCCTTGGTCCCTTGGGAGTGAATTTCCTTTCCACGATGAATAAAAATGTATGTATATACTCAAGGAAATGCCGAATTGATACCTCACGTGATCTGTAAAGAGAGTCTGAATTCTATTGCACTTGTTACAGAATGTTGTTGTTCTTACATCTGGATACCCAAATAATCAGAAAGAAAAGAACAGAGAAGAAGGGGGAAAACCCTTGCTACTGTAAAAAAAAAAAAAAACTAAATAAACAAGAAGATGTTTTAGGAGAGCCCCCACCGTAAATTATTATTATTCTTCTTCCTAATAACAACATGAACTGAACGAATGCACTGTGCACGGAGGCGATCGATCCCTACCAACCAATCCAATTCTATGTACAGGATCTCCCTCTTAACCTTAATTATACTCCCCCAACCCAACAAAAAAGAACTTGAAATGAAAAAGAAAAACAGTAACAAAAAAGAGAAGAGATGTAAAGAAAAACACGGAGAAATTAACAGCTGTGATTAATTAACACCTAGTTAACGAAGCTTGATTAGCCATAGCCCCGCCTACCTCACCACCGCGCTCGCAGCGGTGGTCTTGCCGCAGGCGGTGGCGTTCTTGAGGTGCAGCCTCGCCGCCCGGAGCAGCTCGCCGAACCTCTTGACGTTGACGGTGACGTTCTGCCGGTCCATGTACACCTTCTTCATCTCCCACCACCCGCGGCTGCTGATGACGGAGGGATCCCGCACGACGGTGCTGTTGACGCCGTACTTGGCGGCGAGCGAGCTCTCCTCGGGCGCCACCTTGTACTCGAGGTACTCGAGCCCGAGCTGCTGCGCCGGCTTGCCGTAGAAGGCGTCGGCGGCCCAGTCGAGCCCGACGGGCACGATCTGGAGGAGCACGGACCCGGGGCGCATGAAGAGGAAGTGGGTGACCGCTGCGCCGTGCACGGCGACCATGGCGTCGGCGGAGGCGAGCGCGGCGTGGATGGCGGGCAGAGGGGTCTGGCGGCGCAAGTTCATGACGTGCGGAGCGAAACCCGCGCGGCGGCAGGCCGTGACGATGTGGGGCAGGTTGAGGAGCACCCGATTCTGCTTGCGGATGAAGATGACCATCTTCGGCTTGGCGGCCCTGGCGTGGTCGTCCGGGCGGAGGCACGGCCGGGACGGCGGCGCAGCGAGCGGGAGCGGGAGCACCGTCGAAGAAGAGGACGGCGTCCGGCTGAAGCCCTGGTGGAGCAGCGCTTGGAAGTCCCGGAGGCCCTTGCCTGCAAGCACGTGCAAATTGGCAGGCAGTATTGAGTACTTCTTCACTTGCATTAGCTTTACAATACATTTTAGCTTGTAAGTAAAAGAATTTGGAGTAATCAAGTGATAATTACTAGCATCTGTCAGGCAGTTTTTCACAATGTAACTACACAGTACTTGTACCAAACCCTACAGGCTCTCTCCTATCTATCAGGAGCCATCAAAAGGCTGACGCTAATTAATTAATTGGCCTACATAAACTGCCGATCGGGCCGGAAACCATCACTTCTCGCACGTCAATCATCAGTCCAGGATAGTTAGCAGCAGTACTAGGCTCTGCAAATCAAATCATCAATCTCCCAAGGAAACAACAGCAATAATCCAGCGACCTTCCATCCACCCGCGCATTGTACTCTCAGATGGACCGGCTCGCTTTATTAAATGAGGACAAGCGGACATCACACTCGGCCAGCTAGCTCCCCGCTGCCCTGGATCCAGCAACCTTAGGACTTGGCACTGTACACCACTTACCCTGAATCTGATCCATCATCAATGGACCTAATCCAGCTTGAACCGGAAGCCTCCGAAAGGAGCGCGTAGAAAGGTCGCGAGAGGCATCCGGAGTAAATGCTTTAAATATGTCTGAAGATGCGCCCAGGAATGAATAGGTCAAGCAAATCCAAGCCGTATGTTTGTTTGTTGCGGATGATCAGATAGCTCCCGAGACCTTCCTGCCCTCGGTACGAAACTTCTCTCTCGGGCCGGATGATCAGATATGATACAGGACCATCTCCGGTACGTTATTTTCGATTTGAAGGGTTGGGAAGAAAAAATATTATGTGTTAAATACTTACATTGTTTTGACCAGAACCGGCTGCGGTGTAACCTTGACAATGGACCTAATCACCTAATGCAGCACAGGTCCAAGATCCAAGTCTGCAACTACGATTGCGCTAAAGTCAACTCTAGTACCTTTTTTATTATTATTTTTGGATGTTTATTCACTGAGCAGACTAAGTCGATTAAACATGATTTATCCTCAACTAGTTATTTGATTATCCAGAATGCACTAACACTATGTGCCTAGCAGATTCCGCAGCCAGCTAACGCTCCGTATCAACGTGCAAGAGACTAGTACTACTGTACTAGTAACTATCTTACACTGGTGTACTTTCTATGATTTCAATGCATTTCAGGGATATAATCCTAATTAAATAAGCGAAAGTGGTGCACCAAACTGTGCCGACTCAAACCCACCGACACAATGTGGCATAACTGGAATTTGCTTTAAATCCATTATTACTCTGTGTCTCAGCTCACCTCTCACATGTCGTCCTCTTTCCCCCTTTTTAGAACTAGTTTTTTTTCCCCCTTTTGGTAGTTTGGTCTGGTGGCCTTTCCTTGGTAATCACAAGTCCCCAACTCCTTTCATTAAATAGTTGTAAGGCCTTAGGTCAATCTCCGAACCTTTGCTTCGGGGCTCACAGTTATTAAATCGATTCATTCTTTTTCAACTCTCAGATCACAGTCAGACGGATTAGCTTTCTTAGTTCAACTATGTGTGTTTACTTTAGCCGTATGTGTCTGTGCTACTTGTACATTTCTTTTCTTTAGCCTGGAGATCAGTTATCAAACATTGATTTATCCTGTCCAACCCTAAGACAGTGTAGCCCATTCATTGCAAACACAAAACTTACACCACCCCAGAAACAGAGATCACACTAACTACAAAACTTACACCACCCCAGAAACAGAGATCACACTAACTTTTCAGCTAAACAATGGATCTACTATCTTACACTCCATTCCATTTGCCACTACTATACATTCCAGAAAACTCATGTGGCGTGCTGCTTTTGGATACGGCTATCTGAACCCTAGTCCTAGACTGACGAACTACAATACCACATCACAACGCCACACTAAACAGCAAACCAACGCCAGGCCCACAGGTCAGAGAGCGCAGCAAAAAGACAGGAGCATTGTAAAAAGAGGTCCACGCCTACGTGAGGCGTTTCCGTACGTCACTCACCCCAGAGATCCTCGCTGAGAGGTGAGGAAGGACGATGGATCACGAAAGCCGTTTAGTTAAACTAACCGGACCTTCTCTCTCTTAATGTGTTTTGTTGTTACCTTGTATCCAAGTCCACGTGGGTCCCAGCGAGCTATATAGGTCACACTCCCCCACATGCTCGCGCGCACATCACACAGCCTCTTGATGCTTTCTTTGCTCGCTCGACAGAAACGTCGGACCGGCCAATGCCCCCCGAGCGTCCTCTCCATTGGCTACAAGCAACAACTAACCCACTCGGCTGATTAGGACACGAGGCTTAGCACTACACTATGGTCGGGGCCGGCAGCTCCTCCAACTCCCTACATGTCCTAGTCAAACCCGAAATCCAACGTATCCTCTTATCACGACATGAAAGGCTCCTTTATTTCAAAAAAAAATAAAATAAAATTCAGCATTTCGATGCACATCCTAGAGATCCCCAGGCAAATATACAAGTCTACAACCATTGTGAGGCAGAGACAATTAATGTGTTTTCGTGATAAATGGTGGTGCTGTCTTCTCCACTGGTTTCTCTACGAGATATTCGAATCCATCTAATCAAATGCAAGAAGCTACATTGCCGTGCCTTTCACCTTATTTCGTGCAATCCATCACCATAGAACTGATGTTTCCAATTAATTGCAATTACTCATCAAGGACGGGGTTCCGATCTGTTCTAATCACAACCGGCAAGACAGACAGTGATGAAAATAAAGAAGATGCCCTCGTGTTGCCTAGTACATCATCACTGAAGGACAGGCAATAAATACTGGGGCCTAAAACCGAGCGCAGCATGTGGACGAAAAAAAAAACACTCGCACTAACCCGAATCACGAATGCCCCTGCCCATTGCCCATGATTTATTATACCAAGGGACACACACACCCACCAGTTAGATTTTGAAACAAGTTGTTATTTTCTGCGGTATTGGAAGTACGGTTGCCTCCGACATGTAACGCAGCGAGGTGATTCTCTTGCACAGACACGGCTTAGCCCACCCTATCGATCAAAAAAAAAAATGCTACAACCACGCAGCGAGTTTTTCCTTTCTCTTTTGCCCTATTTGTCGATGAAATAGCAAACATAGTTCTCTGTCGAGGGAATTAACAAAAATAACGCCATGGTTGAATAAACAAGCGACATGTGTGGCGACGGGATGCGCGGCGAGCAACTTGCCGCGGTCCCAATTCTTGGTAGATCGCCTGCCCGTGATCCCAGTTCGCAGTAGGTGGCTTTCTGCAGCGATTTCAGCACATCGCCTTCCACAGTAAGGATGCTAATTTTAACATTTCGTTTGCACGGGAGCTAGTTTTACTATTTTATTAAAAAAAAAATATCTAACTGAGGCCACAAAAAAAAACTCCACAAGCAGCATCTCCAATTCTGTTTGCTGCCACGCTAGTAATATACTAGTACTCCGCTCTGGAAGAGTAACGTGCTGCAATGGTGTGATTTATCATGCAAGAGGGGTACTAGTTTACTACAGTAAGTCCAAGATCTGCTACCGTTTCAAAATGTAAGGTACGTAGTATTTGCAATCTTGTTGAGTTAATAAACTTTTTCTCTTTTGTCTTCATTAATCTCCCATCTCACTTCAACATCTATGAGATGCCCTTATGTGGAGCCCCTTTGTTTCCCAACTCATAAATAGTTTTTTCAATCACAATTTACAAGCAACATGCATATGCACACACCACAACACGCTGCACCCAACACACTCATGTGCACTCTTAGGGCACGCCTAGAGCATAATTTCTTCTAAAACCCACTTATGTGTGCATAATAAGTTAACATCAGAGTTTAAACACCGGTGAGTAGAGTCGTTCACCTCCACCATCTCACCGAGAGGTTGTTCCCACCCCCATAAATAATGGATGTACAAACCTGACCTAAGCGTTTCAAAACCCATTACTTAAACCCTCTGCTCTCGTCGAATTAGTGCGGCCGCTTTCGAAATTCAAATGCTCATGTGCTCCGATTACTCCACTCCAATTAAATTAACCCACTAGTACTACTACCAGTAGGAACTTACCAGCAAATTCAATCCAAGTGGTGGTGCACGTTGCACAAGCGCTTTCCTCGTTTCCTCTCCCTTATCTGCAAGGAAATACGGCACCAGCACAAAAACGGCAGGGCACCAGCACACCGGCACCGGCACCGGCACCGGCGAGGAGCAAACCCGCTTTTTTCCCCAACGCTTTTGCAAAAGCCACCTTTTGCCCCCCCACCCAGCCATCCATTCCGTTCCCGTATTATAATCTCCGAGACATTATCTCGCCCTCATGATCGCCGCCGGCAAGATCCCCGCGCCCTCAACTGCATATCGATCGTGCTTCTCCCCCTCCCCGCACTTGTTGTCCTTTCCTTTTTCTCCCAACAAAAAAAATGAAAGCCTTCGCGGCGAACGCACCGATTCTTCTGCCATGCCGCCGTGGAGTAGGTTAGTAACTAACACCGTGCCGATACGGCGGTGGACACTGGCAAGGCGAGCCAGCCGACTGTACGGCACGACGGTGCCGCGCGCGACATGTAACGCCGGAGGCGTCACTTACGATCTAACCACTCTGGTATTCTACTACCTCCTCTCCTCTGGTTAGGAATTTACGATGCGTTGAACATCAATATGGTTTTTGATACCAAACTTTGATTATTACTTTTAATATTAGTATAAAATTATTATATTATAAAAATATTTATCATGATAAATTTAATGATACTATTTACTCATGATTAATCTAAATATATTTTTCATATATTATTAGCCAAAGTTAGATAAATTTAACTACATGTTTTATAAAACGTCTACATTTCTCAAAAGTACTGCATTTCTACTGCACTAACAGCCACCCTAACAAACTGTACTACTACAGCAAGAGGTGAGGTAAAAACAGAAATGATTAAGACATGGGGCTAATTAACTGTAGCTAAGCACGAAGCCTCGGGGTAGCCGTAGGGGGAAATGATTTATCCGACCAGAATTAGCACGGATCTCGATCGAGGCGCACGAATTCTCACACGCCTTTTCCAGTTTTTCCGCCGTTCCCCTCCTTCAGAAACAAGATGGTACTACTACTACTGACGCTAATAAGCGGTTGATCCCGAAATTCCAACGGAAAACCAATCGGAGTAGCCGCGCGAATTAGGAGACATTCCTAACTAACAAGGGAAATGGACGTCGCAGCGCAAAGCGGCACAGCAAATGGCAGCGATTAACGTGCGATTACGATGTGATTAGCAAGGCGAATTGGAGAATTTGGGGGGAGAGGGGCGTACCGTTGGGCATGAGCTTGGGGTCGACGACAAGCTCGCCGTGGATGCGGAGGCCGACGATCATCTCGGAGAAGCAGTGCACCCGGCGGTCGTACCGGAAGTCTACCACCTTGTAGTTGGTCAGCTGCTCCAGGACGGCGCCGTACCGGCCCAGCCACCAGTAGTGGTACTCCAGCACCACGAACACCACCTCGCCGGCGAACCGCTGCGCCGTGATGTACAGCGGAATCAACCCGTCGCTGAACTCGTGGTACACGTTCCCTGTGTACCCGCCCGTCGAGAACACCACCGCAGGCACGCCGGGCGGGTGCCGCACGTCGCACCGCCGCCGCAGGGTGTCCCTGCCGTCGCCGGTGCCGTTGGAGGAGTCCACGGGCACGATGGTCACCTCGTCGATGGTGCTCATGATGCTGTCCTCGAACTTGCGCGTGTACGGCCGCACCTTCTCCGGGGCACTGCCGCGGGGCGCGTTGTACAAGAGCACCGACGAGGTGGATGGGTCCGTGCGCACGTCCCCGTGGAGGTAGCACACGTCGCTGCGGTAGTGGCTCCGGTCGCAGCACAGCACGCCTACCTCCCCCTGCCCGCCGCCCGCCTCACCTGCGCGCACCAATTCGACCGAACAGAGAGGATAGAGCTCGCGATTAGCATCCCCAGCCGCCGCGAATTAGCTAGCTAAGCAAGGAAGCTTCTTCTAACTGAATAACTGGTCCAACGAACTCACCGTTGATGAGCGCGGAGCAGGGGAGGGACGCCGGCGAACGCGTCTCCTCGCGGGCCTCGAGGCTGTTCTGGTTCGACGGCAGGTGGGTCTTGAACGTCTCCACGTCCTCCCGCCTCTCCACGCGCTCTGCGGAGGGAACGGGTCGCCATTACAGCACAAAAGGGGAAGCATTTTAATTCAGGAATCCGTAGCAGCGAGAGCAAGAAGAAATTGCAATTGAGCAGCTGGGCGGGTCGGCGAGGTTACCTGAATCGGCGGTGGTGACGACCAGCGAGGAGCTGGGGATTCGGAGCACGGTGAAGACACTGTACACGGTGAGCACGAGCAGCGGAACGAGGCGGCACGCGTACCGGCTCCTGCCGCCGGCGCCGGCGCCCCACGGCTTCTTGTGCGGCGGCGACAGCGGTGGGGACCTCCGGATCCACGACGAGCAGGGGGAGGGGGAGGGCTTGGGCTTGTGATGATGATGCTGCGGCAGCTGCATCCTCCCTCGCTATCTCGGCTCCCCGCGCTCTCACCGCCGCATGCTATGCTCCCAACTCCCGAGCAGCCGCTCTTCTTGGTGGCTGGCACGCGCGCGCTCAAGCTGAGCTAAACACCTCACGGTATGGGCCGAATTGGGGACAAGAGGATATATACAGCGCAGGGGATTTCGCCGAGATGGGTGAATGGCGGAGAGGAGAAGAAGTGGAGGCGAGCTAATAGTAATAGCTCCTCACGATCATACTCATGGGAGGGAGAGGAGAGGAGAGAAGGGAGGGGAGGAAGAAGAAATGAAGAGAATACAGCAGAACACTAGGAATCACATGGAGGACAAGGCGAAACACGGTGTTTGATGACGCTAATTATGTGTGCCCGCGGGTGCTAATTGTAATTCCCATTCCCTTCCCCTCGCTGTCCGCAGCTATGATCCGTAAGACTGTAACTCCTTCCGGTCAAAATCTGTGATGTCATGGGTATATATTTATGATATTATAATGATGTTATAATTAATAATAGTATTGAGGGTTTATTAGTTTTGGTAAAGTTTCAGTTTCTATCAGGCAGCTGGCGGTCAAACCGGCCAGAGTTTTGGCTAAGAGGTTGGCGGTCAGATCGGCCAATTAGCAGCGGTCATCAAAGTAGTTTTGAGTTTGAAGTTTGGCAAAAAAAAATAGAGGCGTGGGTAAGAGATGTGATTCTTTACACTTGATCTCACGATTTTTAGAGCTTCAAGTCAAAAGTTCTATTCGTTTAAAATTTTCAAAGGGTCTTCATATTTAGAGGGAAATTTGGCTAAGTACTTTGCTGGGCGGTCAGACCGGCCAGAGGCGGTCAAATCGACCATGGGTGGCGGTCCGATCGGTTTTGACTTGTTCGCTGGCCAGTTTGACGGCGATGTTTGTTGGTTAGGTCAAATTCATGACTTTCATTGCATATGTGTTGCATGATGCATATTTTGACTAACGTGGGTCAAGTTACGAAGAACTTGTTTCCGGAATCGATTTTTTGGTCTATTATTGTGCATGAGGCTTAGAGGTCAACAACGGTCAACGGCGAGGATGATCGGGACTAGGCTTAGAAAGTTGAGGTTCAGAACGATCGAGGATGTCGGGTGAAGTCCATGGACTCAAGCATGGCGCAAAATGGACAAGAATGGCCGAACGAAAAGTTCGATGCGACAGGTTGCATCAAGCGGCGCGGGGGTCGGTGCAAGTGTTATGGTGGTTTCAGTGGGAGATGGATGGAGAGACTTACCGACACGAAGAGAAGCCGTTAATCAACCTACACGTGGCGAAGTATGGGATTGCTTCATGAAGTTTTGACTCGGTCTTTGGAGAAGGATCGAGAAGGGGTATTTTGGTAACTTCACCAAAATACCGTCTTGATGGCTTTTGGCTAAACCGCGGCGCAAGGAGAAGTAGTTTAGATTAAGAGAAGATGAAGACATCATTTTGAAATACGTGCGTGAGTTAAACCCGTTTGTGTGTGGACTTAACGGGTGTCCATTAGGAATGTCTTTCTAGAAGCTAGCCTCCACTATAAATAGGGGAGGGTGCTGGTTGTGCACCCCTAACCCTTGTATTGAAGAAACCCTAGTTTGTATTTTATGGAGAGGAAAGTGGAGAGGTTAGAGTTCTAAAGAGTTGGATTGATTGTGTGCTCAAGTGTTGAGCCTTTGTCCAACAGGATGGAGTTGTTATAAACCAACATCAATCTCGAATCAATCCAAACAAGATTTCTCAAAATGAGTCTCTTCTTGTTCTTACTCTCCTTTTGTGATTTTGGGGTTTTATTTGATCCTTTTGCTTTCATTTGGTTTATGGTATGTATCTTGTTTGCTGTGACATATAGGAATGCATCTAGAATCATCTTGATCATCTATCACCCATGAGTAAGTTTTTGGATCATATTTTGGTTTTAACTCGGTTTTGAAGCAACCTTTACTCAAACGAAAAAGATCAGAACTTTGGCAATGATCTTTACGATCCTTGATTGGAATAGGTTCCTGACATCCTAGAGAATGTATGTTTCAAGTTTCGTGAAGTTTGGAGTTGTGGATCAAAAGTTAAACTAATTTGTAATTTCGAGTTCGGACTGATTTTACTGTTTATTGTGCTAGAGGTCAGACCGCCCCTTGAAGAGTTCAGACCGCCCCATGGAGAGGTCAAACCGCTGGGTTAAGAAGTTTGACCACCCAACTCATTGTGAATTTAGTTTTTGGTGATTTTGGTTATTTTGTTTCGGGGTTTCGATTGGATTCAATACAAGTCTTCCGCTATGTTTGTACATTGATATTCGTAGCTCTCATAGCTATTGGAGTAAAAAACGTGTTGAATCCAATCAAAATAAAAATAGATCGTGTTCCTATTCACTCCCCCTCTAATCGCCGTTTCGGTCCAACAAAATCGAATGGCTCATGCGTGCAAAATAGGCATATCAGTTTCTACTGTCTAGGTAGACTAGGTGTGTGTGTGATTAAAAGCAAAGCCTTGCTAATGTTTTTGTGGATTTTTTATTTCGGCTTTAGATCTCTATATACTTAGTTGTGTAATGGTTTTCAGTGAAAATATATGCTTTTTTTTAATCATGTCACTATATCCCGAAAGGGGCTGCGAAAAAATTATTTGAATTGCGGTCAAGTAAAATTTTGGTATATTACCAAAATTTTAATAAGGTACTACTAATTTTTCATTTGTATAAGCTAAATTTTGGTATTATCAAAAAAAAAAATTGTGCAACTAGCTATAAGTTGTAATGCCAAAATCTGGGATGGGTTGCTTCAGAAGTACAAACGTTAGGGGTGGTTTGGATCATAGCCCAAAACAGTCAAGTTAAAATTTAGATATATCTAAAATATAGGGAAACTAAATATTGACAAAAAGAATATTGCTTGCATCGTGGTCATGCCAAATTATCCATGTCTAATTTCAGTGTTACTAAAATTTTAGTGAGCAATTTTTTCACTATCAAATTATCCACGTGTAAATTTAAATTTCATCAGCGTTATCAAATTCTCGTAAGCATTACCAATCTACGCGTCAACCAATTTCTTCGATCTAGCATGCATGTTCCACGGATTGACTTGCAATTTTACATTGGTTTCCACGCAAGGTAAGTCACTATATGTGTACGTAAGTCGGTTGCAAACTTGCAATTGGCACCATGACGACTTTACATCTGCAATATTACCCCTTCAGTCACGAATATATATCGTATGTGCAATTAAACTTTTAAAACTTCAACTATCAATATATTTTTAAATATTTAGATTTTATGCATGAAAATTGTATGTATAGTGATCAAATTTATGTTTTGAGATACATGCATTTGTAACGGGATGGAGTATATCACCTTTTCTGTCATGGCAACAGCCACCCCACCAAGGATTAACGGATTAAAACTATTTCATTTAGGTTCAAATCTTCGGCAAAACTATGAGAGTTGCTACTCAAAATCTTGCCGGGGGATAAACAGAAGTCCCAGTGAACACTACTTTCCATCTAGCATGCTCCATGGATTTACCTTACCAAATAAGCAACGTTTTTTATATATAATATATTTTAAAATAGAATTACATAAATAAATTATCCTTTAATAAAATTACAAAATAAGCTTATGTCGCCATTTGAAACGACAACAGAAGCACTATCGCTAGCAATACAGTGGCAAAGGTCCTTGTCGCCATTTGAAATGCGACAGAGGCTAAGCTATAAAAGGTCAAAAAATCCAACCTAAATTCACTTTTAATCCGAAAAAATGAAAAGAGGGGGAGGAGGGAGAGGTAGCGAAGCCCTGTCCTTTTGTAGCCGTGGAGGGGAGAGAGGGAGGAACAGATTCGGCCGCCCACATTACATGTATTTTTTTGGCACTTTACATTTAAATTTGAAACCCTAGTAAGTTAGCAATTGAAACTAGTTGGTCTGCAATTTAATGGATTAGATAGTTTTAGATGTATGGTTTTGTAGTGTAGTTCGGCGTAGTAATACGTTTTTAATAGGCGTGTGTAGTTTAGTTATAAAAATATGGTTAGTCATAAAGAATTTATTTATGGTGTAGTAATTGAATGGTTTAGATAGTTTTAGATGTATGGTTACGTAGCATACTTCTTTGTAGTAGATATTTTTAGGTGTGTGTAGTTTAGTTTTAGATATGTCGTTAATCATATAGATATTTTTTATGCCGTAGTAATTAAATGGATTAGATACTTTGAGACGTATGGTTTTGTAGTCTAGTAAATCTTTTTAGGTGTGTAGTTTAGTTGTAGATATGTCGGTAATGTTTCTATTTTAATAATAACTTTTTTTATAGAATTACCAAAATAAATGCACATTTAATGAAAATTGAAAAATGAGCTTATGTCGTCGTTTGAAATGGCGACATGGCCATGTCGCCGATTCGATTGGTGACATGCCCCCTATCGCCGGTTGGATTGACGACAAGCGCCACCATATGCCTTTGTTGCCATTTTGAATGATGATTGGCTTGGGAATATTGTTAAATTTGTTTTTCCCTATTGATGTTTTCTTATTAATAATAATGTATGCATTGTCTTTTATGTTTCATACTATTTTAGGTATAGCGTCTGGATGAGGCTCTGTGGATTGGCCCTCGAGCTATTGGACCCGGTCGTTGACGCTAGCCACTATAGTTGCATCAGTATCGTTCAGCCCTAGCCTGATGAGTTACCCATGGAGCTTGGCGCATTGCGTCTTCGCACACCTATGAGGGTATGGAGGATCAACCCACGGTGGGTTCCCAGGTACATGTAGTTGTGATATTTTTGTACTCCACTTAAATACAAATTTTGTGGGCATACTAAAATGGACTCTTGATTGTTTTGATGTAGTCTTAGAGCATCCGACCTGCTTCCCCTTGCGAGGAAGGTGGAGGCCATATGGCATGATGACCGAGACATCAGTTTGTCCAAGCATTTTTCTTAGGACTGGTGCCTACTAACGGTGTTGGTCGACCGTTGGAGGCCGGAGATGCACATGTTCCACTTTCCGTGAGGGGAAAATGGCTACGCTGACCGAAAATGGGGAAGAAGATCGATCAAGAGGATCCTCTGCGGTTGAAGCTTCATTAATAGAGGGGAAAGCATCAGTGAGGGGTAAGACATGATTTGACATGAAAAAGAGAGGTTCAAGCTCACCAGATTGCTAGAAACGAAGATGTTCCAAAACGGGTGCACACCGGAGGTGAGGAAGACGATGGCCTGCTGGAGCTATGGTGTTCCAGAAGCTACATCAAGCACAGAAAGAGCATCAGTGAGGTAAAGGACGCGTGATGACGCAATTGGGGAGGTAAAGTAAGCTCACACGAGGAAGTGGCATCGCAGAGCTTGCTCACCGATGTCGACAGTGACATTCTCATTCTCTGTGATTCAGGAGCTTAGAGCTTAGAGCTTAGAGATGGCACAAGAGTGAACGAGGAGCGAGCTTGAGAGAGAGTGACACAATCAGAAGCTTAAATAGGGGTGAGAATCTCACGAGATGGTCGTCGAGAAGAATGGGCTGTGGTGAGAACCTACACTCATCCCTTTGGCATCTCCGCCAGAGTTGTCGTTGAGCGCCATTAAGGGGGTGGGCAACATGGGTGGTGGTAGGCAGAGGTGACGAGGGTAGTTGGGATCCAAAACAATGGGCGGCGACTAGAATCCATGGGCGAGTGGGCGGAGCTCGCTCGAGCGTGCGCTGGCGAGGACAAGCAGAGGTGGACGAAGGGTTCTGGCACGTGGGTCCTACATGTCAGCGAGATGAGATAGAGGAAATGAGTTAGGGTTTTGGTTAAAGTTCTGATAGTTTTTCTAAATTTTTGTACCAAGCAAACAAGATCCAAAATTTATGAAAGCTTTTTTGAAGGCTATTGACCAAGTGTAGTTGTTTATGTAAATTTTTTAGAACTTTATATTGCTTGTGATTTTCACAAAAAAAATACTTGCAAGATTCTGTTTTCTTGTTATTACATTATTTTCCTTTGATGAAAATCTATAAAAGTTGTTTAATCAATTTTTCCCTAAGAAAATGTCTAGAATAATTATCTCACTATTTTCATTATTTTTTATTAAGGTTCTTACAAGCTCATGTTTCTATGCATTTCATTAGTTGCTTTATACAAAAAAAATTCAATAGTCATTCACGATTAGATTTTTCATATGTAATATGTTCAAAATTATTTTTGTCCCAGTTCATTTCTATTATGTATTCCCAAAATGTGATATTTTGGTATGTTAAAGACCTACCCCCTTACAAAGAATTTCGTCCCCGAGATTTCGTGGGCTCGGTAAAGAAATAGGGGAATTCGTCTCTAAAGCGGTCTTCTCATTCCCACGTAGCTTCGTCTTTGATGTGGTTGCTCTACTGAACTCTTAGCATCTTGATGAAAAGTCTACGAGACTGTCGCATGGCTTTGTCTAGAATTCGAATTGGGTGCTCCTGATAAGAAAGATTCAGTTGGAGATCAATGCTCGCCAACCGAGTAAGTTCAGTCGGGATTCGAAGACATTTTGTGAGCTGTAGTATGTGGAAGACGTCGTGCACATCCGCAAGTTGAGGTGGCAACTCCAACTGATATGCTACCTCGCCTTTCCTCTCGACAATTTGGTATAGTCTGATGTATCGAGGTGCCATCTTCCCATAGACTTGGAAACGACAAATGCCTCGTAGTGGTGAGACATTGAGATAAACAAAATCATTTATTTCAAAGCTTAGTTCGCGACGATGACGGTTGGCATAGATATTTTGTGGCGAATGCGCTTCCTTTAAGCGTCTTTTTATCGCGTTAACGTGCTCTTGTGCTTCTTGGATAATGATTGGTCCAAAGAATTATCTCTCGCCGACCTCAGATCATAATATAGGGGTCTTGCACTTTCTCCCATAAAGTGCTTCGAATGGAGACATTTGGAAACATGTGAGGGTCCACGATAGCTCCATACTATCCGGATGCTCACTCCTGCTGCAGCTGTGGTCGTTCGAGTACTTCCAGGTCGGATGGCCACAGATCAACTATTGGCTTCCAGATGTCTTTAACTATTAGCTATGGTATTTGTATGAACTTAACATGATAAGGGACAAATGCATTACAACATTCAAAATATATCTGTAAAATCATAAGACCAACTACCATATATTGTATACCATTATTATACCCATATTCACATTATAATACCATCGCATTGAAATGTCACACCATTTTTTAGATAGAAAGGACCACATCATGTCACATCACACACTGCCACCTTTTTTACACAAATGACCACACACTGTAACACCATCTTTTCAGACCGAATTGACCACATCCTCACATGCCACCTTTTCATATCGAAATGACCACACCCTGTCACATAGCCCTTTCAGACTGAAAATACCACACACTATCACCTTTTCAGACCGAAATGATCATACACTGTCATGCCATCTTTTCATACCAAAATAACCACACACTATCACGCCACCAGTTTAGACCGAAATGAATACACTCTGTCACACCACCTTTTCAGATCGAAAGGACCACACTCTGCCATGCCACCTTTTTAGACGGAAATGATCACACACTACCACGCCACCTTTTAATACCGCAATGACCACACACTATCACACTACCTTTTTAGACAGAAATGACCACCCGAACCTGCCTTTCTCACTTAGTGCACACCACTAACCAGCCAACAACACTACATCCTATCCGCTTATAAAAGGAGGGACAAGAGAGCTAGAGGGCAATACTACACCACCACAAGCAACACTTCACTTCAACTTGTTTCGCACAACAAAGAGGAAGGAGGGAGAAGAGAGCAAGCTAGAGGAGAATATTATGCTAGGCATCGAGATGTCAGGTTGTGTAGAGATGCTACGGAAGTGCAAGTGGCTAGATGGGAAGGAGAAAACCAACCCGAATTGTTCGATGATGAATGCGCTTGTATCACCAGAGCTTCCATGTCCACCGTACGACTGAAAAAACCCAGTTTGGATCATTCAGTCCATACACCCAACGACCGCCACTCAGGCGTACTACACCTGAGGGGATATCCGCGTAAGAGAATCACACACACATTGTTTTTTCGCCTTTAACATTGCATTCCACATATCTCTAAGTTTATCCATTCATAATGGCAGTCGGAGGAGCATTGCTTCATTTTCCAATGGATCGATGGTCCAGGCACATATGATAGGGCATTCATCGCGCATAAGTACATGTTCAACTACGCGGTGTGACCTGAGGTCTTCCAACGCTGGAAACCTTACGTACCAGACCCCATTGAAAAGGCACAAGTGGAGCCCAAGAAACCGGGGTGGTGGTGGATGACCCCAAACAACACACAGAGGAGGACCAGGCCATGCACGCGGTGCACAAGTGGAGGACTTTTGCTAGTGAGACTGGTGGTTGTCCTTGCACTTCCCATCACCCGGGCGCACTGCGGATCAAAGAGGTAACTTATGTTCAATGGGCATACTGATTAGTGATTTGGCCTTACGTTCTGCTAACATAATTCCATCTTCCAGCTCATCTCGCAGTACAGGACTACCTCCGAGACTAGTCATGCTCGCGGGTCTCCAGGAGACAAGGGGAAGGCACCAATTGTTCAATCGGGAGTTGGGCGAGCTCCCGATGCTCCTGTGGTGTGGGAGAACTTCGAAGCCCAGTGGTGAGCTGCCTTTGGGACTTGCGGTGCCCGTGGATATGCAGGAGAGACAAGGGAAGACGCCGAAAGGCCGTCAAGACTGAGTTCGTTCCCATCCACCAGTTTTTTCGATTCCAAAAGGTACACATGTACCATAGGTATAGATTGGGTTGCTGATCGTGCATGTTGTCATTTATAATGCACATGACCAAACAGTGCATGCTATGTAATTCGTAAGTACATTACAAAGTCTTATTGCCGTAGTTGAAATCTCATCTTCTAAATTTAACTCCTAAATTGTTCTATATTTAATATTTTTTCTCTTTTTCGAAAATAATCGGTTGGGTAGACACTTAAAGATATTACCAAAAAAATAAGTCAAATCCTTTAAATTTGCCAAAAAAACTCTTGTTGCCATTTCAAATGACGACTTAAGTCTCTGCCACTATTTGGAATGGCGACAGGGACCATTCCCACTGTATTGCTGGCGACAAGACTCCTATCGCCATTTGGGTGGGCGACAGGAGTCTATTGCTATTTGGATTAGCGAGAGAAGTCTATTTTTGTAATTTTATTAAACAAATATTTATTTTTATAATTCTATTTTAAAAATGTATTATTAAAAAATTAATAAGCAACCATCCCACTCTCCCACTAGCAAACATTTGGGTCATGTTTGGTACAACTTCTACTCCCAGCTTCTCAATCGATTCTCTTGGAGCCATACCAAACACTCTGATTCTCAAACCACCAGATTCTGCTTCTCGCGATGAGCTATCTCGAAAATGAATTAGCAACAAAAAGCAGCCTTCCCACATATTCTCGTGAGAATCTAACCTTCATAAACGAAAATACCCCTTGAAGTTGAAGGTTTTTACCCGCAAATACCACTGAGTTACCCCCGCACATCCCACAACCTCCCCTCATTTCCACTCTTCCCCAATCTCCTCCTTCCTCTCCCTTCCTCCACGGCGCTTCTCCCGACGCGGTCCCGGCGCCTCCGGATGCCTGCTCCCTGCCACCGCCGCCCCCTGGCTTGGTGGTAGCCCGGCATCGCCGCTCCGCCCTAGCTCAGCCCGCCATGGCACCTACTCGGCCCCAGCCCCGGTTGGAGCTCCTCCCGGCGCAGCCTCCCTCCGGTTCCTCCTCGCCTCTCTGTGTCCACCTACTGGGCAGCTCCTGCTCCAGCTCACCGTCACCTCGTCTTGATCTGGCCCATCTCCCACAGCGCGACCGGGTGGCAGCGCGCTGCTCGGCTCGGCTCCTGCTCCCTTTGCGTGCTCGGCCCGGCCTACGCCGCCTCGCCTCGCGCTGCGCCTCCCTCCCTTGTCCGGCTCCGGCCAAAAGCCGCCCGAGACTCCCCTCCTCCCCATGTTTCCCCCTTTTTCTGCTTGCCTACTTTGATTTGGTTATCAAAATATGTGCTCGTGGATAATTATGGGTTGAAACCTTCGTAAATATGATTTATTTTTCTCCCCAATTTTTAGTTGCACAGAACCTTAGCACTTGTTATCTTGCAGGGAATCGATATGCTATCACTAGGATCATTCAAAACCGGTGCTATTCTTTTGGTATGGGTTAAGTTTGTACCGAACTGAAACTTACATATTTCTATTTTATGGTGGAACTACACCTTTCAATATTTCAGTCAACCACATATCTTCCTTTCTCTCACCTCTCTGCTATATAATCCTTAGTTAGTGGAGCATGGCATGTAGGTACCATGAGTACATTTTGAAGTATCTGATTCTTTCGAACTTCTGCTTGACTTTCTTTTTGCTATGAAAGGAAAAG
This sequence comes from Hsuehochloa calcarea, assembly GCA_036346395.1. Lineage (NCBI taxonomy): Eukaryota > Viridiplantae > Streptophyta > Magnoliopsida > Poales > Poaceae > Hsuehochloa > Hsuehochloa calcarea. The sequence goes on along the minus strand of CM070602.1, from coordinate 19,609,569 downwards.
TCCGCTATCTTTGTAGAAAACCAATGTATTGTGATTGGGCTTATCATTGTATTGCATCCCTCTTCTCTTAACAAGTTCGACATATTTATTGGTAGTCACTAAGTGCATTGAGGAAAATGTGCTTTGTTTTCATATTTTAATTTTATAATGTAGAATGAAGTTCCAAATCATTGATTATTTTTACTGTTATGATATCTTACATTTTCTCAATTTTATTTGGCAATTCACAGCAAAATTGGTTCTGGCTGGTGTATCACGTCGGCAAGTTAACTATTCATGATTTGTTTGGCCTTGGTGACATTGTAATACCTGGTTAGTAATAAAATTGTTTGTTAGTTTTGTCTCATCTTCTAGTGATATTTGCTGTCATAACAGATTTTGTTCCTTCTGATTTCTGATTGAATAGTAATGTTAGCTACATTATGTTGTGGATAAAGAGATGCTCTCAAATCACATGCGGAGGTTGATTCTTACGGAGAACTCTGGTCTTGTGAATATGCTCATTGACGACAAACACGATGATCTAACCAGGATATACGACTTGTTTAAACGTGTTCCTGATGGGCATTCAAAAATTAGATCCGTGATATGTTATTTCTTAAGATGCATCGGATGCGTCAATGTTACAAACGAGTGCTACATCTATAGATAGTTTTCGTGATGTGCAATTGCTCAATCATGATGATGGACACACTACTTGTGATATTTTGTGGTCTTTTGTTATCACTCATTTAGCATTCAAATAATTGTACGTTATAGCATTTAATTACCATTTGAACACTTATACGATATAAATGCAATATTTTTCCAGTTTCATCTATCGCGGCATGAACAATACAAATTTTGCTTATACACAATCAATGGTTGTACATCAATTCGTTATTTGCCAACAGTTGTACTCCATCATGAAGTGTAAATGTAATGTAACTTGGTATTGTGTTCAAATACAATATATATACATTCCTATGGTATAAACAAATTTGAGAAAAACTTCTATAATTTGTGTACAAATACATAGAAGAAAGACACAAATACAATGAAAGTATTATAACCAAAGGTAACATAATTTATTTTCCTCTAATCCCCTTATATGATTTTTAGAGCCAATTTACCAGCCAAACGCTTTCAACATACAGCTCCAGATTCTTATAGAAGTGGATTATCAGATAATCAGAAGCAGAATCTGAAAAACAAGAATATGAAATTGTATCAAACATGGCCTTATTTCTTATTTCTGTAATTCTATAAAAAAAAAATTGTACCAAACATAGTCTTATTTCTTATTTCTGTAATTCTATAATTCTATAATTCCGTTACTCCCGCTGGCAGCTGCCGGCAAGTGACACAACAGGGCGACGATGACTGTGTACTGTTACAACTGACTACTACAGCCACCCAATTCACAAAAAATGACAGCACGAGGACCTGCGGCGAAAAAAAAAGCACAAACGCCGGGACGTCCGGTGAAGTCTCAAAAAACCCGGTTTTCCTTTCCGGCTCGCTCCTTTATCTCGGCGCGGTCACCATTCACGACTCACGGAGAGGAATGGGTCGCAACCTGCGACTCGCGCCTCGGCCGGGGCCAGGCCTGCGAAACAACGGGCTGACGAGGGCATATACAGTAAATCCAATCTTTTTTATATCCTGATGCGTCCTCCTCAATACGAGGTACAAAATGGTCATGATTTTTTTTTTGGAAAAAAAAAAATCACTGCAAACAAGACGTAAATGAGGAGAAACACAAAAGGCAAATTTCAGTGAGGATTTATCTCTCTCTTTTTTTTTTTGTTTCTTATTGAATTTAGATTTGAAATTTCAATGTTGTCAAATTATTTATAATTCTAGCATGATTATTTGTATCGTGCCTTGAAATAGATGTACGGAAAAGCACAAAAAGATACGATGCACTGGATATTTTCCGGGTGCCGGCCGGTGAGGCGGCCGCGGCATAAAGTATGCAGCGGGCAGCCATCGTCGCAAGCAACCGGAACCGGAACCACCACTCCATCCCATTCCATTCCATTCCACGCGCCGCACGGCTGCGAGAGCCCAAGAAAGGAATAAAAAGCGGCTCTCCCGCTGCCGCGCACGGAAAATACTTGGATTTCGGCGTACGTTCGTCGTTCGTTCTGTTCCGGCCGAAGAAAGCATGGAATGGAATCGTCGCAGTGCGCCACTGCGGGCCACGTCTGTTCGTTCCTGCTGCACGCAGCACCGCACGCGCGCGGGAGGCTCTTCGATCGTGGCGTCGTACATGCCCTCCACTGCGGAGGAGGAGGAGGAGGAGGATAATTGACAAGGGGAAAGAATAAACTGTGCTTAGTCGTCATGGGGGCCGACACGGATTAGCACCGCCCTACCTACTAAAGAACTAGGGTCGATGATTGATTATTAGCGGTGGATGCATGCATGCATGCAAGCCAGCAGGATAGATTATTACTAGATTAAACAAGTGGTGGTTGGGCGAATTAGAGGGGATTGGATTCTTGGGTTTGGAGGTGCTAATGCAAATTCGGTGGCTCAAAAATACTACTAACACTGACGCCGATGCTAGCTGGACTCGTCACTGCTTTCTGTGCGAGGGATGCCGCACGGGTGATTTTTATTCCAAGGCTGCTTTGTTTCTTCTGAGCTGAGGAGCTTGTGTGTGGTGTTCTTTTTGGGGAGATGTCGTAAGCTAGTTTGTATGTGTTGCAGGGGAGTCATGGCTTTTGTTTCGGGAAAAAGAAAATACGATGACAGTGATAACCTAACAGCAGAGGAGTGTGCAGTGTACCGGCTGACTGTATGCGAAACGAAGTTTCCAGCCGGGGGGAAAAACAAGAACAAGAAATTCTCGAGTAATTGCACATCATCCGTGAGAATCTATGTACTAGCGATTGCCTGGCTACTTACCAGGCCCATTCTAAGATGCACTGTAAATTATCTGTACGTGTATGTAGCGCCTGTTGCTTCCGTGAGCTCTGAACTCTTCCATTAACGCCACCGTTACCTTCATCTCTACCTTGCTCGCTCTCGTCACATTTCACCGAGTCTCTTCTCACGCTACGACACCAGTAGACAGTATAGTGTAGTACTACACGCGGCGTCACGGACGGTCGATCCGGGCAAGGGAACTCCTTAAGAGTACCACCGCTATTTCGCCGGGCGGACGGGCAAATCCGCCGCATCGCTCGATCGGCACGGCAGGCGGCTGGGCACTGAAATTATTGCCGGCCGGCCGGTGGCCCACGCTCGCAGCCGCCGCAGCTAGCGACGGCAAGCAGCAGCAGCAGTAAATCGAAACTGGCGTCCGTAGTACGCTGCGCAAGGAGCGGTTGGTGGCTGCCTGCCTGCAACCTCCTTGCTAGCCCTACCCGCCGCGGCGCCAGCTAAATTTATTTCACCGCAGTAGTGTAACTCCTCGCTGCAGCCTGCAGGCTCTAGTTCTTCTTCCCTGTACTGTAATAACTGAATTGCTACCACTCTACCAGTGCTTTTGCTCGTTTAGATTGGAGATTTGGAGCGTGGTTGCAACCTACTGCTACTAATTACTGACCAATCATCACGGTATGTTCTGCAGCGTCAGAGGTGTAAGTGCGACGTAATCTCTCGAGTTGGAAAAATGCTTGTGGCTGGATGTTTGTGAGTGCTGCCGTGCTGGTTGGTCCCTCGAGTTGGAAAAATCATCATTTCAAATTATTTAAAAAATTACAAAAGCGCACGGGATCCATAGCGAGAGGTCATAAATTTTTTAATATTAATATCGTTTTTCAAAAAAACCATCATTTATTAAAATAGAGAAAAACAATGATATCGCAAGTCCTAAATTTTTTAATATTAAAATTTTTAAAAACCATCATAGCAATGATATCTGAAGCTCGCAATTTACCATATAAAAGACTCAAAATTATAGCATAACTCACTTTTATTCCAAAAAAAGAGAAAGAGGGGAGGGAAGTGAGACGAGTAGAGGGGAGCAGAAAAGCTAGCGAAGCGTTGTCCGTCCGGTTGTCCACCTTTTATGTGATTTTTTTTAACCGAATGGATAATCTACCATATAAAAGATCCAAAATTATAACATAACTCACTTTTATTCATAAAAAGGAAAGAGGGGGGAGAGAGAGGAGCATAGAGGAGTATAGAGAAGCTAGCGAAGCGTTGTCCGTCTGGTCGTCCACCTTTTAGGTGATTTTTTTAACCGAAAAGATTACATAGTTTTAGATATATTGTTACGTAGTGTATTATGCTATACATAGTCCTTTTAGGTGGGTAGTTTAGTTTAAGATATGTAGTTAATCGTGGAAATCTTGTTTACAGTGTAGTACGTCAAATATATCGGACGCCACCAATTTTAAAATTTACTACGGTCGGGGGACTATTCTGGAGGGTCCCGAAGGGATTGATTTGCATTATTTCCAACTGGTGACCATGACCCTAACAAAAGCAATTCGATTTTAAAATTTGAACCATGTTGATGCGGTGGCTGCTCCACACATTCGATTTGAACCATGTTGTGTATGATATGAAATTGAATTGTCTTGCCAACCGAGCACCACATGGCACATATTGAAAGTTAGTGCACATTTTCACGAAGAAAAGACAAGGTCAACAGCACAGAGATCATGAAGAATCTTAGAAAATCTTCCCCACAGCTCGTCTAAAGACTCACCAGGCCTTTGCTTGATCTTGGAGTAAATTTTCTTGAGCAGGTTCTCTCTTACTTCCTTGATCGCAGTGGAACCCTCGTGATAATCACAGAGAGTCCGCCAGATCTCATAAGCGGATGAAATGGCGACACGCTCAAACTCCGATCGACTAAGGCCTTAGATCAAAAAATTCTGAGCCCTGTTGTTTGCCTCCACATCTGGAGTGAACACATCGTCATCGGCTGGCACGACATAAGAGTTTTTTTACCTTAAGCCAAATTGCGTGCCCTTGAACCTCGATGTAGGCCTGCATTCGGGCCTTCCAGTAAGCAAAATCAACTCCACCAAAAATATGTGGTTTGGTTGAATAACTGTCTGTCGCCATGGCTCCAAAGACCGGTTAAGATCTATGAGAAGAGCTAACCGGCTCTGATACCACTTGTAGGACCGTAAAGGCGACTAGAGGGGGGTGAATAGGCGCTTTCTCAATTTTTCGCCTTAAACAAATTCAACATGAACTTTTCTCCTTTAGCTATGAAAGCTAAGAAGATCGATGCGCATACGAGGGTAAGCCTTGTCTTTGAATTCGATAACCCCCTTAACCACAAGACCCAAAAAGGAGAATTGATCTCAGGAGATCGGTCTGAGTACTGGCGGTCAGACTGGTGGTTGATTGGCGGTCGAACCGGCGGTTGACTAGCGGTCGAACCGGCGGTTGACTTCCGGTCGGACCGGCGGTTGACTGGCGGTCGAACCGTTGGGAATCGGTTCGATCCGGCAAACGGTGATCTACGAAAAGCTCGGTCGGGACATTGCAGATTTAATCAGTCGAGCCGATTTAGTCGATGCAAAACACAAAGCCCAAATCCAAAACGAAAATTGGTCAAACTTTTGATTCAACCAATGAAACTTGATCAAATTTGGAGCACACCTCCACGAGGATAACCAATACCTGCTCAAGGGAACAAGATCATCGCAGTAATATGTACACATGGCGAGGGGGAACGATGAGATTTGGTCCTTCTGAGCTAAGCATATGCCAAACCCACTCCTGCATCGGTGGTTGAACAAGAAGGGGGTGGTGATGCCAAAGAAGAAGTCGGGGACTCTAGCCATAGCGCGGCGCACAAAATGGCCAAAGGTCCGGGAGTTGCTGATGTTGTCTATGAAGACCCTATGGAAGGAGCTTCTTCCGTTAGGCAAACTAGTGGGATTGCTAACGAGCGTAAGGAGATGGAAGCCCTAGTCTAAAGAATGGATCTTGAAGACCAGGACTACCTGACATTGTCAGAAGATGAAGGATCCAACGATAATGATGCTGCGGAACAGTATTCGGTTCCATTCGAGTGGAACACATACCACTTCGACAAATGAAGGCTCTTGTGTGCCATGGGAGTACGACCAGAGCGAGGTCAGACAAGGAGCCATGTACAAATGCAAGGATGTTGTATAGGAGGCAGTCAAATTCTGGGCTTTATTGGTGCGGCATACATTCATAGTCGTCAAGTCTAACCCAAGTTGCTACCACGTGAAGTGCGACATATATGTATACCCTTAGCGAGTGCACGTATTTCAGTCTAAGTGGGGACAACTACTGGAAATGCTCTACAATGGTCCCTCACACATGTGTCGTCGCTGAGTCAGCGCAGTCCCACAAGAACCTGTCATCAGGCTTTATCGTGAACATCATTTATGCTGAGATTGTGGATAATCTAGATTTTGAGTCATGATCCATCATTCGGGCGATTGAGGCAAGGTTCCAGTACATAATCAGCTATGCCAAGGCGTGGAGGTCAAAAAAGAAGGCATTGGAATGAAGCTTCGGTACATTTGAGAACTCCTACCGTAACCAGCCCGGCCAACTCCGGGTCAAACAGGACAGGAATCCTGGTACTCATATCACTATTGAAGATTCCACGCATCTGAAGTGGGGCAATGAGAGAGTACGGAAGCGAACATTCTTCGCCTTTGGTCTATGCATCAATGCATTCCGTCACTGTCGTTTCACAACAAGAACTTGATGAACCTGTTGAAGCGGTTGTGCAACTAGAATTGGCAGCAAAAATTTGACGCACTCTGGAAGATTCTGGATGAGCAGACCCGGACTCACAGAAGGAAGGCAGCAAAAAAGGCCACTACAAGCACTGACCAGGCTCCCAAAGGCGAAGCATTACAACAGTTACCCACCATGGTCTTAGTGTGGTGAGGAAGATAGGGGCGCAGGTGAAATGCTTCTCCGACTGGATTCACTACTACAAAACAGGCTATAGAAGATGCCTAGAACCGTCTGTGATATGGACCTATCACAGACGGTTTCTAAATAAAATTATCTGTCATACTTCATAGATGGTTCTGAATAAGAACCGTCTGTGATGACCTGTGATATCCCTTTATTTAAGAGGGAATCGATAGGGTTTGTGCATCCTTACTCGTCACTCTGCCTTACTGTCGTCCCTTCACCTCCCCAGCGCCTTAGCCGCTCGTTTGCCTCCGACCTGCTCCCCAACGCCCGAAGCCTCCTCCCCAACGCCGACCTACTGCCCGACCGATGATGAGTCGGCGGCCCCTCTCTCCCCGACCCCGACGCCCATGCTGCTCCCCGCCTCCCCGACGCCCCTTCTCCCCGACCTCGACACCACTCGGCCTCCTCCTCCCCCTTCCTCCCCGAAGCCATCTCCCAAGGTACGTCTCCACCATCCAAGCCACCTCCCACGTATGTCTCCACTCCTCATGCCGGTAAACCATATCTGAGTGACTTATCACAAAACCACATGCTTATTCCTATTCAAACACATATATCGGTAAACCTATTTATTGCATTACTTAGTAGCTAGCTCTGGTAGCCCTGATCTATGTCTAAAAAACAAATGCCTATTCTTTGCTTCATGCTACTAATTTATCTCGCTTGTATACTTGCCTATGAGCTCTATTATACTTATCACACATCTATTCTTTCTTATACATGGCTATCTGTGAATAAACCCTTGTAAACACCTATCCAAACATGTTTCTCCCTATACTCCGGCTAGCTCTACTATTCTTGGCTGACCTCTAAGGCCGCAGGTGAATCGACGAAACTATGTGCTTTGTGGCTTTTTGTGCAATGCCATATATTTTCTTTACTATGTATCATATATTTAAGTTCAATGGGTAACTTCTATTTGTTTATGTAATTAATGTGTTTACAAAGCAATTTTAGTTAATTGGTTGGGTAACTTCTATTTTTCTGTATAAAATATCAACTTGCAATCCATGAAATTTTAGTTTATTGCGTATGTAACTTATATAGATAGCAAGTAAGCGAGATGGCAGAGGCACCGTCTTCGCGCCGTCATCGACGTCGCCGAATGCGTCTGGATCTTCGATCAAAGTGGTACGTAAGCGAGATGGCTCAGGACGACAAGGTCTACATAATGGTTTGAGCTTTTCTCAGACTTAGATGGTATTACTTAGTAGTCCTATGGACGTTCAGCGCATAGGGTGTTCATGCTAATCTATTTTGAGTAGATCATGTTTTATTTTGGCTACATAAGGAATTCATTTCAAGGTGGAGATTGTTGAGTTTTAGTGTGATAGAACTGAGTTTTAGTATAATATGAATTCTGTTTCCTACTTGAACTCATAGTTTTACTCCTACACGTGGTCTTTCATGTACCACTATAAATATATCCCTGTAGTCTATAGGGAAGAGTAAGAGCTTCATTGTAAACATCTCCTCATATAGTGATATTGACTTCGTGTGTCTATGGTTTTTCTCGAAATGGTTGTTCAGGTAAAATTTGTGTCTCGCGTTCCTTTTTTTATGTGCATTATTTACAACAGTTGACACACAAGTGCTTCCCCTTGGCACACGCCTAGAATTACGAGGATGAATATAAGTCCATGACCTCATAAAGTTTGTACTGAAGCACACTCGCATGTGCGTGTGTGAAAAGATGAACAACGAGATTTGAGCACTGATAGATGAAATCGTATACCCACAACTCCATCGGGACCACCAATTCCTCACTACTCACTAGTCAGTCGGTGCTTAGAAACCATATCTTAACTAATAAAAGAAGGGGTTTACCCCGGCACAGTGGAAAATTGTCTCACCCCTTTCTCCTCCCGCCACTCGCGAGCGTGTCCATGCCCTCACTTCTTTCGTAACCATTGAAACAGTCACTGCCCCACTTCTTCACATGCACACACCAAAAATTCGCCGTCCCACTCCTTCCTGTCTCGCGTCCTGTTCCTCGCGCTGTGACTCGACAGGTAGCGGGGAGGGGAGGCGGCGGCATCGGGGATGAAACAAGGCACCGAGAGGGAAGGGAGGAGAGGCAAAGATGAATACATCCTTCCCTCACCGCACGGCCGTCTCGAGTTCACTATACCGCGTCCTCTCCATCCTAATCATCCCCCTACGCCGTCGCCGCCTCCTGCTCCGTGCCTGCTGAGCAAGCACCGCCGCCTCCTTGCTTACCACTACGACGCCGCCGCCGCCTCCTCCCATGACCTCTCACCTTGCGATGTGCATGGAGAGGGTTGCATAGGCCAATAGCCGTGAGAACCGACTCGCGGCTTGGATTTAAGGTGGAAGAAGGTGGTCGTCGATGCGTATCCCTCTTCCTTGTTGGCTGAAGGTGTCCGTCGATGCGTAGCCCTCTTCCTGGCCGGCTGGCAAAGGGAAGTCAGTATCAACTTACAAAGGTAAACAATCTATGATCTGAAAATTTTAATTTCTGGATAGTAGTAGCAAGTGATGCAATAGGCCGAATCAATGTTTCTATTTACATATATCAGGAAAGAAAATTGATATTTATTATACGGTTAGCATCCCATCTACTTATTTTATCACTATCTTCTGAGAGTCCGTTATAATACACGAACACCCTACTAGTATTTGAAGAAGCCAGAACTTTTCACGACGTTATTGTCCCGCAGGTCCTCTGAATTTTACTCCGTCCGCATGGATCCTCAATCTTGCAGCTTCCAACTCTCTCGAAGAAGTAGGAACATATATCTAACATATCAGCCCATCCAAGCCTGACTGTAGGGGTAGTTATACGGTAACCAACCGGTTTCCGTCGAATTTCGGAATGGTCCATGCTCGTAAAAAGTTCCATTCTCACATGCTGTCACCACCTGAAAACGATCTAGAGGTGTAGATAGAAAAATGAGAGTAGCCAACACGCTGCGATTGTCTCCTTCCTATAGCATAAGTTGCTCTCAGTTTTCACCAGTGGAGAGAGGGGATCAACACTTTAGGCCCTGTCGCTCGCGACATCTTCTGATGCGTTCGGGGCATGTGATATTTGTTAAGGATGTAAGGGTATTTATGGTATTTTCTATTGTATTAGGGTTTAAAGTTGTGTCTTTTGTACCTTATATATATTACCTATTAGGACTCTTCAATATACACACAATATTCACAATATGGTATCAGAGCCAAGGTTAGGATTAGAGTTACTGTAGCCACCGCCGTAGGCTTCTAGCCTCCGCTCGTCCTGCACTGCGCGCTGCCCCTAGAGGACCGATCTTTGCTCCCGGGGGCGATCGCTCGTCACCGCCCGTGCTCTCCCACCGAGCTACTTCCGTCTCGGGCGTCACCTCGTTCCGGACTCGTCTCTTCGTCTTCCGCTGTGAGGCGACGCTGACATCTTCGATCGGGGGCAGCCGCCAACCAGATCCTTTACACCCGGGTGCTCTGTTTCGCCCCTGCTGCTGGTGTTCTTCTTCGAATCCTGTCGTTGGTTCTTCGCTCGGCTTTGCTTCGGCTACCTCACTCCAGTGCCGCCTCGACGTGCCAGAGTTTTCAGCGGAGCCGACAACGACGACAACGCACAGCCGCCATGGGACGCCATCACCTTCGCTTCGAGAGATCCTCACCGCCGATTTCTTCCCCGGTCGTCTTCAGCAGCTTTCTTCTCCAGTGATAGGTGTCCCCGAGCGATCCACTCCAGATTGAGCAAGCTCCCAAGCTGCCTCCCGACTCTCCTCTGCTCCGGGCCTTTCCTGCTCTTCCTTGCCGGATCCAACCGACCTCGCACCGTTGGTGCTAGATCCGGGCATCCCCGTCGCCTTGGTGCTCGTGTGCTGCTTCGGGCTCTGCTGCAGCGGCAAGCAGTTCTGGGTGAGGGAGTGCGAGGAGGGCTCCGACTGCAACACGGTCGCCGAGTTTGTCAAGGACTAAGAGCTGGTGGAGGACTGTCATAACTGTTGCGCTGAGGAACTCAAAGATTCTACAGCAAGCTCATATTGACGATAAGAGATGAAAAGTTGAAGGGGACATAAATGCCATTGACTGGCCAAGGCATTGAGTCGTGTTGTGTCCTTCTCATCTCTTGTTTGTGCATTGTGCTTGGGATCTGCTGCTGCTAGTGCTGCTAGTTTTGCTAGTATCTGCTATTAGTTATCCTTGGGTCTTTTTTTTATTTGTGTCGTTTCTTCTGTTGCGTATATCTAAATCCGTACAACTTGATCTTTGAGTTCGTCTCAGCCGTGCGAGTCCACAAATTTTTTGTCAGTCATAGAAGCATAGGAATTCTTTTTGTATGACAGCAGCCGCTGCTCTTTTCTTCGAGCCACTGCAAATCTGTCGCCCCAAACTATTAAGGCCGTCGCGCTTCTTGTGCACCGCGTCTCTATTGCGCTTCCTATGCACTATGTCTCTATTGTACTTCATGTGCACTGCGTCGCCGTCATTTTGGGCTTCGATTTGCGCTGTCATGTTTATATCTATTTCTATTCGGCTTGGTTTGACAGTTTTCTCTATTTTTGTCAGTTTCATCATCTTATTCGTCATGTTGCCGCGGTCGACTTTGCTCCCGCACCTTGTGCTTTATGGGTTGTCGTACAACCCTGGATGGGAGAAGATCTTTTATTGACATATTTTCCAAGAGCTGCATTGTCGACGATCAAATCACCGAACTTATGAGTATATAAAAAGAAAGAGAAAAAGTGACACGTATCTCCTGGTAAGAAATGGGGCTGCTCTTTATTGATATGAACTGGCTGTTACAAAGTGTATCTGTAATCTAGACCAAAGACTAACTCCCTTAACACTGGAGCACAATACTTGCTACGACTTTACAATCTAATCGACTGACTATCTTCTGAGAGTGATTTCAGTCGATGATTGTCTTCGGTCCCTCCTCTTCTCCTTCCACGGTCCTCCTTATGTAGTTGATGAAACGTTGGCAGTTGTCACTTGGAGAGGCATCTGTTAAGAAGTAACACGTCTGGTCGGAGAGAGTCGTCAGTTGACAATGTATCAACTGTTGTGCGGTTATATGTTAATGAGTCATGTAACCGTACTCCAGTATTGTAGCGTCGTGTGGTATGGAATATATTGCACATGTTCCATTCGTCACACGGTAAAGTATATGTCTGGTCGTAGATCCAGACACCAGTTCAAAACCTTGTGAGCATTTCACTGGTCGGAGACTAGGTTTGGAACCATGTTCGACCAGATTGGGTCTTATGTAACCTCTGGAATTCTTACGACCAGTGAGGTCGTTAGTCTTAGGGTTTACGACCATGAAGACGTATGGTCTCTAAGCTCAAAGGAAGTCTTCCCAATCACAGATCTCAAGAAAACCATATTAGAGATATAACAAGCAGTAGAGATCGCCTCAGCCCAAAATCTCCTAGGAGTGGAGTGCTCATCTAACATGGTCCGAGCCATCTCTACAAGGGTCATGTTCTTCCTCTCTACAACACCGTTCTGCTGGGGAACTTTAGGTGAAGAAAACTGATGCTCAATTCTCCTATCAGTGCAGAAGGTAGAAAAGGAAGAATTCTTGAATTCTGTTCTATTGTCACTCCTAATGGCTCTCAAGGCTCCAGGAATATCAACAGCAAGTCTAAGGACCAATTCTCTAAAGAAGCCAAAAATGTCGTCCTTAGAAACCAGAAAATAAACCCATGAATACTTGGAGAAATCATCCACAACCACAAGCACATACCATTTCTCACCAGCTAACTGAACTCTAGAAGGACCAACAGTGTCTAAGTGCAGAAGCTGTACTGGTCCATCAGTCATCACTAAGGTAAGAGGTGGATGGGAAGCAGACACCATCTTACCATGTCTACAGGGAGAGCACACAAGATCTCTGACAGCCTTCAGCCTAGGCAAACCTCTAATCAAATCCTTGCAACTGACTCTAGACAGATGATCAAAGCATATATGTCCAAGTTTACGATGACACAAAACAAGATCATGAGAATCAGAGGCTACAAGACATCTAGGACTGGAAGCTGAAGAAATACTAAAATTTGCACAAAAGATCTTCTCAAACCTCGAGATCTCAAAGACAAGCTCACCCGAGGAATCTAGAACTCTACACTCACCACTTTTAAACCTTACTTCTAGACCCTCATCAAGCAGTTGAGAAACAGATAGCAGATTATACCTCAGCTTACTTACCAAAGCGACGTCTTTAAGCATGAACTTGTTGTTGACGCGCACAGTGCCCTTGGCTGTCACGGTCCCGGTAGAAGCATCCCCAAAAGTAATCAATTCATTACCGGATGCACGTGTGAGGGAGGAGAACCATCTAGAATCTCCGGTCATATGTCGAGAACACCCGGAGTCAACAAGCCATATATCATCCTTCCTCGCACGACGGACCTAAAAAGCACAAGCAGAAAACATCTATGCCTCAGTACCGGGGTTAGTGATAAAAGATCTAGGAATCAAGTACTGAGATGCACGATGCCTGGGAACAACAGTAGAAGCAGCAGAAAAATGACCAGGAACAAAATCATAAGAATGCACACGAGAACCACCTAGACCTCTCCGAAACGATCTACCAAAAGATTGATACTCCCCCTGTCTAGATGCTACCCGTGGTCTCTCCTCACGATATCCTAAACCAGATCGCTGCCTTGACCCACCAAAAGAGTCAACAAAGTTCTCTACAAACCTAGGCCTATATGTAGTACGAAAAATAGGCTGCCAGGCTCTAGAGACTACAGCAGGTGAAGGGACTCCTCTAATGGTTCACAAAGTGCTCATTCTCTCTTTTCTCTCAATCTTTGCTCTTCGGAAGCAGAACTCAACAGTATGACCATCTTTCTTGCAGAAAGTGCAATGATACTTGACCTTTTGAGGGGGTCTGTACTGATGAAACAGAAGCACCTTTCTTGCTAGAAGTTGTTTGGGCAAAACCCGCAGATCTAAAGACAACCTTAGATGGCTTAGGGGGTTCTACCTCAAATAGGTCATTCTCAATAACTCTTACAACCTTAGGTGGGTGGTTCTTGAAATGCTCTAGGAAACTAAAACCTAGGCCACTATTATTCTTACTCACTTTAGATTGGTCAAGAATCATGTTGAGTTTCTTTTTCCTACCAGTAAACCTCTCAAGAGTCACTTTGAGGTAATCATTTTCTTTGGCTAGATCCTCACATTTAGTGCACCTTTTTTACTTGATTGCCTCATCATGCTTACTCTTAAGAAGAGTCACTTCAACTTTCAAAGCCTCACAAGACACACAATAGGAATCCTTAATCCTATTCAACTGTTCCTTAAATTTAACTCTAAAAGCATCTTGTATCTTACCAACAATTGTTTCAACTTCAGCATTCAAGACACAAGAGTTAGAGTTAATAACTTTCTTAGAAGCAGTAAAAGATATGGATTTTTAATTTTAGCTTTTTCTTCTAGAGTCTTGTTTAGAGCTTCAATTTCAATTGTGAGCTTAGGACAATTTTCACATGAAGCAGATCTAGAGTACATAACCATTTCTGTCATCTCTTGCATTTAATCCTGTTATTCTTACAATGAGAGCAAGTGTGACTAGCATCAAATTTTTGCACTTCTTTCAAGGCGCTATCCAATTTTAATTCAAGCAAAGCACAGCTTGAGCAAGATAAAGGAATAGCATCCAAAGCAGTCACATCAAGAGAAATAGCATCCATACAAACAGAACTAGACTTGAGAGATTCTAGTTCATCAAGAGCATCTTTTAATTGATTCACTACAGAGGAATGAGCAGATTTTAAGCTTATCAATTCTTTAAGCAAGCTAGAGCAGGAATCACAAATATCACCAGGATTAATGGATTTGAGCCTAACAACTTCTAGGTTCAAATTATCAATCATAGTGTCCTGTTTCTTAATCATTTTAGCTTGCTTATACAGTTTTTGTTCAGCCAGAACTAAAGCCCGTTTCATATCAGCAAGCGAATGGCATACCTCATCGGGATCGCTGAAAGGATCCTCGTCATTGGAGGAGTCAGTGTCGTGGATGTTCTTAGCCATGAAATACATGCCGGTGAAGTCATGAGCCTTCTTCTTGCCACGGGAGTCACTCTCGTCGTCCTTCGTCTCCGAGTCCATATCGCCCATGTTCACATTCTCAAGAGCGGCAAGGACAAGGCTGACAAACTTGCGATAGTTTGTCTTTTTGGGTTTCGCATCCCTCGCTTGAGGATACTTTTGTGACTCCTCCTCCTTGCCCTTCAGCCTGGGGTACCTGGAGCGAATGTGGTTTGGCTCACCACATTCAAAGCATGTGATAGGTCCACCTCTCCTCCTGTTCCTCACCTTGTTATAAGCTCTCGTGAATTTGGTGGATAGGAGGGCTAAATCATCTTCAGGTAGTTTCTCAAGTTGCTCATCGCTCAAAAAATGCAAAGCTGATAAAGAAAAACCCGATGAGCTAACATCCAAAGAATCTGCAGAGCTACCTTTAGATTGGTCGACCACTAAAGCCATCGACTCTGTCTTGGGGAGAAGCGAGATAAAAGCAATCTCATACGTCTTCAACCTCGAGTATAGCTTATCCATGGTAAGCTCACTCATGAAAGTGTTGTCATTTATAGATGTGATTTTCAACCCCCAGACTTTCACATCAAGAACACCCAAAAGCTGGCGTGCATTTTCTGACTCAGAAAAAACAAGGTCAACAGCGCGGAGATCATGAAGAATCTTAGAAAATTTTCTGACAGCTCATCTAAAGACCCACCAGGTCTTTGCTCGATCTTGGAGTATATTTTCTTGAGTTGTTTCTATCTCACTTCCTTGATCGCAGTGGAGCCTAACGAAAAGGCTAGTTTCATTTTGATCTTATCAAGGCTAGTTTTTCAACGATTGGTACAAACTTAGCGGTTACTGATGAGATCAGAAGTCGGATCAAGCTGATCTGTGCTGGAGAGCCTAACGAAAGGCTAGTTTCATTTTGATCTTAGCGGTTACTACCGCCGAAGAGAGGGCTGAGAGACTCCGGGCAAGCATGTTAATTATTTTTCATCTTCACAAACTCTTCCGATCGGTGTTTACCTAAAAACCCTCTTTGATATGTAGTCAGTTGGTCTGAGGATCAATGAGGCAACGGAAACATGTGAGTCTCTTTGATATGTAGTCGGTTGGTCTGAGGATCAATGAGGCCACAGAAACATGTGAGTCATTTGATGACCCGACCAGTCTTACGATCACTAATGATCGTGCAAAGGTAGGTAACCGAAGGAAGTATTTTTCGTTTAGATGAAAAAGATATGTTCATCACACGACTAACTTTGTTTGTTAAATCAGGCGGTAGTCATTGAGTCTCATGCAGTTGCTCAAGATTTGCCAATGGCTGTTGAGTCCACCGTTTTGGCGACCAATGAACCTGCACCATCCAATACAATGATCAGGGATTCTACTCTCGACCAATTAGTTGAAAGTATTTTATCCGATCTTCTATTGGAGGGCGTAGAGGGTGTAACCAACTCTACCAGTTTAGAACTGGTACAATCGGTTGAAAAGAAAAGAAAAGCCAGCTCTACGGACTTTAAGCCGACGCGCTACAGAGTCAAAATAAAGAAGACAACCAGGTATGTTTTAAATGGAAATAATCATACAAATGCATACCTTTTATATCCTCGGTGAACTTTAAACTCTGAACCTCCTTTCCTTTGTACAGATCTGCTGGAGCTCCAGTTGTTTCCGACCAGGTCATTCCAGTAGGCCAGGTGATTGAGGGCACTTCCGACCAAGTCTTTCCTCAGGCAAGGGACTCTGAGGAAGAAGCGGTTAGGGGA
Source organism: Hsuehochloa calcarea (assembly GCA_036346395.1). NCBI lineage: Eukaryota > Viridiplantae > Streptophyta > Magnoliopsida > Poales > Poaceae > Hsuehochloa > Hsuehochloa calcarea. The sequence goes on along the minus strand of CM070602.1, from coordinate 19,592,933 downwards.
GCCCCCGAGACTACTTCAGTACCGGACTCTGACTTGGATTTTGTAGTGATTGTTACTCCATCCGTGGAGGTAGACACTTCCGTAGATCCTCAACAGACTTCGATCCCTGCAAGCAATCCCTCCCAAACTAACAAGTTTCTTTTCTCTCCTCGATTTATCGAGGATAAGGAGCTTGATGAAGCTTGTGGGAGAGTATCAGATCGTCTTGCAAAGGCGAATCCTGATAAAAATTTTGCCGATTATAATGACGTGTCAATTCAAGTAAGTGTCTTCAACCATTCTTATATCTCTCTCTGAAGTTCAATAGAAAATTGAAGAGAAAATGCTATTTATGCAGCATATAGTTGATAATTTTACTACGATCGGAGACTTGACCGAGCGAATAAAGATCCTGGAGCAAAAACACTCCGAATTAGAGAGTAAAGAACTCTCCTAATTAACTTTTCCTTCTTTATGCCTCTGTTTTTCTCTTCTAATTATTCTCCCTTATCATACTTGACAGGTTTGGAGAAAATAAAAGAAGAAGTTATGGCTGAAAAAGGCAAAAGACTAAGGATTGAGGAAGAGAATCAAGCTAGGAACCGGTCGATCGAAAACTTGACTACCAGAAATAAAGAAATCTTGGAAAAATCCAAGAAGAAGGCCGAAGGTAATTAATCGTAAACTTGACTTAATATCTCTTCTAGTGCTTCTTGCCTAATACTTGTTTTGTTTACTCAGAACAAAATCAAGCATTAGCGAAAGCAAAGAAAGCTTTGGAATTTGAGCAAGACAAGGGGGCAGCAATCATACTTAATCTCGACTTAAAGATCACTGCACTCAATAAAATGATCTTCGATATGGGATCAGGATCAACATTGCCCTCCTTAAGCGATCCAATGGAAAAGGTAAATTACCTTGGCCACCTTTTGGAGGACCTTAAGGGTTTGCTCAAGACTACAAGAGAGAATTATTCCCAATCCGTTCAAGAATCTATTGCCAGTGGATTTAGTCTTGTTTTGGCAAAACTGAAGGCGTCCGACCCCTCTATCAATCTTCAATCTTTTGAAAAAGATTTCAACTGCTTGCCTGAGGAGGTGACCAAGTTTCTCAAGGAAGTTAAACCTCTTGGAGACAAGGTTGCAGAACAAATGGAGGTCGGATCTCCATCAAGCAGTGATTAGATGGGCAATCTCTAGTAGTAAAAAACCTGCAAAAAAAGAGAGTATGCAAAAAATATGCAAAGACTTACCTCTCTCTTGTCAATGAAATCTTTTGTTCATCCGGTCGACTTATGGATATTCATATATTTAACTAGCCCCCGACTGTTTTATAGTAGAAAAACTTTACTATACAAGCAGTAGGCCTAGAATATGAACTTAAGTCTCAACCATTGTTTGAAAGTTTGTACCAATCGTCGAAAAACTGATCGTGATAATACTAGGAAACCTTTATTGGTCGGAACCAGTGCTAGGTTTCTACTAGTTGTAAATTTGTTTTTCGTAATCAAAGTACTTACTAAGACAATATATGGTCGGAAGAAAAAAAAGACACTTTCCTTGATAAGAGAAAATTATATGAAAAAACATATATAACGAAAGATAAGCGGTTTTATTTCTATGTAGTACTCAATGCTGGTCGGAATGAACCGCTAAGAAATGAAGATATAATGTATATTTTGCAATACGTGCTCATGCTTCAGTCCGACTGGCAGCGAGGATCGTAAGAAAAAGTTTGTCGCTAGGAAGCTCCTTCCAGTGGGCAGAACCACGTGCGGAAAAGGAAAGACTTCGACTAGGAGGTTTTCCGTGTCCCGACCAATAGCTAAACAAGAGTAGAACAGAATCTTAAAAAAAATAAAAAATATATGATCTTCATAATCTTGAGCATATGAACCGCGTCAACCAGATTTGGATACCATCATATAGATAACATCACTTACTTCTTCGAATTAAATAAACATTTATTAAATTTTAAAGGAAAATGAAATGAAATTAAACGAAAAACTTACTCAATTGATCAATATTCCATGAATTTGACAAAACTCTGCCGTCGGACATAGCTAATTGTACCGAGCCTGTTCGGGTGACTTCGACCATAGTGTAAGGACCTTCCCACTTGGGAGAAAGTTTATTGCGATTTATTTGGCTCTGAATTTTTCTGAGAAGCAGATCACCTACAGCTAGGCTGCGAGGTTGCACCTTTGTAGGACCGGAAAGGCGACTAGAGGGGGGTGAACAGACGCTTTCTTAATTTTTGACTTTAATCAAATTCAACACGCACTTTTCTTCAATAGCTATGAAAGCCAAGAAGATCAGTAAATGCACAGAGGAAGCCTTGTGCTGAATCCGATTTCCCCCTTAGACACAAGATTCAACAATGGAGAATTGATCTCACTGGACCGGTCTGACCGTCGGCAACATGGCGGCGAAAAGCTAAGCGATCGGCCGCGACCAATTGGCGGTCGAGAATGATCGTGATCGGATCAGTAATGAAATCGGTCGAACCGATTTAATCCAGAGCCACTGCAGACCACTCGAAATCAAAATGAAAATTGATCCAACTTTTGATTCAACCGATGAAACTTGACCAAATTTGGAGCACACCTCCTTAAGGATATCTGGGAACTATTCCTAGCGACGATCGTCCAGATCCACAACAAAGAATTGATCTTTTTAGGTTTTACCAAAGGAGTGTCCAAAACCTAGAAATATGAAAAACTTGATCCAAAACATGCTTGTGGGGGATTAAAGATTTAGATGGTTCTAGGAGTATTCCCACACATCATAGCAAGATAAATAAGGTCAAGAGACCAACTAAAAACAACCGAATCAAGGAAGCACCAAAATCATCAAAAGAGAGAAGAAAACATATGAGACTTCATCCTTGAACAAACATCCATAGATCGATTGATTCAAGATGTTGCTTGACAAAGCCACTCCCTCAAGGAGGACAAGAGCTCAATCAAATAGCACACAAACAAATCTCTCTAAACCCTAGCCTCTCCTCACCTCTCCATACCCTAGAAAACTTAGGGTTTTCTCAAATGAATGCTTGGGAGGGTTTTTCCAACTCCCCCCTTCTATTTATAGGAAGGCCTAGGGTTTCTAGTGGGCTCCCATTAAGGCCCAATACAAATGGAACACACACACATACACAAATCTGTTGAAGCAATCGCCTGCTTCACCACGTGTAGGTTGATCAGCGGATCTCATCATGTCGGCAAGTCTCTCCCGTCCGAATGCCATCGGAACCTCCAAGGCACTTGCACCGACCCCCGCGCCTCTTGATCCAACCAGCTGCAACGAACTGCCCGTTCGAACCATCTTGTCCATTCTGCGCGATACTTGAGTCACACGACCTCACCCGGCATCCATGATCGTTCTGGACCTCAGCTCTCCAAGCTTAGTCCCGATCCTGCTCACCGTTGACGTCGTTGACCTGCAAGCCACCTGCACAGCAATAGACAAAGAAATCGTCTCCGGGAACAAGTTCTTCACAACTTGACCCACGTTAGCTCGACAATGCAATATGCAACAATAAAGCATTGATACTCATACAATAGACACCATCAAGACACAACAATGCCAAAGTGGCCGAAGTTCAAGTGGAAGCCGGTCTTACTGCCATACCCACTGGTCGGACCGATTTCACGCCAGTCCGACCAATTTCAAAACGCCGGTCCGACCGCTCCAAATGAATTAGCCAAATTTTCAACTTGAAAATCCGAAAGTCTTTGGAATTTTCAAATGAATAGAACTTTTGACTGGGAGCTCCAAAAATTATTTGCCACATCCAAGAGACTCCCCTCTCATGCCTACACAACCTATTTTTGTCCTAGCCACAAACTCCATCATCAATCGGGCGGTTGGACCGGCAATGCTCGCCATCGGATCGCACACGGCCGGTCCGACCGCGGCTTGGCCGGTCGGACCGCTCAGAACTCGACAAAACAATAGCGTTTCCGAAAACATGAGATTTTGCAAACCAACAACACCATTGCCAATTGACTCATCATCCTAAGATCATGCACATATCCCCACGATATCCACAACCTTACGATTGTGGTACCTTCGCATGGCTTGTTGATAGATTGTCGAACGTATCAAGGCTTGGTTTCGTCGTTCGTCAAGGAAATTGACGTCGTCGAGCCGTCGTTCTTCCTGATCGTTTATATTAAAACAATCAGTACGAGCAGAGCCAATTTTTAATTCTTGAGGAAGTATGGATTCAGCTCCATAAACTATAAAGAATGGTGTTTCGCCAGTCGTACGACTGGTCGTGGTTCGAACATCCCACAAGACAGAAGGAATTTCTTGAGCCCAAGCTCCTGACCGCTTTATTAACTGGTCGAATACTCGACGTTTGACCCCTTGCAGTATGATACCATTGGCACGCTCAACTGCTCCATTACTCTGTGGATGAGTAACGGAGGCAAAATAGACTTTTATTCCAAGCTCATCGCATAATTCCTGAAAACTGCCGCTCGAAAATTGAGCTCCATTATCTGTGATTATACGACTGGTACACTAAATCACGTGATCACGTTTTTTTGTCAAAAAATCTCTTAGCAGCCTCAGTTAAATTTTAACAACTGGCTCGGCTTCAATTCTTTTTGTAAACGTGTCAATCATGACGAAAAGGAATTCGAAGCCCCCGGGTGCTCTTGGGAATGGTCCCAGAATGTCTAGCCCATAGGTTGCAAAAGGCCATGAAAGAGGAAATGTTTGCAAAGCTTGTGCCGGCTGATGTACATGTCGGCTATGAAACTAACATTGCACGCACGTCGTCACGAGCTCTTTTGCATCATGGAGGGCAGTTGGCCAATAATATCCTTGCCTAAAGGCTTTACCGACCAATGTTTTGTAGGAATGATGTGCTCCACAGACTCCTTCATGAATTTCGGTTAGCAACTTAATGCCATCCGAGTGAGATATGCATCTCATAAACACTCCATGAGATCCTCGTTTGTACAAGGTACGTTCAATTAGAGTGTATGATTTGGCTTTTTGTGCTATACGATCGGCCTCTACATTATCTTCTGGAATTAGGTCATGCTGAAGATAATTGTAGATTGATGTCATCCAATCTCTACCCTGATCGTCACCGATCTGTGGAGCATCTATGTTATCAGAATCAAAGGGCATGACCTGATGTTTATCATTGATGTTCTCGGAATGCTCGACCACCGAGGGTGAATCGAATTTCTCAAGAAAAATTCCAGGCGGGACGGTTGACCTCGTGGAGGCCATCCGTGCCAACTGGTCTGTTAGAAAGTTTACCTTTCTAGGAATGTGTTGGATCTGAAAACCAAAGAAATGCTCTTCGAGTTTCCGTACTTCCACCAGATAAGACGACATCTTGGTACTCGAGCATTGATACTCATTCCCTACTTGATTCGCTACTAGTTGAAAATCGCCTTTCACTAGTAATTTGTGAATCCCGAGCGAAGGAGTTGCTCGAAGTCCTGCCTGTAAACCTTCATATTCCGCCACATTGTTTGTAGCGGGAAAGTTAAACTGGATGGCGTACTTAATGTATTCGCCAGCAGAAGATATCAAGACGACTCCTGCCCCTGATCCTTTAAGCATCAAAGAACCTTCAAAGCACATCGTCCACTCATCGTGGAGCTCGTACTCTAGTTCCTGCTTAGATTCAGGGTTTGTCCATTCGACAATGAATTCTGCTATTGCCTGAGACTTTATTATTGTTCGTGAGATGAAATGGAGATCGAACGTCCCTAGTTCAACCGCCCATTTTGCTATTCGTCCTGATGATTCTCTATTTCCAAGGACTTGACCAAGGGGATACACGGTGGGTACGACCACTTTGTGGGCTTGAAAGTAATGCCTTAGTTTCCTTGAAGCCATAAGGAGACCATAGAGCAATTTTTGTACCTGTGGGTATCTTTCCTTTGGTCCATGTAAGACTTCGCTTACGTAATATACTGGTCGTTGGACGTTTTCACGTTCTACGACTAGTACACCGCTGACAGTTTGTGGCGTTGCAGCTACGTAAATCAGCAATGTTTCTTCCGGTCTCGGAGAGACTAAGATCGGGGCACTCGTAAGGTACTCTTTGAGCTTTTTCAAATGCATCATTGGCCTCCTTAGTCCATTCGAAACTTATGTTCTTCCGAAGAAGCTTAAAGAAAGGTAACCCTTTTTCACCTAATCTGGCTATGAAACGGCGCAGTGCTGCCATACAGCCAGTTAGCTTTTGGACTTCTTTCTTTGTGGTCGGAGGACGCATCTGGTTGATGGCCGATATCTTCGTAGGATTTGCTTCAATACCTCTTTCCGAAACTATGAAACCGAGAAGTTTTCCAGCGGAGACTCCGAACACACATTTCTCCGGATTTAATTTGAGGTTATGCCTTCTCAAGTTATTGAAAGTTTCTTGTAAGTCGAGGATGTGATCGCCTGCGTTGATACTTTTTACCACCAAATCAACATAGGCTTCTAAATTCCGACCTATCTGTGGGCTAAAGGTTTTCTACATCGATCTTTGAAAAGTCGCACTAGCATTTTTGAGACCAAAGGGCATCTTAACATAACAGTAAGTGCCATATGGAGTGATGAAGTAAGTTTTCTCTTCATCTTCTTTACTCATGTTAATCTGGTGGTACCCTGAATATGCATCCAAAAAACTTAACAATTCACACCCAGAGGTAGAATCTACAAGTTGATCAATGCGGGGAAGAGGAAAGTTGTCCTTTGGACAAGCTTTATTTAAATATGTGAAGTCTATACACATTTGCCATTTTCCATTATTCTTTCTAAACATCACAGGGTTGGCGAGCCATTGAGAGTGATGGACTTCCCGAATAAATCCTGCCTTGAGGAGTTTTTCAACCTCTGATTGGATTGCCTCTTTCCGATCAGGCGCAAAGCGCCTTAACTTCTATTTGACTGGTTTCTTGTCAGGCTGGAGAACTAACCTGTGCTCAATCACCTCCCTGGGGATTTCGGGCTTGTTGGACGCCTGCCAGGCGAACACGTCCAGGTTTGCTCGGAGGAAGGAGATGAGCGACTCTTCCTATTTCGGGTTGAGTCCTTCTCTGACCAGTAACTTTGAGATAGATTCATTAGTATCTCCCGTCTTGACGCTTCTCAGAGGAACGCCTTTGTCGAGAAATACTTCTCTTGTCTGGTCGGACGGCTTGGGTGTCTCCCTAGGTCTGGAGCGTTTGACCAGCATTGCATTTGGATCAGTGTTTCTCATCGGAAGTTCATCGACCAGCTCTAAAGACCTTCGATCGCATGCATAAGCCATCTTCTGATCTCCTCGAACCACGATGACACCTCTTGGTCCTGGCATCTTCAAGTTTTGATAACCGTAATACGTGGCTATCAGAAACTTTGCTAGAGCCGGACGACCAAGAATGCCATTATATGCAGTTGCAAAATCAACCACGTCAAACGAAACTTTTTCTGTTAGGAAGTTGTCAGGGCTTCCGAACGTAACCGGTAAGGACACTTGTCCTATCGGTTTGGCGGTAGAACCAGGAACTAGGCCATGGAAGGCATATTTACAGGTTTCACCTTGGACCTTGGAATCTGCATTTCTTCCGATGCTCCCGAAAATAAAATATTCAAAGAGCTACCACCGTCTATCAAAACTCGATTAACCTTACAATTATTGATAGTAGGTTCAACTATAATAGGAAACCTACCCGGTCGAGTCGATGGAACGGGCAGTCTTCTTTGGCGATGGAGATTACCGTGTCCGACCACCTTGAAGGTTTGATGGCGATCGAAGACTCTACAAGATTGACCTCCCGCTCCATGGCCTTCAGATGACGCCGCGAGTCGTACGACGAAGATCCTCCAAAAATCATATTGACCGTATGTTGAGGCTCTTGGTACTCTATCTCTTCGTCGCCATCCTTGTCTTTCTTTGAGCTTGCTTCCCTAATTCCTGTATTGAGAGGAGAGAGCATTACCTGCATAGTAATCCTCCAACTTCTTCTGCCAGACACTACAGGTGCGTAAATTATGCCCTGCCTGTTGATGAAGTGGGCACCACTTCTTACTCTTTTTGAACCCATCAGTCGGACTTTTCGCCTTGTCTCGATTGCTATAGTCTTTCTTACCTTTTGTAAACTTATCTGGGACCGCCAAGACTTCATTACCGTCCGTTTTGCGGTGCTTCTTCTTCTTGAGAACTTTCTTCAGCTTCTTTTCTGACTTTTCCGGGCCAGGTCAAGGTGTCTTATCTTTTTGATCTATGGCTTCACTCCATTCAACCGCTTCACTAGCGGCTGCGTACCTATTAGCCATGTCAGAAAGCTCGGCGGTTGTTTCGTGGAGGATTCATGGCAATATCCTCCGTAAATCGCCGATTCCTCAACCCTGCTTTGAAAGCTTGAATTACCGAAGACTCTGCAACCTCTGGAATTGAGTTTCGAACCTCACTAAATCTCTTGATGTACTGACGAAGAGTTTCCTTTGAGTTTTGTCGAATCCGATGGAGGTCATCCTCCTTTCCAAGGCGATCGTACGTACCCTGAAAATTTACGATCAAAAGATCGCAGAGTTGTTCCCAAGTGTAAATTGATCCGATCAGCTGGTTGAACAACCACGACCGGGCAAACCCCTCCAGTACCGTAGGTAGATAGTTGGCCATTACATTTTCAACACTACCCGCAGCTCTGATGGCGGTGGCGTAAATCTAGAGAAATTCCAATGGATTTTGGGACCCATTGAACCTATCCATGTTGGCCGGTCGAAACCTATTAGGCCAACGCACGGCCTGGAGCCCTGCAGAGAAAGCTAGACAGCCCGTGACTGACTCATGGCGCCTCCTTTGAAAAGGTGCCGGATTGTGATCGGTCGGAGACCGGTTTCTTAAATTAGAAAGCCGGGGCTCCATTGATCCGATCTGATCATGGGTGTCGAGATGACACCCTTGATCACCTGCACGGCTTAGATGATGTCGCAGATCATCGGGGCCAAGCGAATAATCCTCTCGACGAGGGGAAGGCGTGGTGGTATGAAACAACCTCCTTCCTTCATGACTCGTTGGTCGAAATCGTCGAGGAGGTCTCGGTACTGATCGATTCCCAATATACCTATGCTGCCCTCTGCCGAGGGAGGAACGTTGGGATGAATTCATAGTCTGACTTTGGGCCGTCCTGTGTTCCGTAACGCTTCCGTATGTTGCACGGTTTGTTGAAGAATTTCAGATACCTGTCCCATCAAATGCACAAAGCCTGGAACTCCATCTAGAGCAGGGTCAGTATTTTTTGGAATATCCTGAATACGCTGCAGGTTTTGTACCGTTACCGAAGGTCTCGGAGGATTCATCGAGGTTGTTAGCGTTCGTAGACCAGAACCTTCTCTTGAACTCGCTCTTGGTCCCCTCCGATCCATCATCGCTGGTGGGGTAGAGACAGGTGTATTAACTGATGGACGTCCATCAGTTTTGTCGCTTATTGTAATTGGTGTCTGATTGTCCGTGCCATTTCCATTAGTACATGGTGTTGAGGCAGTGTGTGCAGGACCGTACACGGCATTGCGATCAGGATTTCCGATCGCATTGACTTCGTGTTTCCAACAGCGGTCCTCCGGAGAACTTTCACTGTAATTAGTGAAGAGCTTCTCAGTACTTCTACCAGAGACTTCCACGACGGAGACCGGTAGGAGATGAGCACCTCCAAAGGTCTTCGTGGTGAACTCAGCCTGATCCTGCGAGTTGTTGATCGGATGCTGAGCCTTATCGTTCCCACTCGGTCTATAACCGGTGGGAGTTTCATCGACACTGTTACCAGATATCGGTTGGCTCCTAGAATTTCCAGAAGCCGTTGGTGAGTACCTGTCAGCCATGATTGTGTCGAGATTGTATGGTTTCTCGAATTGCTGGGCTGCGGATTCATCACCTTTTTTGTCGGTCGGAAGGACCGGGCTTGGAGGGATTTTCGGACGTTCCGAAAGGGTCGGAGAACCCTGTCCCTCGGGAAGCTCCACTTGCCGCAGTGGTGCATCCCCATCCATCCGCTCGTCCTCGTGGTTGCTAGCAACCTGCGAACCGGCGGATGAGGAAGATGATGACATTCAATCTTCTTGCATGGCCTGAATGCAGGCTTCCATGTCGAGATTGGAATAGTCATCCAAGTCAAACCAGTTCTCCTCGTTTAATCGCATGAACGATCGTGAAGGTTGAGCGAGGATTTGACGAGCGAAAAACTTCTTCAGGAGATTTGCGCCTTCTACCCTATGGACGGCGCCAGCTGTCGACGATCAAATCACCGAACTTATGAGTATATAAAAAGAAAGAGGAAAAGTGATACGTATCTCCTAGTAAGGAATGGGGCTGCTCTTTATTGATATGAACTGGCTGTTACAAAGTGTATCTGTAATCTTGACCAAAGACTAACTCCCTTAATACTGGAGCACAATGCTTGCTACGGCTTTACAATCTAATTGACTGACTATCTTCTGAGAGTGATTCCAGTCGATGATTCTCTTCGGTCCCTCCTCTTCTCCTTCCACGGTCCTCCTTATATAGTTGATGAAATGTTGTCAGTTGTCCCTTGGAGAGACGTCTGTTAAGAAGTAACGCGTCTGGTCGGAGAGAGGCGTCAGTTGACAATGTATAAACTGTTATGCGGTTATATGTCAATGAGTTATGTAACCGTACTCCAGTATCGTAGTGTCGCGTGGTATGGAATATATAGCATATTTTCCATTTGTCACACGGTAAAGTATATGTCTGGTCGTAGATCCAGACACCAGTTCAAAATCTTGTGAGCATTTGACTGGTCGGAGACTATGTTTGGAACCATGTCCGACCAGATTGGGCACTATGTAACCTCTGAAATTCTTACGACCAGTGAGGTCGTTAGGCTTAGGGCTTACGACCATGAAGACATATTGTCTCTGTATAATAAATAATAAATAGAGGTTTTAACCCTCGTCAAACATGCTACAACGACATTATCAAGACTCGAATTTTGAATTTTTCCCTATTTTAGTGTCAACTCTTTCAAAATACAATATTATTGTATACGCCTTGCATTTGAGGGAATATGTTAAAGATATAAGGATATTTATGATATTTTCTATTGTATTAATATTTAAATTTGTGTCCTTTCGTATCCTATATATATTATCTATTAAGTCTTTTTAATATACATACAGTATTCGTAATAATATTGGCATGAACATATGTCTGTGTCAGACTTCACCCCAACGGCAAAATATTCTCTCGCCTCCCTTTCCTCTGTCTGATTCCGCACCCAACACCATCGGCAGCTTACAAAGGAAAGGACAAGGCAGCACGAGGCTGAACAACGCCCTATGTTTCTACGCCGTGGCTGGTTCTGGGATACGCTGGAAGGTAAGCGGTTCAGCGACTATCCTAAGACGACAGATCTACACGCACTGAATTGCATCGATCAGACTATCACCGAGTCCGATTGCTAAGGAAAGTCTGCTAAGAGAGAGAAGAAAAAAAAATCGCGAGGAATGTCTGTATAATTTTGTCGGTTGAATCGTGCGTCGAAATAGCATTTTTAGTACACTACACTACAGGATATTACTTTAGTTGATTGGGAATGGGCTAGCAGCATTGAAGTTGCGATTAATTGGGGGCATCACAGCTCACACCGAACCATATGCCACGGGCCGGTGTAAGCGGGATTGGGAACCTTCAGTCGTGGATGAGCCATATTTTTTTCTTACAAAGCAAGAAACCAACTGGAGAGGTTAGTCAAACATACGACTTGGGGAGATGGATGGAGAGCTGGAAACATTTGATTTATATCCTAATGGAGTTGAATGAAGAAGTAGCATGTGCTCTTAAAACGTATAATGCATTGGTTGGTGATATGCATTAGAGGCAATCCAAAGAAAGCTAGAAAGGTGTGTAAGTTTAAGAAATATATCTATGGATTGAAGCAAGTATTTCGGAGTTGGAATATTCGTTTTGATGAAGTAGTCAAAGGGTTTGACTTCATTAAGAACGAAGAAGAAACTTATGTTTACAGGAAGGTTAGTGGGAGCAAACTTTTGTTTCTGATATTGTATGTGTATGACATACTACTGGTCAGAAATGACATTACTATGCTTAAATTTGTTAAAACTTCATTAAGAAATAGTTTCTCAATGAAAAATTTAGGAGATGCAGCATATATTCTTGGGATAAGGATCTATAGAGATAGATCTAAGAGGCTAATTGGATTAAGCCAAGATATGTACATTGACAAGGTGTTGAAACGGTTCAACTTGCATGATTCCAACAAAATTTTCTTACCCATGTTATATGGTATTAATCTTAGTAAGATTCAGTGTTCTACGACCACTGATGAACGAGACAAAATGAGTAGAATCACATAAGCTTCGGCTATAAGATCTATCATATATGTCATGTTGTGTACACGAACAGATGTGTCGTATACTCTAAGTGTTATGAGCAGATATCAATCAGATCCACGTGAAGGTCACTGGATAGCAGTCAAGAATATTATTAAGTACTTAAGAAGGACTAAGGATGCATTCCTAGTATATGCTGGTGAGGAAGAACTGATCGCAAATAGTTACACCAATGCTAACTTCCAAACCGACAATGATGAATTCAGATCACAGTCTGGGTTTGTGTTTTGTCTTAATGGAGGAGCAGTGAGCTAGAAAAGTTCCAAACAAGGAACAGTTGCTGATTCTACAACAGAGGTTGAGTACATTGCAGCTTCGGAAGCTGCAAAAGAGACAGTGTGGATTAGAAAGTTCATTAATGAACTGAGTGTAGTTTCGAGTGCTTCCAGTCCAATAGATGTTTATCTTGATAACAGTGGATCCATTGCACAAGCTAAGAAGTCTAGATCGCATCAAAAGTCCAAACACATACTTCGACGATACCACATTATTCGTGAGATCGTAGAAAGAGGTGATGTGAAGATACGCAAAGTGCACACGAATTTGAATATTACGGATCCGTTGACAAAGCCTCTCCCACAACCTAAGCATGAGGTGCACACAAGAGCTATGGGTATTAGATACCTGTATGATTGACTCTAGTGCAAGTGGAAGAATGTTGGTGATATGCCCTAGAGGTAATCATAAAGAAAATTATATCACATCTATGTTTATGAGTTATCTAATAAATGTTATTATGTTCGTTGAATGAATCATCATTTATATAGATCAACAAGTATGCGACTTGTTGGTGAAGCTCTTTAAACTTACATGATGTCGTTAAATATATCCTTGGTCGGATGTCACTCGTTGGAACAATAGCGACTCTACGACCAGTACATGTATGGATTGATGACCATATTTCACCGGTCGTGGATATAGAGATATCGAATCGATAATGTGAACACATGTTAGAGAACATGGTGTTGGATAGACCCACCTTGAGACACTATTAAGTTGAGAGTGTTATGATTCTATGTGTCGTTAGTTGGTCTCAAGCATTGATGATGTATAATCATTAGACCTGAGATAACATGGTTCCTTACATGCGTAATAGCGCTCTTAGGGTTTGTCACACGCAACTCGTAACTGGGTAGTTATAAAGGTAACTTTTGGGTATGCTATGAAACATGCAGAGAGATGTGACTGGTCGGATATGTGATTTGCCCCTCCTAACATAACAGGAGAGATATCTCTGGGACCCTCGAAGTGATCGGATAAAGAAAGTGTTTGGTCATACCACTGGTAGTCGAAGAGTTCAACCACATAAAGTTATCCAACACTCGATCGAGAAAATATTGAACAGTCTATGGATGACATAATATCTCAACTGGAGTTCAACCAGATATCATGAGGTAAAGGGAGAATACATGAGTAGGTCGCTTAGTTCGAGCAGTTACGAACTAGTCGTGTGGAGATACAAGCTGGTCGTAGACTGGTCGAACATAATCACAGAGTAGTTGAAACCTGGTCGTAAGGAGTTACGAACTGGTCGTGACCAAATACGAACTGGTCTTATAGAGATAGGACCTGGCCGTAAGTGATGAGGACCTGGTCGTAGATTATATTGCATTAAGATTCGTCCGATATAATTTGTATGTGTTCGGGAATCGTTATGTCCAGTTATGAACCGCTAACAACTTGTGGTCGGAAAGGGTTTTTGAGTCACAAACGACTACACATAAACCTAACGGGTCACACACTTAACGGGTTGGAACAAAACGTGTTCGGATAGGATCCTTTATGGACACTTTATAAGGAGATGCTTGAAGCTATTGGGAAAGAGACGATATACGAGTTGATGTGAGTTGCTTCACCGAAACCCTAGCCGGCATCTTCCTGAGAGCCTCGCCGTACGACTTGGTGCTGGCACACCGGTGTTCAGTTGTTCCATACCTGGACGTGTGGATACCGTAGAGGCATTACTGTGGTTGCTGTTGCATTTGACGACGATCCGCGATCTTCAAGAGGAAATGCAGAGGTTGCTGGTGTGAACGATCGACTACGACCACTTCACCGACGTGCTCTTCGTTGGATCGGTCTACTCTAACTCTGCTTCCGCTGCACTGTGCGTCTGGTGGTAACGATCTATGATCATCTACTTGTTTAGCTTCTTGGTTTATGTGGTAGAGATTTGAATTGTTGCTATCGTAGCCTACCCATGTCCCTACAGCATTGTCGCGTTGCTATGTTGGGAAGGCTGGTCTTTCGCTACGTATTGTACATTAGCACATGTAGTACAAACATATTGTCATGTGAGAGGTGGCTATTTATATATTTTATATAAAAAAATTATGTGTGCCTTAGAGTGAGACAGTATGAACTCGCATTGTGAGATCACCTTAAGTTGTTGGTGATATGTCATAGAGGCAATCATAGAGATGATTGTATCACGTCTATGTTTATGAGTTATTAAATAAATGTTATTATGTTTCTTGAATAAATCATCAGTTGTATAGATCAACAAGTATGTGATTTGTTGGTGAAGCTCTTTAACTTATATGATATTGTTCTAAATGTATCCCTGGTCAGATGTCACTAATCGAAATACTAGTGACTTATCGATCAGCGCATGTATTGATTGATGACTATGTTTCGTCGGTCATGGATATAGGGATATCGAATCAATTTTAAAGAATATGGGGTTGGATAGACCCACCTTGAGACACTATTGAGATTGTTATGATTCTATGTGTCATTAGTTGGTCTCAAGTAATGATGATGCATAATCCTTAGACCTGATATCAGCATGGTTTTCTACATGTGTAATAGTACACTTAGGGGTTGCCAAACACTACTCGTAACTAGATAGTTATAAATGTAGCTTTCGGGTATGATATGAAACATGCAGAGAAATGTGATTAGTTGGATATGGGATTTACCCCTCTTAACATAACATGAGAGATATCTCTGGGCCCTTCGATGTGGTTGGATAAAGAAAGTGCATGGTCATGCCACTGGTGGTCGAAGAGTTCGACCACATGAAGTTATCCGACAATCGATCGAAAAAGTATTGAATAGTCCATGAATGACATAATATCTCATCTGGAGTTCAATCAGATATCGTGAGGCAAAGAGAGTATGCACAAGCAAGTTGTTCAGTTCGATTAGACACAGAATAGTCGTATGGAGATACGAGCTGGTCGTAGACTAGTCGAACATAATCACAGAGTGGTCGAAACCTAGTCGTAAGGAGTTACAAACTGTTCGAGACTAAATATGAACTGATCGTAAAGAGATACGAGCTGGTCATAAGTCATAAGGACCTGGTCGTAGATCATATTGCATTAAGGTTCGTCCGATATAATTTGTGTGTATTAGGGAATCGTTATGTCCTACTAGGAACCGCTAATGACTCGTTGTCAGAAAAGGTTTTCGAGTCATTACTGATTACGCATGAACCTACAGAGTCACACACTTAACGGGTTGGAACAAACGTATTCGGATAGGATCCGTCATGGACTCTATATAAGGAGATGCTTGAGGTTATTAGGAAGTGGTGATATAGGTGAACTATTCCACCAAAACCCTAACCGCCATCTTCTCGAGAGAATCCTGCCGTGCGAGTTTGTGCTAGCACACCGGTGTACGGTGTTCCTTCCCTGGACGCGTAGATACCGTAGAGGCGTTACTGCGGTTAATGTTGCGCTCGAGGATGATCCACGACTTCGCAAGGAAAGTGATTGGTTGTTGGAGGAGACGATCGGCGACGAGTATGCTGGACGATCAATCGACTACGTTGGACGATCGACTGCGACATCTACATCGATGCGCTCTACGTTGGATCAGGCTACTCCAACTCATCTTTCGCTGCATTGTGCGTCTAGTGATAACGATCTGTAATCTTCTACTTGATTTCCTGGTTTACATGATTGAATTTTTGAATTACCAACTAGCGTAGTCTACCCGTATCCTTTCATAAACTACTTATACCACAGAGCATCGGGTCATCAGATGGTGTCTCAAGAGAAACCAACAGCAATAGTCTCAAGAAGTTATTCAATCTCAACCAATCGACGGCTAGAATCCTGTTTTCGCGTTAGCCTATTTGAAGGCTGACTTGTTTACAGCACGAGATACCACACATGTTTAGATCAATGCTTTTCCGGAAAATATGGATCATAATATGTACCTAGATGTTTTTTTGGGGGAAGGATAATGCATCATGCATGTTGCTGTTACGCCACTGCGCGCCCATCTAAATTAAACCGGAGAAGGCTAAGCATGAGTGAACAACTAATCAAGTCGTTCCAGGGGAGAGGGAACTCGGGTCCACCAATTTATAATTTGTATAGTCAATTATCAAATCTAATGTAACATCCCAAACTTCATGAAGGCTATATAATTAATTTCAAATGACCATTTCTGCATTTTTCTTGAATTTTCAAAAACTCCTGCATTAAAGAAAAGGTGTTTCATAAATTCCAGTTGCTGAAAAAGTAAAACCTGAACATAACATTCTGATAATTTATTCGAGTTCATAATAATCTAAAGAGACAACTCCTTTAAAATTTCCAAGACTTTTCTCTTTTGTTATGAACCCGGATATAACAGTAAAGAGTTATATGCAACCCATGCACAAATTACCATCTTCCCCTGTCAACTGAAGTACATGATGAATTTGGGGAACTACAGCAGTTGATCAGCAATATTCAACTTCAAGGCATGGCTATGGACATCTAGACATATATTTTGGGGGCAAACAAATTATTCTTCAAGCCAATACTGCAAATTCATTCACAAGAATCTACGAGCTCCGACTCCTTTTAAATGGATCTGGAAAAGCAAGTGCGTATCCAAATTTATGGTGCTTGGTTGGCTTCTCATGAGAGATCGGTTAAGTACTAAGAGCATGCTGAGAAGGCGCCGTTTCTACTCAGGTCCTGATATTCAATGCGTTTTATGTCAATCTAGTGCAGACGAAACCATTTTGCATGTGCTCTTTACTTGTCCTTTCAACAAATCTTGCTGCCAGAAGTTCGGGATACAATTGTCAAATTCGTTGGACATCGTAGATTTGATCCTCCATGCACGACAAACCTTTGGGAATGACTATTTCATGGAAAGTTTTGTCATCGCAGCATGCCACATTTGTAAATAATGGAAAGGAAATAAATTATCAAAGGAATCCCTCAATTGCATATTGGAAAAGACTTTTTGTTAAAGAAATAGCTCTACATATGTATAGAGTAAATGAGAGCTTTCAATAAACAATTTCACAATGGCTAGAATCTTTGTAGACAATCTGTAATTTTCCTTTTCTTCATTCACCTGTAAATATTTGTTTTATTAAATTTATTAATGCAGTAGGAGCCTCTCCTACTGTTTATCCCTAAAAAATAATATAAAGAGCCTCCCCAAATATTTTCCATAATTTTTGGAGTTGGATTGCTAAATTTAAAACTTGAAACTTGATTTATGGTCTGAGATTAATCTGAAAAACCAATTAAAATCCGAAATCCCTTCTCGGGTTGAATCATTCAATGAGCATTCCCTCCAAGAACTAGGAGCTCTTGCCTCTTGGTTTGATGGGAATGGAGTTGTCTTCCTCAGTGTCGACGAGCACGCCACCATGCCATTGTCCGCTCTGGTGAGCTTCCACCCTTGACGTGAGCATCATGTCTCATCTAGAACTTCATTGATGCCTTCCCTGTGCTTGTACTCGCAATTGAAGTTATCGGAAGTTGGGACCGCATCGTCTTCTTCGCCACCGGTGTGCGGGCCCATTCGTAGCCACTGCATTTCCCTGTTCTGGTGAGCTCCATCTCCCTTCTTTCACATCACTTTGTGCCTTTTCCTCAAGTGAGCAAAAGCCCTCAATCTATTTCTTGTCTGGTGCAGCGTAGAGCCGGATCTAGTTCATCCTCTTCGCCTCAGGCCGCCACTGTTGTCCTTGAGTAGCCCCTTCTCCGGTGAGATTTGAACCCCACCATTGTCATTTCTAGCTTCGCCCACTCCCGACTTTCTCATAGTGTGCCCTGTTACTCTATATTGCCTTATTGTTGATTTTGATCGCATGGGGATATCTTATTGCTATGTGGGCACGGCACATGATGAGACGCAGTTGATCCTTGAGTTAGTTATTTCAGACCTTGTGCGGAAAGTACAATGGAGTGACCGGTTGTTGCAGGAGGTCAGAAAGCATTTGGATGAGGGCAAGACGGGGGGATTTCAACATTGATGAGTCCGGTGCTTTGCGGTTTAAAGATCACCTTTGTGTGCCACAGAAGGCAGAGGTCAAAGATGATATTTTGAGAGAGGCTCATCGCACTCTGCACACTGTTCATCCTAGTGAGACCAAGATGTACCGTGATCTAAAATAGAATTTCTGGTGGAAAAGGATAAAGATGGACATTGCTAATTATGTGGTTTCTTGTGGTGTTTGTTAGCAAGTAAAAGATGAACATAAACGTCCTGCAGGGTTGTTGCAGTCTTTGGAGGTTCCCCAGTGGCCTTCGGACGACATCTCTATGGACTTTGTGGTTGTGTTATCTCATTCATCATGAGGGAAGGATACCATTTGGGTAATGGTGGATTGTTTTAATAAGTCTGCGCACTTCATTCCTATTTGCACGATAAATACGGTGAGCGATTTGGCTCCTATCTACGTGCGAGAGATTGTGAGATTGCATGGTGTGCCAAAGACTATCATTTCTGACAGGGATGCCAAGTTTGTCTCCAAGCTCTAGGATAGTTTGCAGGGTGCGTTGGGCACCCAACTTCGTCTTAGTATGACATTTCACTCTCATACTGATGAGCAGTCAGAGCGCACTATCCAAACTTTGGAGGACATGTTGCAGTCTTGTGTTCTGTCTTGGAAGGGTAGTTGGGAGGATCAGTTGCTTCTTGCAGAGTTTGCTTACAACAACAGCTACTATTCCAGTATTAGAGCTGCGTCATTCAAGGTTCTGTATGGGCGAAAGTGCAGATTGTCACTTTGTTGGCATGCAGTGGGTGAGAATGCAGTTTTGGGTCCGGATTGAATTCAGAAGACCATTGAGCGTGTGGCCATGGTGAGACAGAATCTGCAAGCAGCTCAGAGTAGACAAAAAACTTTACAGATATGAGGAGGCGTGACTTGAAGTTTGCGGTAGGTGATTAGGTGCTCTTGAGAGTGTCTCCCACCAAAGGCATTGTCTAGCTTGATACAAAGGGAAGTTTAGCCCGAGGTATGTTGAACCATTCCTGATTATTGCAAGAATTAAAAAGTTGGCTTACCGCTTGGACCTTCCTAAGTCCATGCACAGAGTTTGTAATGTGTTTCACTTGACGATGCTGAGAAAGTTCCTGAGAGACCCATGGCATGAGATTTTGTTGGAGCCACTGACCATTGAGCAAGACCTCACCATTGAGTCGCGTCCGGTGCATATTATGGAAATATCAGAGCGAGTGTTGAGGCACAAGACGTTGATATAAGTCAAGGTGCTACGGGCGCATCAGTCCGAGAGGGAGGCTAGTTGGGAATTCGAGTATCCCCGACGGGTACATGTTGAATGTTGTTTAATTTCAGTTATGGGTGTTTTTTCGAGTAAAGCGGTGAGTAGAATTCGGGATCGAATTTTGTTTAAAGGGGGTGGAATGTAATATCCCGAAACACAGTAGAGAAGGAATTAAAAGATTTAGTGGGGTTTTTTTGCAAAGGTTAGTAAACCTGGGCCAAGTGCTCTCGGCCCACGGTACCATGGCCCAAGGTGGGCCGGTGCCATAAAGGAGCCAGGGGCGGCCCCAAGCCCTAACCACCAACATGCAGCCCCTGCCAGCTGGTTGCTTGCCTTGCGCCGCCTCCTGCTTGTGTTGCATACGTGCTGCCTTGCCGCTGCTAATTGCTAGCATTAGGGTTGTCGTTGCATGCATCTAGCTAGTTGCATGCATGTGTTGCGTGCGTGTATTGTCGCTACAACTAGCTAGCTCTGGCTGTTGCATGTGTTCTTCTACTGCATAGGCTGCCAAGGATCTGCAAGGAAGGAAGAAGAAGGCCAACAAAGGAGGAAAGGAGGAAGGAGGAGGGAAAGAAGAAGAAGAAGAAGAAGAAGAAAAAGAAGGAAAATAGGAGGGTTTTCGTGGGTTCTTGTGATCTGTTGCGTTTGTTAAGGGTAAACCCTATTAATCGCTAGGATTTACTATGAATTAGTTGTTGTTAAGTTCGTAGACCATTTTGTTTAGGGAAAGTTTAATTTTCAGCATGCCCTAGTTTGTCAATGTTAGATGCAGAATCTTGCGGGGACGATTCGGGGTATTTAGACTCGGATTCAGAGGTTGGTCCAATTAGAGAAAAGTTAGATAATCATATTTACAGAAAGGTCTGGATCATTAAAATCGGAGTAACGGGCGAAAAGTTACAGCCATGAGAAGGTCGTTGTCTAGAATTTAGATGTAGCTAGCAGATGTTGTGAATATAGGTCGGTTTCATCTAGTAGATAGCAAAATTAAAATGTGGTGATAAGTTGAATAATTTAGGAAATTTTGAGAAGTTTCAAGAACTGGTATTGTTCATATATATACAAGTTTTAGAATTAAAGATATAAAACTGTGAAGTTGGCTGTCCTGACAATTCTGGGATGGTCATTGATATTGATTGGATTGATCAGTTCAAGAATGTTGGATGATGGTATTAATTAATTACAAACAATGTGAATAGTCGTGATATTGATTGGATTTATGAGTTCAAGAATGTTGGATGATGGTATTACTGATGAACTTATATTAAATTGTGCATTCATAAGCATCATTGTATGAAGAGAAGGTGATCATGGTGATCACACACCTCCACAGGAGTGGAGGAGATCCCCGTTCCTTGAGGAGGACGGGCTTGAGAGTGAACATTGTCGCAAAAGTAATGGCAAAGTCCCGACGGCTAATGCAGCAACTCTTGCTTTATTCCCGACGCGAAGATCCATCTCGCCCATTGTTATTCTCCTACTCCTTGTTAGACTCTGAATCGAATTGCAAATATGAGCAACCGATCCAGTATCAAATATCCACGAGTTAACATAAGAATCAGCAAGAAAAACATCTATAACATTAATACATGAAGTGGAAGGTTTAGTCTCACCATTCCTTTTCAGATCAGCCAGGTATTTCTTGTAATTTCTCTTCCAGTGGTCTGTCTCCTTGCAGTAAAAGCATTCATCCTCTTGAGTCAGGCCGAACTTGGTCTTAGGTTTAGGCTTGATAGCTTGGATCCCATTCGAAGCCTTGCCCTTACCTTTGACCCAAGTCTTAGCCTTCTTCTTGAAGCTTGTACTCTTTTGCACAATCATCACATGACTGTTGCTTTTCTTAATGCTGTCCTCTGCTGTCTTAATAATCATATGCAGTTCGGTGATATTCTTGTCTAAGTCGTTCATATGGAAAGTCATAATGAACTGCCCATAGCTTGCAAGAAGAGAAGCAAGAATCAAATCTGTAGACAACTCTTGACTAAGTGGAAAACCAAGTTTTTCCAAGCTCTGCTTATAACCAACCATTTTTATCACATGTGGGCTCACCGGACTACCCTCAGCTAGCTTACTCCCAAACAATTTCTTTTAGATCTCATATCTCTTAGTTCTTGCTTGTGTCTCAAACATGCCTTTGAGCGCCACGATCATATCGTAGGCCTCAATATTCTCAAACTGCTTCTGAAGGTCTGAGTTCATGGCAGCAAGCATGAGACAGCTAACATCAAGGGACTCATCACATGCCTTTTTATAGGCTATTTTAAGAGCAGCAGCAGCATTCTCAGTAGGCACATCAGGAATTAGTTCCTCTTGAACATGTTCCTTTTTATCTTGCCTAAGAACAATTCTCAGGTTGCGGGACCAAACCGCAAAATTTATTTCATTCAATTTTTCCTTATCAAGTATCGAACATAAAGCAAAACTGGATGTAGGTACAGCAGTAGGTGCCATGATCTACAACATAAAATATGCAAAACTAAGACATATGTTCAAGAAAAGTAACTTCTATTAAACAATTTGATGAAGATACTCCCACTAAATACCATATCTCTCTTATGACATTTTAGTGATTCAAGACCCAAAATCAGTTAATCTAGTAGTGAGCTTTGGCATCACTGCTAGAAGATTAATGAATTTTGTAAGCAACCCTTTGCTAATCATATCTTTATATGACTCTTGTTGTTGGGCATCATCTCTATACTCCGGCACCCAACCCTATGCCCCAAGGTACATAACCGTTATGATGACCTTGTCAAGTAAAACCAACGCTTGTGTGTAAGTGTTCGACACAAACCCATCTAGTCAAGGAATATTAATGACACTCTCCTTTAGCAAGACCTACCATTAAAATACAAGACTATAGATGGTGCAGCTAATTGAGAGGGCATAAATTTAACTTAATATTATCTGAGAGAATTTTACTTCTACCATGTTAAAAGCATTTCAAGTAATTAAATAACATGTATAGAAATAAATGAATAGGAATATAAAGGCATTCACAGACAATCAAATTGTAGTGTGATATAGTATGACCCTTCCTCATGGTGATCTCCATCGCCAAGCACCCTATTCGTCATGTCTCCAAGTTGTCAAAACCTCCAAGTACTCCCACTAAGCCATTACTCCTAACAGCACTAGTGATAAAAATACAAGGAGTGAATGAGCACCACAAGTCGACAGAATGAGCACCACAAGTCAACACGCAGGCCGTTATACAAATATAGACAGCCTTGGGCTGCAATAAACATGACACGTAGGTCATGAACATTACACACATGCATGCATCTCATACATCATGGGTCTTACTATTCACATCAATCCCTGCAACAACGAGTTAGGCATGGAATAGCATTCTATTGGGCAACAAGAACACACACTATACAAAAAGCGCGATCAGAATACCCATCATGGCGGTCCCGCTAGCCGGTTAGCGGGTGGGGTTCGAAGGGGCAGCGCGCTCGAAAAATTTCCGGAATATGAATCTTATTCACGTAACCGAGATATGGAAATCATCAGATTAATCATATTAACCCTATTCCGAACCGATCTGATCATTGCCTTGATACGACCACACACTGCGGCATACTCCGATGGCAGAAATCTGACCGGTTGGAGTATCATGTAATGTGATCGTGAACAAGCGCAATAATACATCCAGTACTTAACGATTGCAACTCTGATTTGATCAACTACATTGATCTTCGCGTGCTCCAACGGATTTACGATCACTGTCTGCCCCGATGGTGGAAACCGACTGGTAGAGGCAAGTCGTGATACGACCATGCAAGCATGACCACAGAATAACGAATAAGAAACCCATCTTACCACCAAAGCACATGGACGATCAAATCGACCAGCAGATACAAAGATAGATCACATCTATAATTGCCACATATCACAATATGTGACCAATCCGAATCTAAAACTAGAAGGCAAGGCTCTGATACCACTGAAGGGATCGCGGCAATGCTATGATATCATAAACAAAAATTTACCACGCAACCAAGGAACCACTGCTAGTAATAGATCACGAGATTACCGCTAGACGCGCCTACTCATAGCGGAAGTAGAGTCGTTGTAGAGAGTTGATGCAGTCGTAGTCGTACTCACGACGCTTCTCCTCCTTCGAGTGGTCGTACTCATCGCGCGTCTGCTCCTCCGACTCCGGTGATCGTCACGAGTTACGGATCGTCCTAGTGCTGATGCTTCGCAACAACACCTCCAAGGTATCCACACGTACGGGGCAGGATCACCACGCGCTGGAGTGCTAGCACCGGCAGCGTGGTGATCCTGGGGTGGCTATTAGGGTTTCAGGAGTTCTTCCAAAGATCATCCTCCACCCTCACTCCATGCAACCGCCCCTCTTTATATAGGCATCCATGATGGGTCTCGACCTTGAGGCCCATTAGGAATTCGTGGCCTATACGAATTCGGATCACCATCCAAAACATATCCTAGCCCTTTAAGTGTGCGACCCTACAGGTTCATATGTAATCAGTTATGATTCGAAAACTCTTTTCCGGCCACCAGTCGTTAGCGGTACCTAGCAGCACATAACGATTCCCAAATACACATAGAATATATCGAACGAACCTTGATGTAATATGATCTATGACCAGGTCCTCATCACTTACGACCAGTTCGTACCTCTATACGACCAGGTTATATTTGGTCACGACCAGTTCGTAACTCCTTACGACCAGGTCCTTACCATTCTATGATTACGTTCGACCAATCTACGACCAGCACGTATCTCCATACGACTAGTTCGCAACTGATCGAACTAAGCGACCTACTCATGCATTCTCCCTTTGCCTCACGATGTCTGGTTGAACTCCAGGTGAGAAGATGTGTCATCCATGGACTGTTCAATACTTTCTCGATCGAGTGTCGGATAACTTCATGTGGTCGACACTTCGACCACTAGTGGCATGGCCATGCACTTTCTTTATCCGGTCACCACGAGGGGCCCAGAGACATCTCTCCTGTTATGATAGGAGGGGCAAATCCCATCTCGACCAGTCAAATCCCTCCGCATGTTTCATAGCATACCCGAAAGCTACCTTTGTAACTACCCAGTTACGAGTAACGTTTGGCAACCCCTAAGAGTGCTATTACACATGTAGGGAACCATGCTGATCTCAGGTCTAAGGATTATACATCACCATTACTTGAGACCAACTAATGACACATAGATTCATAATAATCTCAATAGTATCTCAATGATGGGTCTATCCAACCCCATGTTCTCTAACATGTGCTTATATTATTTATTCGATATCCACATATCTATGACCGGTGAAACATGGCCATCAATCAATACATGTGCTAGTCATAGAGTCACTGGTGTTCCGACCAGTGTCATCCGACCAGGGATACATTTAGAACGATATCATATAAGTTAAAGAGTTCCACCAACAAGTCACATACTTGTTGATCTATAACTGATGATTCATTCAAGGAACACGATAACATATTATCAAAATCATGAACATAATGAAATATCATCATCTCTATAATTGCCTCTAGGGCATATTTCCAACATTAGCCATATTAGCAATTGAATCAATTTTAGAATAACATGGCATAGATAACAAGTTATCCAATGATGTAGAAGTGCTAGACATAGATATAGCATTTGAAGCAACTTCTACTCTAGGCATCTCATTCATTAAATTTCAAGTAATTCCAACATTCGAAATAGATTTTTCAATATCTTTTAGAAAAAGAGAGTCATGAGCCTCCTTTAGCTCCTCATAATAATCTTTTAGAGATATATATTCTTTCTTCAAGACCTTAAATTTTGACTTCTCTTTTCCAAGATATTCATTCAAATCTTCAAGCATATATATTAATTCATCATATGAAGGTTCATTATTATTAATGGATTTTACTTTATCTCCTTTTGCCATGAGACATGTAGGAGTGGAGAATAGTGATGGTGCTTCCTTGATGGCAATGTCGACATGTCATCTTTTCTTGGAGGATTCATCATTGTCGGGTCTGAGTCGGAATACTCTTCACATGAGTCTCATTCTTCAATGTGAGTTTCATTTTTGCCATCTTTGTGATGCTTCTTAAAAAGCTTCTTCTTGTTGTATTCTTTCTTCTTTGAGGACTTGCCCTTGTCATCCTTCTTGTTAGGGTAATGAGAGGCAATGTGTCTCCTTCTCATCACACTCGTAGCAACGAGTATTGTTATAGCATTTGTTGTTGTTGTAGGATTGTTCTTTCTTGCTCTTGTCAAAGTTAAAGCTTCGATATGAGTGTCTTCTCATGAATTTCTTCATTCTCCTCACAAGGAGAGTGAATTCTTCTTCGAAGTCTTCTTCTTCACCCTCTTCATCACTTGATTCCACTTTAGCCTTGAAAGCGGTAATCTTCTTCTTTGAGAAAGATGACTCCAAAAGTTTTTCCTTGTCTTTCTTGTACAACTCATGTGTTATGAGGTTGCCCAAGAGTCTGGTTAGAGTCATTTTTGTCAACTCGGAAGAGTTGAGAAATAGCGTCACCAACATCTCATATTTATCGTGTAGAGCTCCAAGCATCTTGCGCACAATATCAACATCAAGAAATTAGTGCCAAAACCTTTTAGTTCATTTACAATGTTATTAGTCTAGAATACATCTCGGTGGTGTTTTCATGAGGTAACATTGTAAATATCACATATTTGATCCAAAACCTATGCAATTTGACTTCTTTAACCATGGATGTGCCCTCATGAATTTCCGAGAGTGTGGTCCATATCTCATGAGCGGTTTCAAGATTGCTCACTCGATTGAACTCATCCGCGTTTAAAGCTCCAAATAGAGTGTTCATCGCTTGAGTATTGAGGTAGGAGTTTCGTTCCTCGAGATTCGTAGGGTGTGTAGGATCAAGTGCCATAACAAAACTCTCACTAACAATTCTCCATATGCTTGGGCTTGTGGCCTTTAAATAAATTGATATTCTAATTTTTCAATAAGTATGATTTGATCCATCAAATAAAGGAGCTTTGACTATTGATATTCCCTCACTAGCCATCATTTCTCTCCTAGACGATTAAGTTTAAAATTAGAGAGATCAAGCTCTGATACCACTTGTAGGATCAAAGATAACCGACTAGAGGGGGTGAATACAAGGTTTTAAAATTCTTCTACTAATTAACAAATTTAACACATTTACGAACTTGTCAAAACTAGATACAATTCTAGCTATGTAATTCTACACAAGTAAAATACTAGAATTGTAAATACGGAAGAGTAAAGACAAGAAATAACCCACAATGGAGACAGCGATTTAAAAATAGTTTTTCAGAATCTCAAATCAAGACAATGCATGAATCCTAGTCGATCATAATGGCACAAAAATAGTCTCTCAAGCTACTAGCCATGATCCCTTTTTGTAGTATAGCATTTATCCTATAAATCCGATCTTTTCTCCAAACACTGAGATCGGTAAAAACTACAAAAAGATCCTTAGGCTATATAATAACTTTGTCTTGATCCACATCGATCTTTCATCTCCTTAGCATTGCCAAAACCCTCATCATCAAATAAACATTTGGATTTAACCTTTAACACATCTTAACACACATGTTAGTCCCTTAACATAATGTTGCTATTAATTACCAAAATCAACTTTAAGGGCCTAGATACTTTCAACAGTAAACACATGTGGTTCTGGAATATAACAATTTCGGGTCCCGACATGTAAGTCTTTAAAAATAGGACCCGCAAAATTAAGGTATAGATGTTTTTCTTTTTGTGAGAATTTCTAGCATATTTTTTTAGCAGCTATACAAAAGCATATCATCGACTTTTAGTATGTAATAGATTCAGTGTCAGCTTCCAAGAGGGTGTACTGTTTGGAATGAATTGTATGATCCAATAAATACCTTAGTTTGGATGCTAAGGGGTTAATGCTAGTTTCCCCTGAGATGCTGGTAATGCCACTGTTGTAGCACCCCAAGAATGAACCATATATAAGGGCATCTTCAATAATTAGAGATAATCTTGTCTCTAACATGTGCTACATTATCTTTAGAGAGAACATCTCCAATATATAGTCTCTAGCACACTCTCCAATATTTATATTTTATAATTTTCCTTTGAAACAGGTTCACATATCAACTAGAGTAGACTAATGTATTCTATCTTGTTTTGCGTTATCTTGTCTTGTTTCGCGTGCACGACAGTCTTTTCAAGAAGAGAAGACATGTGCTCTTTCCTCCCCCTCTCTCTTCTATGTAGAATTTTGTTGACGTGATATAACCAAGAGATAACAATAAATACACTATTGAAGATGCTTTAATAGCCTGTTTCTACTCAATAAGACAGTTTGTATGACAGACTCTGATTACGATTTTCGATACATCGAAATTGGGCTTTCAAGTTAGAGTGCCATGCAAATAAATGAGGCAACAACTATACTTTTAAAAAAGTTGCCAAGCAATTTTTTTTATAGGCCCAGAAAATGTTTGGTTAGTAACAAATATATCTTGTTGCAAATGATTGTTTGGGTCACGTATATGCGTATATAGCACCATAGGCCGGCCGGTGCACGGGTGCAGGCAGGTGATTGCACACCAACTCCATCGAAACAGTGCCCACTGAAATAAACAATACTAATAAAAGGATGAGCAAACGAACTATACAATCAAAATGTAACCAATCCAAAGATACTAAGCACTTGTCACAAAGAAGTACCCCATTAATAAAAGCACCCAAATTAACTCCCTAAATTATTCCATTTCCCTTGTCATGTTCTTCTATATGATTAACAACCTGCCTATTCCAATCAGCTCCGATCAGAAAGTTTGGTAAGCTAACACAAGTCAAGCCAAACGTATGCTCTGGATTACAGTCGGTCGATCAAAGAAATGTATGGCAAAAAGGGAACAAATTCAAGTTAAATTAGGAGCAATATAATTGGATGTGAAGTTTCCATACACTTTCCAACTACGAGAAAGAACTGATTCGTAACTGTTTATGCAGTAGGTGGCGTAGTTGGAATCTCATCCTTTTTGAGGCAACAAATTAAGATCTCCTTGTTCTAAAATGGTTGGACAATGGACACCGTACACATACAATGCTACAAGCGGTATAACAAGATGGACGAAGACACGTACGGACCGGGTGACATGAAACAAAAGGCGTACACGTATCCAATCAGACACCAACTTAATCTTCAGTCGACAGCCAGCCTTTCTGTTGACACTTTGCTTGTAAACTTCTTTAATCGTAATACAATTCGGTCAGGGTTCTTCCGGCCCCGGCCAATCGGACAAACAATGCCTCTGATCATGATCGGTTAGCCTCACACATTTGCGATGTCATTTAGGAAGTCGAGCTCATTTGCAATGCAATTTCTCTGATTTCACTCCTTGTACAATGTTGGTGAGCTAATTTCCCATGCTCTGAAGGTAATCATGTTGTTTTGCGCCCACGGATAGCCCAAATAAAAGATTTAGAAAGGAAAACGAATTTAAACCACAGGTACGTCTCAAACAGGAATATTAGACTCATTTGGAACATGGGGGAGTTTCGCCTCATTCATGTAGAAATCAGGTTGTTTCCTGTGAAATTGTTCGTCTCAAACAAGTGCTTATAATTTATTCTTGTTGAATGGAACTCCAGTGCATTTGATTGCTATACAAGGTACTCCATCATTCACTCCTGCATGTGCCCTGATCGTCTCAGGAACAAAGAAAAGGGGTTAACAAAAAAAGCTCAAAATGGTAAACAAAAGATAAAAGAAAGAAGGGGAAACCCCAAATGATTATCAACAGCACATCAGTTTTTTAATTAAATCGATCAAGGGTCGGTTTGGGGATGGCCCAGGTTGTTAGGAGTCGCTAATCATGCTTGTGGCTGCATTAACAAACTCTGTCGGATTGGCAGCATGCTTGAATGTTTGCATCCCCATTTAGATTAGAAGGATACACGCAAGCTAGCGCCGCCCATGCCCCCATTGAATGGCACGGCACGGCACGGATGCTTAATGCTAGCAGTACTGTGTACCCTATGCACCAAACCTGTAAATTCAAGGCCACACGTTTGCACATTGGTCCGTACAAAAGGAGGAGCTTTATACCTTTGCACCTCAAGTTTTGATCAATGGCCATTAGTAACCACCGGCAGCTTGCAAGCAACTAACAAAACGTGCACGGGTCACCGCATGTAAGCGGTGAGCAAGACAAAACACAAAATGCAGTTGAGCAAGACAAACACAAAATGCAGTTGGTAGCCTGTATTTTGTCTCTCCTTGGAGCAGAGATACCTACCCGCTAACTAATAATCAAATTTCTATAATCTAGTCTCAACTACTGGCATAAGTAGTACCAATAACATAAATCGGGTTCTAAGTTTAGAACCAAATTAGAGATGCTCGAGTACAACTTCTCTTTTACATATGTGTATACCGATCTACGGTGGGTTTGATTGATATAGAGGGTCTATATCACCCTTCTATGTGTAATTAGTATTTAGTACATCTATTAATTAGTAGTTTAGTATACCAAGCATGGACTCTGTTTGTTATGTGCAGCATATTTGGTAACTGTAACTCTGTAAGTTAAGATATTTGTACTGAAAGCAGATTACAACCAAGAACCGTGAGAGAGAGAGAGAGAGAGAGAGAGCAACAGTAGCATTCAATCATCTGAGTCCCAACCCAATCTAGTGATTACTTTCCCCCAAAAAAACCAGTCTAGTGATCTTTTATCACTTCAGTGAGCACTAGTAGGCCTTTAGCAGTAGTTATGATGAAAATCTGGTGGTTGTATGTAGATGATTTCATTGGGTGGATGCGCTTGTCCCTTTTGTGCTAAAGAATTGGGATTAGATTGCATATGTGGCACCGAAGATCGACATAAGTATCACTTAAGTGCTCCGATACACAGACACGTCTGGAGGTGCTATGTTAGTGTTAGGCACGTATTTTAGGCGTGTCCTAAATTAGACTCACGAAAAAAATGTAATTAAAATCGGATATGTATTGAACACGTATTGGGCACGTATTGCTATTTGGGTCCATTCCATTTGGCTTAGTAAAAAGGTAGCCCAGCTCAGCCTACTCCCTTAACCCTAGCTCTCCATCCAGATCGACACTCCAGAGCCCCTTCGACGCCACCCTGCTAGCAGCCGCGACACCTCCCGCCCGCCCTGCTACGTCGCCAGCTCTGGCGGCGACCCCCTCCTGCCAGACGCCACCCCTTCCCCTTCTCCCCGTCACTGCGCCTTCTCCCCGACCCTGACACCCCTGCTGCCCGACGTGGCGACACCGCCCGCCCGTCCCTACTACGTCGCCAGCTCCGGCGGCGACCCCCTCCCTCCAGACGCCGCCTCTTCCCCTTCTCCCCGTCGCCGCGCCTTCTCCTCGATGCCGCCCGTCCTTGCTCCCGACGCTTGAACATAATTAAGCATGCAAATTAGGCAAAAATTATCTTTAAGGTACAAATTCTTATTCTACACTTTACATTTTACACTTTCAGTTTGACAAACATATAGAAAAATATTAAATAATACATATGCATATATTATTATTATTATTATTTATATATATATTCAGCTGTCTCCATATCACTATTTTTTTAGAAAATGACGAACCTCATGTCCGACACGCATGTCTGTATACATGCATCATAGCTTAAGTGAGCACTAGTAGGGCTTTAGCAGTAGTTACATCGAAAATCCGGTGGTTGTGTGTAGATGATTTCATTGGGTGGATGCTCTTGTCCCTTTTGTGCTAAAGAATTGGGGTTAGATTGCATATATGTGGCACCGAAGATCGACATAAGTGTATGTCAATATGTGGCAAATTGATGTGCCCTTGTTGTGGGGTGGTATGATATGTATCGTCCGAACTTTGTTAGTTAATTGGAGAAGATGTCGTGTACGAATCATTCTGGCGTCAACTTAAAACAATAGCGACTCTGATGTGGCGGAATATAGAGTATATGTGTTATATAGTGTTATTCACTTTTCAGGACATATCTTTCCCCCATTTTTGATGATAAGAACTCCAGTTCTTTTCCTCTTTGGGGAAAGAAAGTTCTTTTGTAGTACTTCATCATCAGAACCACATATGTCGAACAGTACATATATGATATATCCACTGTTAGTAAACTTGCAAATTTTTTTGACGTAAAAGGTAGAGAAATCTCTACCTTATAAACAATGTATTAAAATGGTTGCCAATGCATTACAAATACAGCGAAAAAATAAAATTAAACAAAAGGAGAATAAATAGAAAACTTTCGACTTTTGCATTCTACAAATGCTATAGGCTTTCAACAACACCAGCATCAGAATGTGAGAAGGTCGTGGGCGCGGCCGGGAAGCATCGTCCCTGACTGACCTATGGGTATCCTGTATGAAAGTGACTAGATTCAGCAGGGCTCTTCTTTTCAGGGTCCAGAGGTGCCTTGCAGTTGAATTGTCTACCATTCTTCAATGCACGTATGAAACCATGAGCCAATCATGTGTCCTGGGAGGAATACAATACTGCTACTGGCAGTGCTCACTGGAATACATATGTAAGCCATAATGTGATGGTGATCTTGCATGGCAATACTTGCTAGCTATGTGCAGACGCTGTCGGGCTAAACTACCACCTGCGGACAGTGGACACTGCCCGAATAGCTACTGCTCGTTTGTCACCTTGTTGCTCGTGCTACTGGACCATATTTGTTGAGCCTTCGTTGGTAGTTCTGTGACTCAGGCAATACAGGTGGCTTATATGCGGGGCTTCAATACTGAAACAAGCCCTTGGTGCACCGGCTGATACGATGCTTCATAAACCTCTGCAATGCTCTTATTTTTCCTAACAGATCGGCTGAGC
The DNA here is from genome assembly GCA_036346395.1 of Hsuehochloa calcarea. NCBI lineage: Eukaryota > Viridiplantae > Streptophyta > Magnoliopsida > Poales > Poaceae > Hsuehochloa > Hsuehochloa calcarea. The sequence continues at coordinate 19,560,280 of CM070602.1, read as the reverse complement.
ATGTCTATCCCCTGTTTACATCTACAAGAACTTTCACTTTGTTGGCAAAATATGATCTCAAGAGCTCTAGTTTTGCCCAGCCCAGGTGTACAACCCTTCTTCCAACTTGCAGTGGAGTAATTTGCCTCTGCCAGAAAAGTATTCACAGTGCCCCGTAAAAAGAGCGGGTTCTGGAAGAAAACTGAAAAGCACTCTATTTCTGTGTGGGTAACAACAAAGGAACACAAGTATTGCCTAGTATATTGGTATATTCCCCGGAACGGGAAACAACAAGGCTATATTTACTCTTCTTCGCAACTGAAACCTGAAGTTCTGCTAAGCTGCCATACATACATAGCATTACAGTTTGTAATTACTAGCTGGAAACCACCGGAACAGCTCAACAACAGACGCAACAGCTTGGGAGAACACAACACCATCTTATCTGTATCGCAGCAGGATGCAGTCACTTTCTGGACATGGGGCACGGCTTGGCACTCCACAGTCCACACTGAGCTAGAGCTTAGAAAACCTATTGGCACATCCGCCAAACAAGTAAAGATACAAGGAGATTATCATTAAATTAATTTTCAGGTCCAAACCTGTACACTGGCATATTATACATGTAAAAACCTAGGTGCTGGTTATCATGTCTATTTCAAGTTTTTCAGCACCCCCAATATCAACAAGCAAGTACAACCCGCCATGCGATGATACCTATGTGCAACTTGTAACTCCACTGCATATTGATATCTTACTAAATTTGAAATACTGCACAATGGAAGGGAGTAAGAAATCGGGTATGGGGTCAAAAGAATGCCGTGAGCCTATGAACAAAAGCCATTAGAAGCCTCCGTCAATGATGGGATATCATCAAGAATGATATCAGCAGGGTCCCCAATCCAAAGTCTATCCCTCCACCGAAACTTGATCCTCAGCTTCCCATTTGCATCAACACCTACAACCTCGCCTTTACTCGCATATGTCTCCGTCCCCCATCCCCACCGTGGGGTTACAAGGCCAGGTCGTATCCGTACTCTGTCGCCTTGCCGGAAGGGCCTCACCTTCTCCACCTCCCAACCTTTGCACAACCATAGTCTCTCACAGAAACAGAAAGAAACCCAGAGCTCTCCATCTTCAGCCCTGTGGACCACCCCTATGCTGTTGTGGTTCACATCACCCCATTGATATGTGGGGGTTGCAATGCAGTCCTTAACCTTCACCCAAGTTCCAACGCAAACTCCCTCCTCTTCTTCCACTTTTTCCACCTCCGCTGGGTCTATCAACCAAGTCCTGGCACCAGCTGGTGTATGAATCCTAAGCTTCCCATCGGCATCAATAGATGAGATGGTCCCTATACTTGAATGACTATGATTAGACCACCCAAATCTTGGCTGGCGGATACAGACTCTGATCCGCACACGCTGCCCAACGACAAACCTGCTGACTCCTTCAAGCTGACTAGAAGGCCCTATCCACCTTTCCTGCTCACCGCAAAATGCCACATGAATGGTTCCATCCCAAACATCATCTTGGTATCCAATCCCATGCACCACACCGATGCTACCCGGTTTGAGCGACTTCCAATCATCTGCATCATTCCTCAGCCTAACCCAGTCTCCAACCTCAAAGACTTGCACAATCTCAAGATCTGCAGGATCACCTCTCCACAGCCCAGGCACACCAAAGAAGGCCACCCTTACTTCTCCATCAGCATGGACACCAGCGATTATGCCTCTAGAATCAGGCTTTGCATCTCTCCATCCCCACCTGGGCTCTGAAATTCCAGCACGGAACCGAACATGATGACCAATCTTAAAGGGCTGTACTTTCTCAATGTCTGTGTTATGAGTTAACCATTTTCCTTTCCTGAAACAATCTGCCAACTCCAAGTAACAAGAGTCTTGAATGCTATGGACTACTGCAATGCTTATTTTCCCAACAATGTTCCAGTCATAGGTAGGTCTGCTCCCGATACTTGGTTTCAAGCGCACCCAGTCTCCAACCTCAAAAGCTGAAAGCCTCTCAGCATCACCTGGAGCTACCTTCCACAAGCTATTTCTGCCGGAAACCTTCACATTTAGAGTCCCATCCATGTCTATCCTTGAGATGGCACCAATGGTTGCTGCAGTTTCATTCGACCATCCAAGGCGTGGCTGAGATATGGAAGGTAACACATGAACCTTTTCCCCTACCTCAAATGGCTGCGCCTTCTCCACGTCTGCAACTGAGCAAAGAAAAAGCTTGCTTCTGAAGCAGAAAGCAACACCCATATCCCCATCTTCTTCTAGACTATGAACTACCCCAATACTGTTACGAGTAACATCCTCCCATCCATATTTTGGGGACGGTACTGTTGCTTTGACTCTAACCCAATCACCAACCTGCAAATAGAAACAGAAGATCGGATCCAATTAATTTTCTGTACTAACAGCAGACCTAAAAGTAGCTCAAAAGTTAATATTTGGGGGCTTCATACCTTAAAATGATCAATCTTCTCCATGTCTGATGGATCTGCTTGCCATGGTGCAGACCGATTAGGGATATCAATTATGAGCAGACCATCACTCTCGATGTCAATTATTTTTCCCACACTGTGATGAGTCTCACCACCCCAGGCATATCTAGGCTCTGCAACAGATCTCTTTACACATACTTGGTTGCCAATCTGGAAAATTTGCAGACACAAGAACATCACACTAAGCAAAACCAAAGTAGGACGGAACATATCACAGAAGCACAGATATGTGCAAGGGCAAGTTTATCATTGTTGTGCTACGCTGTGGAATCTAGTTAGTTAAGAGAACCTTTACCAAATTGAATAACCAATTCTAGTATAATATTTCTGCTATGGCCCTTAAAAGAGGTATCGATTAGTTTACATATCCAAAAAGGAAGTGAAATAAAAGTGTAAATAAAAGGCCCCACAATACCAAAGGAACCCTAATGTAATGAGTAAATGTAAACACATTATGAGCATGGACCATAAGAGATAAAATGGTAAAGAGTACAAGAAAAAATTACCTTGAAGGGATCAACATGTTCAACCTCCTCTGGCTCACAAAGCCATGGATTGCCCAAATAGCAAAGGCACAATAGAAGGCTGCTGTCTGGTCTGATAGAGTATACAACACCGATGCTTCCAGGAGTAATAGACTCCATGCCATGTACAGCAACCGTTAATGAGGGACGAATCCGAACCCAGTTACCAACCTTATATTCTTCAACCCTTTCAATTTCAGCAGGATCAGCTCTCCATCCCCTAGAAGCTCCTGGAAAACCAACCCTCAAGATTCCATCATCATCAACACAGAGAACTGTCCCAATGCTATCTCGTGACTGACCACGCCATCCAAATCTGTAAACAGAGGATATTAGATGGTGATTCACAATATTCACATACCGAACAGTCAACTTGGTAAAATCAGTGTGTGTGTTTTTACTATCAGTGTGGTTAGCATATTGATAGTAGACATGCCATAGAAACTATCAAACTAATCTCTGTTGAAAGACCACTCCAGCCACATTAAAATGCAAACGACAACCATATATTCCACCATCAAATTTTGAACTCTACTTTTTGCAGTAGGCAGAAGCAGCAACTTCAGTTTTTGCAACGAGCAGAAGCAAAGCACCATTTGCAGGCTATCGTCATTTCAACCACATGGGATTAGACAAGATCCTAGTACACCCATTTAAACTTTAAACAATCAAATATATTCAGAACAGACAGCAGAGACTGACAGGTCTCCTCCAATGGATCCTGAAATTGGCATGATCAGCGCTAGTATAAAACCTAGCACGGCAGATGGAACGTATGAAGTATTAGAGAATTTATCTGCTGGCAGTATCATCTGGGATTTTTATTTACAGGTACCGACAAATACATGGGACAGATATCCAGTCCAGTAAACCATATCTTTATCAGTACAAAGTACAAACTGAACTAAACAGCATATGTTGTCATGTTCGTTATTGTTATTATCTCAATGTCCACATAAATCAGAAAAGTAATTCACCTTGCTTTCAAACAGGCTAAGGGAATGTGCTGACCCACTAAAACAAAAAATCTCAACAGAAACAAAGCTATTTCTCCTTATAAACATATTATTAAGCATTGATTTCCCCACTTCACAGTGAGACACCAGGCACAAAATTGGATGTAGTACCGAAAGTACAAAGGATAGAATTTCATTTACCTTGGCTCCAAAACATCAGGTTTCAGCTGAACATGTTGGCCCCTATTTAATGGAATGACTTTGATAACTTCACTTGTCAAAACGCGGGCTTCTCCAGAACAAAATGACACAACAAGGTGGTCATGGTCTACAATAGACTGGACAAAACCAATGCTTCTGGGTCCTGCGCCTTGCCAGCCAAATGCTGGAGAAGTAAGTGTTCTTCTAAATTTCACCCAATCCGCAACCTCATATCTGGTTACAGGATTAAGAAAATGCATTAAAGATCATTTTGAAGTAATATGTATTCACAATGACCAGCAAGAAGAATACAAAAACTTTTCCCAAGGTCTAAAAGTCCAAATCAACAAAAAAAAATCAACATGAGACCTGATGGAAACCAAGGAAACAGCTGAAACATATCGCAGAGGATAGATAAAAGCATTACAGCATGAGTTCCTTACATGGTTGGGGAGAGGTGAACTCCTTTATCTTCTAGTGTTTCCATCAGTTCTTCAGAAATCCATTCTCGTGGGAGCCTCTCCAGAAAATCTCGCAGAGTCCAGCCTCTGTAGTTGATAGGAATAATGTTCAATCTTGTAAATATATAGTGTAAGAATAAAATTTTGCACAACACAAAGTAACCCATGGAACCACTTTCTTCACACAATCACACAACTGAATTCAAAGGAAAGTAAAAAGGAGATATATTCACACAGCCATGAAAAAAAAGGTTTCAAATAAATGAAAATATTTAAACAACCAAAAACATCATATTTCATTTGATGTTGCTTGGTTTTTCCTTCAATGTCATTGTCACTATACAATAATAGTTTGGCGTGCCCTGACAGGGATTCCTAAAAAAAAAATGAAGAAAACACCCACACACTCACTCGTGCATTAGTTACTTGCCTGTGGTTTCTCACATCAACAGCAGGTGATGGCTGTTGTAACATTTGAACAACCCAAGTCAGATTTTCACGTATCATTTTGGCGGCATCAGCAGCTATGTTCAAAGCATTATCACCATCATCATCCTGATTAACCAAATAGCAAAACATTAAATACACATAATTACTTGGTGCTGACATATCATGGTAATAAAATCAGGTTTTGAAGAAAACATAAGCACCAACGACAAAAAAGATGTCAGCATTTCAGTTGTGTGCCATAGCTACAGGCCTGAAACATGCAGAAGACAAGGCCTTCCTACGGTAATTCCAGCTTCATATATCCATCATAATTTATATCAGCATACATTTTTCAAATTTAATGCACGCAAACACTAGCATAGAAGTGTCCCTCTTACAGTGAACCAAAAAATCAGTTTCAATATATCCTTAACTTTTTTGGAAATCCGTAACACAAAATGAGCTTGAACAGATGGATAGTCAATAGCACCAAGTAATTCAGGTCCAACTAAATCTTGTGGGTTGGTTAAGTTATTAGGTTAGCAAGTAATCATATCTTCAAGATTCTAAAATTGGTAACCAGTACTCGTTCGGTCACTCACCTAGTACTGATTATACGGCCTAATCAGCCCAATTATACGGCCTAACCGGCGATTATACAGTAATAGGTTTGTTGGAATGAACCTTTGATCTATTCCAATGGGCCAAAATGCCCCACTATATCATATACAGGGTAAGTCAATATGCAAAGAACCCTAAGCTATATACATACCTAACCCTCCCCCCACCCACACACTCAAACTCATGGTGGATCAACAACACTGAGTTTGGGGAGGTAGAAACTGTACTGAACTCTAGTTTGTGTCTTGATAAAGAGATCTACTAACTGAAACTCTGAAGGTACATACTGAAGAGCAATAACTTGACCTTGCACCTACGATCTCATGTACAAAGCATCTACTCCAATGTACTTAGTGAGCTCATACTTCACTAGATCTAGAGCAATGTTGATTGCACCAGTACTATCTGATAAGAGGAGTCGATGCAGAAATTGAAACACCGAAATCCTCAAGTAGCCACCGAACCCAGGTGATCTCAGCTATCAACAACGTCATGGCTGTCAACTCAGCCTCAGTACTCGAACGGGAAACGGCAGTGTGCTTCTTGATCTTCCAGGCAATCGGAGAGGAACCATGAAAAACACAATTGGCGAAAAGAGACTTGCGATCAGAATGATCACTAGCCCAGGTCGCATCAAAGTACACCTGAAGCTGCAGAGAACTAGAGCGAGGAAAGAAAAGACGACGAGTAATGGTCCCACGAGGATATCGCAGAACACGAAGGTGACTGTAGTGGAACTGAGTGAGAGCAGAGACGAACTAACTCATGATGTGAACTGGGTGAGAAATATCAGGTTGAGTGATCCCAAGGTAGACGAGATTCCCGACAAGATAACAGTAGCGAGTGGGGTCCTCAAGAGGCTCACCATCAATAGGCTGAAGGTGAACACCAAGCTCCATAGTAGTATCCACCATGCGCTGATCAGTGAGACAAGCGCAAGCAAGGATATCCTAAATGTACTTCTCCTGGGAGAGGTAGTAGCCCCCAAACGTAGAAGTAGCCTCAATCCCAAGTAAGTAACGAAGACGACCCAAATCAAACATCAAGAACTGCTCATTGAGACACTCCTTCGCAAAGGCAATATACTGAGTCGTCTCCAGTAATGATCATATTATACACATAGAGAAGGAGAAGTGTCCAACCGCAATGAGAGGTGTACAAAGAGGGCAGGGTCCTGATCACTGGCGGAGAAGCCGACAACAGTGACAACAAAGAAGCAGTCAAACCAAGCACAAGGGGCTTGTCTGAGCCCAAAGAGAAAGCGACGAAGGCGACAAACCATATCATCAGGGACAGAATACCCAAGGGGCGGCCGCATGTAGACTTCACGCAGCTTGCCATTGAGAAAGGCATTCTTGATGTCCAGCTGAGAGATGTGACACTATCGAACAGAGGCCACAGCAAGGAGTGCAAACATTGGTCATGTAAGCAACAGGAGCTAAGGTCTCATCGTAGTCACGATCATGCTCTTGCTGAAAACCATGCGCCACAAGACGAGCCTTGTAGCGCTCAAGGGAACCATCCGAGCGGGTCTTGATCTTGTACATCCACTTGCACGTGATAGGAGTGACACGCAGGTAAGGGCACAAGATCTCAAGTGCTAGTACGCTCCAAAGCAGCAATCTCCTCAGACATCACGAGCTGGCAATTAGGGTGAGCAGCAGCCTTACGGCAGATCGTAGGCTCAGAAAGAGCAGCAGCTGTGGAGCCATAGCGCTTAGGAGGCCTGACAGTGCGACGATCATGAAGATCGTATCTGAGAGGAGAATGTGGAGCACGACCCGACAAGGACATAGTAGAACTGAGAACAGGGTCCAGCAAAGACAGAGGCTCAACCGAGAAGGAGTAGGCCGAGGACGGCGAGAGTAGTGCAGAGGAAAAGGTGAAATCTCAACAAAGGAGCTGGAAGGAAACTCCGGAGGAGAGGGAATAGGTGGAGCCGGAAGAGAGGGAAGCGAAGATGGAGGGCGAAGCGAAACATAAGTGGAAAGCTGAGTGTCAGGAAAAGTCAGAAAAGATATCAACTCAACAAGAGAATCTGACAGTAGAGGGATGAGGGAAGTAAGGCCGGGACTCATCGAAGGTGACATCCTAAGAGATTCTCATCCGACGAGCAACAGGATCGTAGCAGCAATAACTCTTATGCTCAAGACTGTAGCCAAAAAAAACACACTCAACTGACTGAGCAGTCAGCTCGGTGCGCTCACGAGGCGGAAGAAGGATGAAGCAGACATAGCCGAAACAGCGAAGGTGACTGTACTCAGGAGCCCGACCGTAGAGATGCTCAACAGGAGTAGAACCCTGAAGTGCAGTGTAAGACTGCATATTGATGAGAGAAAGCAGCAGTAGAGACAGCATCAGCCCAGAGGTGAGGTGGAACAGAAGAAACAAGCATGAGAGCGTGAGCTATCTCAAGTAAGTGACGGTGCTTACACTCAGAGACACGGTTCTGAGCATGAGCACCAGGGCAAGAGTACTAGGGAAGAGTACCCTGCTCAGCAAGAAAGCGGCACAAAGCAGCAGATAGGTACTCGCCAGCAAAATCAGCATGAAAAATGTGAATTGCCGAATCAAACTGAGTGTGAACCATGGTGGCAAACCTCTGGTAAATAGAGAACCTAACTGCAAAAGGACATGAAGTAGATCCAAGTATGACGAGAATAATCATCAATAAAATCACATAGTATCGATGACCCCCTTTCGTATCGAAGGGAGTCGGACCCTAAACGTCGGAGTGAACAAGATCAAAAGGACGAACCGAGACAATCATTAGAGGGATAGGGGAACTGCAGCTGCTTGCCAAGCTTGCAACCCATACAAGGTAAAGATGTGTAACCAAAAACAAACCCAAGAAGACCACGACCTACTAGAAACGACAATCACGATCCACAGAGATACAGTGCCACTGAGCAAAGGAAGCAGTAGAGGACGCAAAAAAAAAAAAAGAGGCAGGTGTAGTGACTAACCGACTGGTGGAGACAGCTGAAGAAAGGTGCAGTCAATCGAGCCCTCAAAGATGCTGCGAATCACGGCGCCGAGGGCAACCACCAAGCATAATCCCCATGAGGCGGTTCTGGACACAACAAGAGTTAGACACAAGAATAACACGACGGACCGGCCGACATAAACTGAATAGTAAGCTTAAGAACATGAAAGACGACAGGAACATGAAAAGAAGAAGGGGAAATGATGTCTCGACCTGCAACAGGAAAAGAGGTACCATCTGCAGTTTAAACAGTCGAAGAAAGAGCTATGGAACTCACATAAGTGAGGTGAAGTAGAATCTGGTGTCATGTCAAAAGAAGCACTAGAGTCAAAGATCCACGGAGACAAGATACCGGACGAGGTGGCAGAGGCGAGGGCTGCTGAGAAGCAAGAGCCAGACGAGCATAGCCTGACGCAGAAGCGGCGCGGCGGTGGCAGCCCGAGGTACGGGCGGCGACGGCGGCGGTTGAGGTAGTTATGGGCAAAGCGTCCCGAGACAGTCGCGGCGGCGGCGCTAGCTAGGAACAGGGGCAACGGGAAGGTCTAGAGTGCGGCGTGGCTCGTCCCGTGCAGGGCGACAACGGCCGACGAAAGAAGACCGACGCACGGGGGGAGGCGGCCTCATCACTGGCAGCGCAAGCGAGGAGGCAACACTCGGCCTCCATCCAGGAGGCGCGGTGGCCGGCAGGGAGGATCCAGCAGTGAGCCGTCGCACGGATCAAGGCGGCACCAAAGAGCGTGGGATCCGGTGGCGAGGATCGGTGATCCGACCAGGGTGCGGGTGAGCCGCCGGGCATAGCCCGAAGCAGAGCACAGGGAGGCGGCGCTCGGAGCTACAGGGAAGCGTCCCAGTGAAGACGCGGCGGCGCAGGATCCGGAGGCGCTGGAGCAAGGAGATGGGGGCGGCTAGGCGGAGCTCGGGCTCAACTCGGGGGCACCGGGCGGAGCTCGGGCTCGGGGCCACCGAGCGGAGCAGAGCTCGAACTCAGGGCGGCCGGGTGGAGCTCAAGCTCCGGAGCGGCGGGATCCTGCTGTGGGGAAGGTGCGGGATCCGGCAGCGAGGCAGAGGAGCCGAGGGAGGGGGGATCAGGACGGAGTAGAGCTCGGGGTCGATGGGATCCGGCGGCAGGGAAGGCACGGTTTTCAGCGGCAGGGCAGAGGAGAAGAGGGAGCTTGGGAGCTCGGCAAGGCGACACGATCCGACGACAGGGTAGACGAAAACAGAGCACGGGACGGCAGAGGAAAAACAGAGGAGCACAGGGCTAGTGGCTCGGGCGGCGTGCGAAGCAGAGGGCTAGGGTACGACGAAGGCAATGGCCAATGAACGGCGACAGTCACGTGGGAGGAAGGAGAGGCTAGGGTTAGGACTTCCATGGGCCTTGATACCATGTTAGAATGAACCCTTGATCTATTCCAATAGGCCAAAAAGGCAATATATCATGTACAGGGTAGGTCAATATGCAAAGAACATCCTACGCTATATACATATCTAACAGGGGCACTCGCTCCTTGTACACGGCCTAGTAAACCTTTTTTAGAACACTGCATTTTTTATGTCAATATATCTACAAATTACTTAAAAAGGGTGTGATTTAATCCTGTAGTCATAAGATAATAAAAAATCTCATTTCCAAATATTCAACATTGATCCTGTTTTTCATGCTCTGAAGATCGTTTGGGGAATTGGAGGCGTCTATTCTTCATGCTCATCGAGCCAAGCCTGCTGGAGCTTGATACTTGATAGGGATGTCATGGGATAATTCAGTAGAGCTTGATATGCTTTGGGGTGAAAAACCAATGGAACATGTAACATTGGGTCATTGGGACGTTGGCACATTTGGTTTCAGAGAAATCAATACATACTTAACAGAGTGCCTCCTAAAAGGTTTGAGGAAAATGTTGTTGTTAGCGGCTGCAGAACCATAGTTATTAAAACCGGACCGGACCGGCGGTTTAACTGGAAAAAACCAGAACCGGTGCATGGTCCGGTCTAATTGAGCTATTGGATCATTTATGCAAATGGGCTGCTATAAATCGGAGAACACACGGTTAAACTGGCTGGTTTTCCATAAAACCACCTTAGAACCGCTGACGGTCGAACCGCCTATAGCAACGAGGTAGTATAAATGCTAAAAATAGGACTGGGACGGGGTTAGGAGTGAGTGCTCTGGCCACTCCACCAAGGCACGGTGCTGTGTGAGTTTAGAGAGTGCAGTACTATTCTTGGACCGGCGGTTTCCTTGTTCAACAGGCGGTTGAACCAGCAAACCGCGAACCGACGAACTGACCGGATCAGCAGCCTGTCCGGTTTCAATAACTATGTGCAGAACTACTTCAAGTCAGACCTTCCCCTCTTATAGAGGCCACTATATCCCAGTGGTTTGGGATGCTCTTTCTTTTTTTTTCCCTTTCTTTATTCTGCAATTAATCCTTTGTACAGTCAATTGTGTTTTTAATATATTAGTAAGGTCCTCTCCGACAGCACCGTCATAGAAAAACACGTATGCTTGGCCGAGTATTTCATTTTTCGATAGAATTCAAAATCTTGTCTGGATAAAATAGCACAACATCAAAATTTATAACATGTAGTCATGCACAAATATGACGCAATGCTTGACAGCGAACCGAAATATGTTGGATTGTAGCATTTGACCATATTATAATAGAGAAAATGTATTACGGCTGGGTATCAAGAAAAAAGTGATACATTGAAATACTCGATGTCATTCATACATCTAGATACTCCACCACAAGCTTGAACTATAAGGTGCCAAGAACTGATGATGCAAATGAATAAGAATGAAAAGTAGAATAGGAAGAGGTTAAGAACAGCTCCCGTTTAGTGGCACTACCATATAATTCTTAATATCCACTTGCGCAAGAGCATTTTCTTGAACTAAGCTTCTAGACTTATCTAATGTTATCTTTGAAAATGGTCGAAAAAGGCAGTGACCCACAATACCTGTAGATTGCAGTTTGCTCCAGCAGCTAAAAGCAAGCCAACACATGAGTTTGCACCTCTGTTCAGTGCAACATGAAGTGGTGTTGTGTTTTGAGCATTTCTTATATTTACATCAACTCGAGCTTCCAGAATAATCTGTCATTAAAAACAACAAAAAAAAACAAGTCATATTTTAATAGGAAGTAGAAACAGAAGAAAAGTGTAGGGAAAAATCTAACCACCAGATAACTTTTACCTTTACCAATTCTGCATCATTGATCATTGATGCAGTATGAAGTGCAGTTCGACAGTGTGGGTCATCTTGTGCTGTAGGATCAGCACCAGCAGCAAGCAATATTCTTACTAACTCTCGACCCTCTGGCAAAAAAAAAGTCAATCATACTATAAGAACAAACGTGATGTCCAATGGATAAAAGAACATCCTTTTGTCTATTGTAACTAACATCATCCTTAGGGAACTGACAAATCCAAGTTTGCCTGTAGCGTTATAACCAACCATAGAGATGTGTCTTAATATATGTTGAGTGTGGTAGTATAACCAAAGTCAGCAATTACCTTTCTCATGCTCTTTTTTAAGGGCAGCTGCCATGCACAAAGCTGTCCCAACAGGGCTAGGTACATCAATTGCTTCAGCTATCTCTTCTTTAGATGCAACTTCGAGCCATCTTTTTACCACAGCCGCGTTCCATGTCTCAATACATAAATGCAGTGGCCTATTCACCATGAGAAGAACGATTGTCACCAGGAAGAAAAGGATTAGACAGATAAAACGTCCAAAAGGAAAAGATTTCATGTTGTCAGCTCAAATGAATTAACAGAAAATATAGTGGCACACAACAGCATCAAAAGGAACCACACAAATAGAAGCTAATTCACCAGCTCGCCCTTTCCGCTAGGCAAATATTCTTACGTTTTATTCTGAGAATTTGATATGCTCATAGAACTGCAACCTCCATTTTCCAATATGACAATAGCACAATCAGTATATCTTCTGGCCACAGCAATATGAAGGATAGATTCACCTTCTCCATCTACTGCATTAGGATCAGCTCCAGCCATGAGCAATTCCTGCATAACACATAGAAACAGAGTCTAAAATAGGAACCAGCAAACTGAAATGTAAGAGGTGAACACGATGACGTACTTGCATGCACTCCGGTTGACCATGATGAGCACATACATGAGCAAGAGAAGGACTAGAATTAACATTAGCAGATCTCCTTATAAGTGCACGAACACATTGTGGAGAACCAGCAGCCAAAGCAAATACTATTGGAGGGTCTTCATCCTTATCTAATATATCTACATTCTCTTGGTAAGCCACAATAGCTTCCACAAGCTCTGCCGAGCCTCTGCGGCATGCTAAATGTAACGCAGTGTGTCCATCTGCATTTTGTGCTTCTAATAGAGAACGAATTAAGCTACCATTTTCCTTTGAGGCAGCCTCTGCAAGTAGATCCCTGGCAGGTGCAACAGGTTTGAGTGTCAGACAGTATAGGCTGTAAACACGGCCATAAAAAGTTGCCAAGGACTAACCTAACACCAGCAGCATCTCCTTCATATACAAGATGATGTAAAGCATTCGGATTATCATGAACGCCGTCCAGAATGGAGGTTGGTGGTGGTTCCAAGCCATTGGGCAAGGTTACATTTGTGTAATCACTGCTTAAGCAAGTACTGTATTAGAATCCTTTATATCAGAAAGCTCACATGCTCCAAAAAAGAAGTTGGGAAAAATAACATATGCATCTTATTGACGACAGTATCTGTAAACACGGTTTAAAATTAACTCCAACAGATATTTCACTATTTGCTGCTACACTTTCAGCTAAGTTTTTAGGAACTTTTACCCCCTTCATTCTCAAATAGATGTCATCCTAGAATGCTCGAAACTTCGACCATTAATATACATAAAAGTATTTAGACTCATCACATGAAAATGATATGTAGATTTGTCATCAAAAGTGCATATCACCAAGGTTGTCACGGTGCTCCGGCAAGTCGCGGCGACCCCAGGGCGCCAGGACACCTAGGCACCTAGGCGCCCGCCATGGCGAGAGTTAGACGATGGAAATAAAAATGATAAATAATACATCATATGGTAGGGAATTAAATAAATATACCTCATATAATACCTCAAATGGCAGGGAATTAAATGAATATACTCCAAATTCTCTATATAACAATTAAATAAACACAAGCAAGAAGTGGAGCAGAAGAGCAAATCAAAAGAAGTAGAGGAGAGGAACGGGGTCGCGGGACACAGTCGCAAGTGGCTAAAAATGTGGATCGAAGGAGGTAGTGTTCTTTGAGACGCTAGTTCGGGACATGGGACATGACCCCAATGAATCCAGGTCGATGACCCAATTATAAAGCCATTTGTTATAATGTAATCTAAGAATATTTCACAAAGAAAAGAGAAAAAGGGAGTAAAAGAAAAAATGAACAAGGAGAAGCAAAGGAATAGGCCAACCACAAAAGATCCTAGATTGTGTGAATCAGCCGACAACAAAGGAAAATCTGGCATGCAGCTCCACCTTTTGTTTTAAAAAAAATTATTATATCAGTCTCTCTCTCTCTCCTCCTATTTACTGCTCTCACCCTCTCTCTGCCCTCCTAAGCACGTGACTCTTTCTCTTCTTCCACACCACGAATCAACACTGCTTCTCCTCTCTCCTCCTCCATGAGAGCTCTGCTTGTCCTCTTCGTATATTCTTCCTCTAGTCTCCTACTCACCTCCAAGGTGATTGGCCCAAAGCAGCTCTTCCACCCTCTCTTCCTCCTCCATCTCCCCTCTCCCCTCCTCTCGTCTCTCGTCATTCTCACTGTGTGATCCGATGGCGTCCCGTTGGCGAACCAGATTGCCAGTGACCCACAATTCGGGACGCTGATCCCGGGTCGTGGATCGTGGGGGCGACCCGCAATCCCGATGACTATGGCAGGGATGCGGCGACCATCTTCCTACAGCAGCGGCGGTGACGGAAATTAGCTGGAAATAGGGGCGGCGGTGGCGCAAGTGAGCTGGAGTCGGGCGGCGGCGGCCTCGTCCCCAGTCTTACTCGAAGCCCCAGCCTCAGTTGCTCGCCTAAGTCCCTTGGCCTGGACGAAGGACCCCGAGTCTGCCTCTGGACGACGAGACAACTTGGCGTCGACTAGGCGACGCCGTGACCAGGGATTGAAATCTCGGTACCGGGGAAAATCCCGGCCGGTTACCGGTAAATTCAAAAAAAACCGGCCCGAATTCGAATTTCAAAATTTGAATCTGGATTTTCTCCGGACCGGTTATCGGCCGGTAACCTGAAAAACCGGGAAAACCGAAAAATGATGAAAATGGTAATTAGCAAATTTAAATTTGGAATAATGTAAATATTAATGAGAAAGTGTTTCAAGTTGTACATAAAAAGCTTGATTTTCCAAGGATAGCTTTCTAGTTACATGACTCCACCTCCTAAAATGATAGCTTTCTAGTTACATGAGCTACCCTTAGGAGCTAGTATTTTTAGTAGAAATATGAAAGTTTGACTTGGTCGGCCAGTCCTGGCCAAACAAATGTCAATATATTGATACTAGTAATCATACATATGAAACCTGTGTCGCTGAACAAACTATTAGCAAATACTTTTTCGTATCTCTTATTAATCATATCGCGTCACTAAATGATTTGAAAGAATAGGATTAAATAATCAATCCAATCCTGAGCAAATAATGATGCAATCCAATTCTCTCATGGTTGCATGCAATCCAATTAATGAGAAAGTGTTTCAAGTTGTACATAAAAAGTCATCATTTATGTTTTAATAGTGCTAAATATACTAAAAACTAATGTTTCAATACATAATCTAGCATAAAAATGCCTAAACCAACTAGAGAAGGACATTATGGAGTCAAAAAAATTCAAATTCAAATTCAAAATTTAAAAATTTCGGCTGGTATTTTTTTTACCGGTTCCGACCGGTAAACCATCGGCCGGTTTTTTTATCCCTGGCCGTGACAACCTTGCATATCACTATATTTTTAATCATTTTTGCTAGCATCTAATTTTAAAAAAATAATAGTCAAAGGTGTGTATTTGAGACATTGGCGATGTCTAAAACAAGTAAAAGAGAACGGATGGAGTAGTTTCCATATATCATGTTTTTACCATAAAGTAATACAAACTCAGATAAAGAAATTACTTCTCAGGGCTTGCAGGTGGGCTCCTTGGTATATCTAGAAGATGGCGAAGGAAAGTTTTTAACATGTCCTGGAATGATGGTCTTCTTGAAGCTCGGAACTGCAAACAATCACCAATCATCTTCCACAGCTCCCCCGGAAGTCCTACACCTACTACTCTTGAATATTGTGGAGGTGGCTTCTTTTCTTTTACAACAGACTTATAAATTTCCTCTGTGCTTAGACCAGCCCATCTGCATTTCAATTAGCATCTAACCACACCATTTGCAAAGTATTAAGAAACACAAATGAAATAACCAGGCTACTTACGGAACAGCACCAGTACACATTTCCACAAGTGTACATCCGAAACTCCATGCATCTGACTCTGGTGATACTCCATTTGCACTATCCCAAAACAGATTCAGTGACTTCTTCAATGGTCCCCATGCCTCCGGGGCTGTATAATTGGGGCTAAGCAGTGTAGCATCCATGCCAGCCATGTTGGAGTCATCAGGTACTCTCCGATTAGTGAGGTTCTTCAGAATTGCCGAAAGACCATAATCGGAAACGACTGCATGGCCATTTGGGTCTAAAAGAATATTCGACGGCTTTATGCTCATACAAACAATACCGGCTGCATGGAGCTCTGCTACTCCACGAGCAATATCTGCTCCATACCTGTAAAGTCGTGACCAGTAAAAAAGTAATCAGAAGTTGTACATATTTGAATAACAAATGGATCGTCAAACATAAGCATGCTGGAAGAAAAAAAACATCAAATATTTTGATGCTTTAGATAATGACAACAATAGACTTGTTGATAAATGAGGCGGCAACTCTCCTTCCTGGCAAAAGAAACAAACGAAATGAAATGATGTGACAAAATAAGTAACATTTCCTATTTATGGCATGGTAGCTTCAGTATGTCGTTGGAGATTCTGTTATCTTACTTAGCTTATGGCGCAGTTTGTAATAGGACAAAACAGAAATTCTGAGTAGAGGAAGTCTATGAGTCCTTGGCACTTAAGTGGAAGTCATTTAGCACTTTATACTGGCCAACTACAGTGCAAAATTTTATCAAACGTATCACAGCCAGCGTTAATACAGTTTACGGTCGGAACCGTATAAAAACCGCCAAATTTTTAAATTTTGAATTTGAATTTTGACTCATAATGTCCTTCCTAGTTGGTTTAGGCATTCTTATGCTAGATTATGTATTGAAACATTAGTTTTAGTATATTTAGCACTATTAAAACATAAATGAGGACTTTTATGTACAACTTGAAACACTTTCTCATTAATTGGATTGCATGCAACTATGAGAGAATTGGATTGCATCATTATTTGCTCAGATTGGATTGATTCTTTAATCCTATACTTTCAAATCATTTAGTGACGCGATATGATTAATAAGAGATACTAAAAGTATTTGCTAATAGTTTGTTCAATGACACAGTTTCATATGTATGATTACTAGTATCAACTATGAGAGAAACATTTTCTCATTAATATTTGCATTGTTCCAAATTTAAATTTCATAATTACCATTTTCACCATAATTCGAATTCAAAATTCAAAAAGTTTTTTTGCGCATCGAGACAATACAGTTAGCTTGAAAATGTAACAATGAACTTTGATCTGCAATGATTTTGGTAGGAGCATCAAACGCTAACTGGAGTTTTGAGACAAACTGCCAGTAAAGCTAACTCAACTTGATTTGGACATTAACTTATGTGACGCAATGCTGGTCAGTGTAGACATGATGTTGTGTTGAGTACCAAAGTATCACCATCACACTACTATATTGATTATGAACTTGGGTCTAGTCCTGAGTTGGTCTGTATTCTGAGTTGGGAAATGTTCAAGACACTACGGAGAAACCCCATATCTAGGATGTGAATTTATACAGGTTATTTTCACATCAGGGGGAAGTGATGAATTGGAATATCATGGCATGCAATTAAGTATCGGCCAAAGATATTATAATTTAACAAGATCTGCTAAATAGTCAACTGCATAGCAATTCTTGAAACATGGACTGCTGGTGATTTGGAATGCAACAACAAAAAAAGGCAAGCTACTTGACCTGTTGGCTGAATGGACATCATTAAAATATAGTAAAAATCCAGTAACAGTCAAAACATATGAATAGCCTCCATTAGTCCTTTGCACAGAGATATCACACAGATCTTGGAAACCAAAGTTAGAGCTGATAATATTGATCTTATTGCAGCAGACAACTTCCATGGACTATCAAATCAAATCGGTGGGAATTTTGCTCCAACCCTTCCATTCTAAAGACCACATCGGTTTAATGGATAAATATCCAATGTGCCAGTGCCATATGACCTGGAAAACCTCAGCATATCACGGGTTGTTGGCACCAAATACACTATTCTAGGAATTTTACTTATGAGAATGCACACTGAAATAGTATAACGTTCTTAGCATATCCAAACATGGCGATCACTCTGAGTCTGTTCACGGATAATTAAGAGAACTGAAGCTTCACGGCTCAACAGCCTGATTGGAATTGACTCAAAAAAAACACGTTGCAAGCCAAAACTATGTTATTCACTGAACTTCTTGCGTAGAAAAATCCACCAATAGGACTTTAATTAGTACAAAGCACGGACCTTTCAACCTTCCAAAATCCAAGCATTAACTACAATCAACTTTAGTTTCTTCAGAGCTACGCGCCTACGCCACAACACGACAACAGATAAAGGCCAAGAAAACCAACGATGCTGGCAGCACCCACTCAGACATAACACGTACCCATGCCGAAAATTCGTTGAGATCGAATTGAATAGCTCCATTAATCAAGAAACCACTTTCCACGTCACGGTTCAAACTACCATATTACCTTAGTTTGTCACCTTTAATGATCATTCTAGCTAGATATGCTGCTTAGTGAGCCATCTTCAAAAACTCATGAACATGAACACGTGCAGTTAGAAGATAAATTGTCACGTGATGTTGCAAACTCAATCTATGTTTCCAGGTGAGTTCTCGTTATCAGTGATCAATAGTTCGACAGCAGCAAGAATAACAACTCTATACTACTTAAAATTCATGTTTAGATGCAATGCCACACCTGAGGATCTGCTCCAACGTGAGGCGTCCACCGTTCTGCCGCATCTCCTCCTGCACAGACCCCACGTACCGATCCATCACTAAGCAGACGTGCCCACCGACCCTCACAGCGCCATGGAAGGTGCACACATTCCGGCACCATGCGGAGGCGCGCCTGAGCCGCTCCACCTCCTCCTGAACCCCTCGAGCCCCTCCCCCGCGGGGACGGGCACCCTCTTCACCGCCACCTGGTGCTTACACCTCTTCGCCCCACCGCCACGGGACAGCGTGCCGGCCAACACCTCCTGCCCGGCGGGCCCAGGCGGCCCGCTCCCGATGCGGCGGGCGAGCTTGAGGTCCGGGTGCGAGGCGAGGTCGAACGAGGTGCAGCCGGGCGGCGCGGCCGCCGCCGAGGGCGCGGTGGCGGGGCGGGAGCCGGGGCGGGCGAAGAAGTCGTCCTCGTCTTCGTTGGCGTCGGAGGAGGAGCCGGAGTCGGAGTGGAGGAAGGACGGCGAGGACGGGGAGGAGGAGAGGAGCGAGAGGATGGGAAAGTTCTTCCGCAGCGCGGAGACGGAATTGCCGACGGCGGTGGGGTGGCGGCAGCGCGGGCAGGGCAGCACGGCACCCTGCGCGGCGGCGAGCATGCGCGCGAGGCACGCGCGGCAGAAGCCGTGGCCGCAGTGGAGGAGCAGCGGCGCGCGCTCCTCCTCGTCGTAGCGGACGTGGCACAGCGAGCAGCACGGCACCCGCATCGCGCCGGCCCGGGGCGGGAGAGGGTTTTGGGGCCGCGCGGTGCACCTAGAGCCCAGGTGCGGGAGGCGAGGCGAGGGGTAGATCTGGGTGTGGGACGGGGGGTTTGGGGGGAGAGGGTAGTGGGATTTTTTGATAGAGGGGAAGAGGGAGAGAGGGGAGCGGGGTTGGTGATGATGCGGTGGGAGCCTGGGAGGGACGACGAGCAAGCGCCCGCTTTGGTTCCGCCCACCTTTTCGTGCTCTTAGCCTTGGGAGTTGGGAATGGGGTGGTGCGGCGTGTTGTTGGCTCTCTGGTCGCTTCCGGGCTTCCGGGCTTCCGAGTGTTTGGAGCCTTGGGGGTTTGGGCGATTGACGAAATGTTGTTGAAAGAAGGTTTCTTCTACGTTTCAACGTCGAAATTTAGAGCTTCTTAATTTCTTTGTTATTTTCTAAATCGTTCGAGTTTTTTTAATTTAAGTTAATTTTTGCGATTATTAAATTTGTATATATATTGATATGTCGTGTGATTGGATGTTGATTCAATGGATAAAAAATACAACTTATACTTCAAAAAAATCAGTCACTTTACAAATAGATAATCTCATAGTCATATTATATGTTGCTAAATAATATGTCGGCAACCTTGATTGGGGAGTGATTCTCTAGAATGCCACATTTCCTTACGCTTTCGGAGAGACGAGAATTGTACCACGCAGAGACAGCGTTACCATCCTCAAACATTATATGCACTATATATAGATGATGCCGGATATGGTATTTTTGCGACGATGATGCAGAACACAACAATGATGTATGCACCTCTTCATGAGCGGGGTCGGATGGGGCCCTGGTATGCATGGGCATCACCCAAATTTTTTTGAAAATTATATATATGCCTTTTCTTGCTATAGTTTCAATTAAATTTGGATTTGATTATAATTTGATAACACTTGAGAGAATTAGATGCAAATTGTATTACATACCCTCTGTTCATATTTTGTAGACAGTCTGGCACCTTTTTCTCTACCTAGGTGGCTTTATGTGAATGGTATGAATGTGTTTTATTTTATTTAGCTCTCATGAACTTTTTTAGTTCCTAACTAAAAAAATCAAGTGTCCAATTATCTTTGTTTGTGCCATTGCAATCATCACAATGAGTGCAGTGATTCAAAACTAATATTGGATGTCTTATACGAGACATTTCACTTACAAATTTTGAAGACATATGTGATGTAAATAGATCGCATCAATGACAACGTACTAAGTATATATGTAATAAAACCGTACGTATTTTTCGAGTGGTGGGTACGTGAATTGTCATGCGGGACATATAGTGTACCAATAAAAAAATTATGGAATGATTATACATTTTTAATGATATATTCACACATATTTAAATTTTATTTATCAATGTTAGTAATTGTTATCATCGTCACTCCATAAATTTAAGTTGTTTTCAGAACTAAATGGGCAAAGTAATCAATAATTGAGAAAAATGCTAACTAATTGTATAGAAACTTTAAGTACCATGTTAATATAATATTCATAATACATGGCTTAATAGCCCTATCTTTCATCATCAATAGTGTATTTAACATAAATTTTTTAACTCCGCCACTGCACCTCCTCCCTGTTTGATTTCTCACTGGAGAGAGGGGATTTGATTATGTTGGCACGGTTGCTGAGCTACAAGTTGATTGGTTGTTATTTCCTCTACGTGAGATCAGTGTGTTGCGCCGCCTTGTCAGTTCGGTAAGGTGAGGCTGTCGAGACAAACAAGAACCTAGAAGTGTGGAGAAACGGTAGAGCGTCGTCACGTGTGACCTAGCCCAGCGCCATGTAATGGATAATGAAATTAGCACATGACGTGTTTACACTGAAATCATTTGGAATTCAAGTTATGTACAACAAGGTGAAAACCCAAGTACTAAATGACGCTTCCTCCATTTTTCAAATAAATGCAATTTCGCATGAACGCAAGGAATAAGGCACGAGGAAGGAGGACACTGACGATCTTATATAGCAACATATCTCACGATTGGTCTCGAGCAACAAAGGATATCATCTCGACACTGTAGAGGTGTTGTTCCGATTGCATGATTGGTAACCTTTCAACGTTTACTTAATCTCTACGGTGTTCTGTTTTAGTGGTTAATTTTAGATTTTATCATTACTTAATTTTAGTGTGTGCGAGATGCCAAAATTTTAGGCGATGTATCCGCCACGGTAATAAAAGACTGCCAAATGGTAAATATAAAATTTCTAAAGAAAAGAACGCAAGGCAAGATATTGTACAAGATCGAACATATTTAAGATAATTCGAGACAAGTCTCATAGAAGCATATGAAAGAAAGAAAAAAAACATTAAATCTTAACGACCTTGCACACTTTCACTTAAAAAAAATAGTCAAATTGGATGTAACTCATGAACCACCATAACTTCAATGCTGATCAGTTACTCTTAAAATCGTTACGGCGCTTACTAGACACAATTTATACTACTTGATATTGACAATTATTATTATGGACTTTGATTCATATACTTGTCAAATTGTAGCAATTCACACAAAAAAAAACAGTTACCGGGTGTTTTTTTTTGGAACTTTACACTTTTTCAATATATATCATTATTGTGTGCTCAACAGATGACCCCCTTCTACACATTAGATGTGTAATATAAAGATGAAATACAAATGGACACTCAGAGGCAAACAATAAAACAAAGAGTGAAAAACAAGAAAATTGTAATCTTTCCCAATATATTGTTTCTATTTATTTATAACTAATGTAAAAAAAAAATTGGTGATAAATTGACACATAATTCGTGCACACGGTTACTCCCTAGACATCGACATGTCCCTATAACTCAACTTTGACTGCTAATTTCTATTGTAATATATTTGTAAAACCTGATAAAATTATAATACCATAAAAGTACTTTTCAAGATTGACGAGGATCTAATAATCCTTATTTTATTCATTTATCTATAATTCTTATTATAGATAGCAATGTCTTTACACTTCTCGTAAGTATACCCCTTATCCATAAGGGAGGAGATCGTAAGCTTTTCTACGACCATCATCTGGTCGTAAGTTCCTCTACGACCAGTTTCTAGTCGTAAGCTTTTCTACGACTATCCACTGGTCGTAAGTCCTCCTACGACCAGTCTATGGTCGTAAGCTTTACTACGACCACCACCTAGTCGTAAGTTCTTCTATGAATAGTCTCTAGTCGATGGAGCCTACAGATGTGTATGTCTGGTCGATCAGGGAGTCTTCTATACCATGTTTAACGATATGGGGTAATTAATTACGTTGTTATTCCCTGGAATAACTGTATTATTAACCTCTCTGTCCTGATGATAACCACTTGGCGACGTGTGGACGTTACTACTCTAGCCATAATCTCCTGTAACCGCTTCATCAGCTGAAGTGTTGACGTGCCCTTTGGACTGGAGAAACCACCGCGCTCTTCGAGCACTATATAAAGGGTGGAATCAGAAGGCAGAAGGGACGAGGCAATCAGGAGCACAAGGCATTAGGCATTAGTCTTCCTCTTAATTGTAAACACTCATATTCAATACAATACACACAGGAGTAGGGTTGTTATTCTCACATCAAAAGGCCTAGAACTGTATAAAATCCCTATATCATCTCTCTGCGTGGTAAATCTTAGGAGACCCCCTGAATCAAACAATCATACGTAAGATCGGTTTTAGATCACCGACAGTTAGCGTCGACCGTGGGAATCTTCTGGTGATTCCTTGTCAACAAATTCTCTTTTTTTCCTAATGCTTCCATGGCAGGAGAGTGGAACGAGGAGAATTGGTTCGACTTGGCCGACTACGCAGACGTCGACATGGATGCGGCTTCGACTACAAGCCGAGTATCATTTCATCTAATGGTAATGCCGCCTCTAGAGATCATTCGCCAGATCCAGGAGACCATGCCACCGATGGAGTTGAGGAGTGATCCTTTTCCCCCACAACAGTGCATCCAACTGAGGGATCAGTTTCCTCAGAGGACAAGTGTCTATCTGACCACAATCAGGACTACAGCCAGGCAGGCTCACAACATGCCAAGAGTTCTCCCTCCAAATGTTTGAGTCTGCTTGAGGCAGTCCGGCCTAGCGAGGCAAGTCCTGGAAGTCATTATTCTGGAACTCCATCAGCATCTAGTGGTCGTAACTTTGCGGTTATTCTCGCAGAGGATATGGGGAGCACTCTGTTCCTACGAGTTCGACCACAGGTTCGCAGAGCTCACCTGTGGACACAGACGGTTATAACCCGGAGTTCCCCTTTTTGGAGGGGTTTACTCCAAGTCACTAGACGGTGTCATTTGACCTCTCTTCAAGCCAGGATGCCTTAAGCGCAAGTGGAGATCATACACAGGAGGTCTTCGCCCTCCCCTCATATTATGATCTCTCTCCTAGAAGCAGGCCTGAGGATGCTCCCCGCCGATCACACCCTACGACCCCTCATAACAATGATGAGGATGCCTCCGCCAATGAATGGGATCATCACTCTAATGAGCGTGGGAGAAATCCTCAAAATGATCGCACTACATTGAGGAGTATTTCCCTCGTAAGGCTGAGACCTACTATAGGTCGGGTTCACCCACAACCGGGTATCGTCATGTACGATCACCTGGTGATATCAAACATTCTTTCCCGCAAAGAAGGTGTCAAGAAGTCATTACCAGATGTCGGGAATTCTTACCCGACCTCCGAGCAGTTCGTTGGTCACCTCTGTTTCGACCAGTGAACATGGACAAGTTTGATGGATCTCAAAATCCCATCGAATTCCTTCAGATCTACACGACCGTTGTCCGAGCAGCAGGAGAAGGAGAGCACGTCATGGCGAATTACCTTCCAATTGTGCTCGAAGGGTTCACTCGATCATAGCTGCTAAACCAATCACTCGAGTCGATCTATTCGTGGCAACACCTCTGCGATCTTCTACTGGCCAATTTCCAGAGCTCCTACAATCACCCAAGAAAGGAGGAGGACCTGTACAGGACGAGACAAACGACCACGAGACCTTACGTCAATTCATCAGGCATTTCAGTCAGGTTCGTAATTTGATTCCAGAGGTTTCTGACTTATCTGTTATTAGAGCCTTTAAGCAGGGAGTCTGCGGTAGAAGGATTACGAAGCACATCGCTTTGAATCCCCCGACTACTGTCGTTGAGCTCTTCGATATGGCCGATTGATATGCGACTGCCGCTGAAGCAGTCGAGTGGAACAAAACCATCAATCGGGACGACAAAAATCCTCAAGAAACAGACAAAAGTAGCAAAAAGAAGGATAAGAAGGCCAGGAAATCTAAGAACAAGGCGATTGGTCAAAAGCCTCAAGCCAACAGTTACAAGGAAGTTTTAATTGTAAGCAATAAGGAGCCACGAAGTTCCAAGCCGTACGCCCGGTCGCTCCGCGATAAGACTCGCCCAAAGGCTTCCTTATCCTCCTCTTAAACACCCTCGAGACTCGATCGATGGCTTCCTTATTGCTTTAGTACCCTCACCGAGCGAGCTCCATTTCAAAAATTTGCTCTCCGCCATTGTTGAAGCTTCGGTCCTTCGGTGAAAGTGGTGCTCCGGCCTTCTCTTTCAAAACCCTTGCTTCCTCGCCATTTGGAATCTCATAGAATATTAACCCTCTGTCAATTTTGCCTTTGACAGAAGAAAGCAGATCGATTTCGGTTTTCCCCCAATTCGACCGAAACAGCTACTCTTCTTCACCCGAGCCGATCCAACTCTCCTCCGTGCCTTCTTTGGGCTCAGGTACCCCCTTATTAGTCCCTAGTTGATTGGCACTCGCTTCCTTGAACCTTGGTGAGCTCATTTGGCGCTTGTCGTTTTCGGTCATTTTGAGTCGTCTCTGTCATCTCCGGCTTGTCGGCGTTCTAGACCGCCGCAGCCAAAATTGTTGGTACCTTTGGGTGCGCAAGGTTGTTAGCAACTCATTTTAGGCTTTTGCTCACACCGCCGCGGCCAGAGTCGCCGGCGGCGAGCCGTTCTTCCCCGTCAAATTTTGTCGGACGAAAATCTGGGGCGAGGTTTGAACTTGAGTCGTTGCGGACCGTCGATCCTAAGATCTACGACCCAAGTTTGCGCTGAAGTTTGAACTAGCGCGTCTCGATCGTGACCCGTTGGATCCGAGATCAACGGTCCCGTCGCGATAAGCGTGGATCGTTGGATCCGGATCCACGGCTCGCGTGTGCGTGAACGCTCGGGCCGCCGAACGCTCCGATCCACGTGAACCGCTGGATCCGCATCCAACGGTTGACGCGTTTAGGGTTTCAGGCGTAGCGCGCCGCAGCGTTATAGCTGAACGCGATCGTCGGATCCAAGATCGACGCCTCGTTCGCCACGTCATTCCTAATTTTTGATTTCCGAAAGGATTTAGTTATCAACTGAAAAATGTGATAACTTGTAAAATGCATAACTAATTCATTTTAAGTCCTTTTCGGGAGATTCAAATTTTGTGGGTTATGTTTTCAACTGAACTTTAATCTAAAAATGTTTCCAACCCCATTATAGCTCCAGAAATTTTTGTTAATGAATAGTAGCATTTTGATTTATAAAAGTCGAGCAAAATTATTTTGGTCATATCTTTGGCATTAAGAATCCAAATCAATTGGTTCTTGTTGCTAAATTCTTTATAAATCATGATCTTGCTACTGTAAAGTTTTTGGAATTTTTGGAGAATGTTTACTGTTGGGTCTTTGCATTTTATTCGTTTTATCGGTTGCTTTTGCTTTCGTTAGGATCCAAGAGCACGTTGATAATATTATCGATCCACAAAGAACACCTTGACCCACAACAAGCGTGCAAGATATTTGATCATAAATGTCCCATTACTTTCAAAGTCTAATATCTTGTTTACAAACTATATGTATGCATTGCTTTTGTGTCCAATTAATTTTGCCTGCTTAGAGGTAGCTATTCCTAATGCATTGTTGCCATTAAAATGTTATCCCCGCCACAACCATAAGTTATTATCATCACCGTGAATTAGAGCCCGTGATTTAATTATGCTCTCTTCTTGTCTTTGCGATGTTATGCTTAGAAATGCTTAGCTACCAGTAGAATTGGGCGGTTATCGACTTAGTCGATGACCTTGATCACACAAATCATTTTGTTTATTTTTGGTTCAAGACCTTATGCTTTAGTTTTGTACAAACCGAAAATGAAACAAAATGATTTGACTTGGGCACAATGGCATGTTGGTGTGATTGTTGGGTGTGACAAGGAAAGGTGCCTGTGTCCCTAAGGACCGAAAATGTTGCTTGCGCCATCGATCCAAGTACTTTTGCGTACTAACCACATGAGGGTTATATGGGACCCTCTTGACCTAGTACTTTGGCGTGGGTTATCTCCGAGTCGCAGGAGGGGGTGTGTGTGTTGTGTGAAACATGATATGTGTTCTCGGTGTTCTTGTGTTGGGTGTGCGGTGGTGGAGATTCTGTAGGCTCTCCACCTCGAGGAGCGTCGTAGTTGTCCAAGGCTTTACCAGGGAAGGGTAGTTGACCGAGGCTTTACGATGACTCGACACAACGTATGGGTTTCTATCCATACGGGCGGCTCATGAATAATTCACAATATTGGAAATGTCTCAGAGGACTTAGCCGTGCTTAAGATACCTAAGGAAGTGTGCTTAATAGCTTGGCAAAAGGCGATCCGGGCGTGTGGGTAAGTTGGTACACCTCGCAGGATAAATCTATTCGAATAGCCTCGCCCTAGGTTGTGGACACGCTTGGTGATTTTCGCAAGATCTAGACTTCAACAACTGCTTTTGTTTTAAAATTAAAACTTGATATGGTTGGCATGAATGGGTAATTCATTTTGGTTTGTTGTTTATGTTTCGGTTCTATGTGAATGAATGGAATTGATGCATGAACTTTGTAAAGAGGTGTGTATATCTTGCACTCGAAGTATACATGTCTCGAGTCTCGGATTATCCGCTTTGTGATGCTAGGACCGAAAAGGTAAGTGCCCTGAGCAGAAGAACGATAAGCCTAGGTGGTGCCCTTTCCATAAAAAGGAAGGACACTACCTTCGCAATTGCTAGGTTTTCCAACGAAAACTCGAGGACTATTATACTGGCAAAGGACCTCTCCCTAGTCTCAAGGAGGTAGGTCAAGCGAGTGGTCGTAAGCAGTCGGACGACGACGAGGAGATGCTGTTCCAGGATCCGAAGCATACCATCGAGCATATCTACGAGGAATCATCGACATACGAGTCAAAATGACAGCTTAAAGCTGCCGAACGAGAGGTAAACTCTATTGACCATCCTCTTGTAAATAAATTGCTGAAGTGGTTGTAAGTCACCATCTCTTTCGAGAAGAGTGACTATCTGATCCCTTCTACTCGACTTGGTCGGTTTTTGATTGTGGTCGAGCTCACCATAAACAACTGTCGAGTAAATCGGGTGTTAGTTGATGGTGGCAACTCATTAAACATCTTGTTTAGAGTGCCCTGGATGAGATGCAAGTACCAGGATCAAGGTAAGACCGGTACAATACTCTTTTCATGGGATTGTACCGGGGTCTTCGGCCAAACCTATTGCCATGTTTCTCTTCCTTTAACGTTTGGTTCTTCAAGCAATTTCAGGACAGAGAAAATCTCATTTGATGTGGTTGATTTCAATATGGCATATAATGCCCTACTCGGACGACTAACTTTGGCAAAATTCTTAATGGCAGCTCATTATGGGTATCAATGTCTTGATATGCTAGGTCCCACAGGAGTAATCACAATTCACTGTGATAAAACGATGGCACGTACGTGTGAGCATCGATCCTTCGAGGTGGTTGGGTAGATACCAACTCGAGAATAAAGCAAAGAGCAGCCTTCGACCAAGCAGTCGAAGCCTAAATCTGCACCAAAGCCGAACGTCCAGGTCAAATGTAATACCCCGAATTTTAATCGGGCAATTTTAAAAGAGTTCGGGGGGAGAAACTAGTTAAAGAAGTGGAATGTCAGAGGGTTGGAGGATTTGTGTAAAATTCCGCAAACCTAGGCCGCGGGCCGCGGCCTAGGAGGCCCAAGAGGGGGCCGGCCATAAAGGGGGTTGCCTCCCCCCTAAACCCTAGCTACCCTCCCCTTTCCCCCTCCCACCCCTTGGCCGCCACCTCCCACCCCCTGCGCCTCCTCCCCTACTCCTCCAGCGTCCCCAGCAGGACCCTCTCCCCATTGGTGAAGCTTCTTGCTGCTGCGACTTGGGAGGAAGAAGGAGCCGCCATTGGAGAGGCCGATCAAGAAGAGAAGGAAGAAGAGAAGAGAGGAAGGAAGAGGAGAGGAAGGGCGCAATCACGTGGTGAAACGTCGATCTTCAGTGGTTCGATAAGGGTAAACACGATCCCCATTCGCTTGGTAGAATAATCAAATTATTTTGGTGCTGTCTATAGTAGATCGATTTGAAACAATCGACATTGGTCATCATTTTTGGGTAGGTTGCGTGCATTTTCTGATCTGGTCATCTTCTAGAGAGTTGTATTTCTCATTCTTAGCTTTTTATAGGCATAAATATCACTCAATTTGGAGTTATGATCTAGAATATATGATAGTTTCTTTGCAACTGTCCAGAAAATCTGACGTGGGTTAGCAGTCACATTGTTTCTCAAATGAGACCAAGTTAGGGGTAGATTCAGAGGTTTCACCCAATATAAATGTTGTAGGAAATCCATTAATCTTTCCAGATTGGTAGAGAACTTGATTTTTGGTTGAGCCAATCAAAAGATATAAATTTTCTTCTACCACGGTAGTTTCTGATTGACAGATTATAGGTGCAGAAAATTCATCTGATTCTTAGATATATTAGATAGCCAAATCAAAAACCCATGCCAACTAGGTTATCGTAGACGATTTTGTTATGTTTTTGGAGAGTCTAAGACCACTCCTTTCTGAGTTTTGTAGTAAAAGATATGAAGGTTTTAGTACTGTTGTCCAATGTGACCTTCCACTAGACTGTCGGGTAATTTGAGTAGAACTAATATCCAAATCCTGGGTTTTGGGAAGACGGGTTAAGTGGTGTGAGTAGAGTCTACTTTTCACAACATTCTTATTTTAGTGATTCTTTTGTGTAGGAGAAGGGGTTCCGGAGTTAGGGGCATCGTCCTTGCCTCCCCGCGCGTCGTAGCGAAAAAGGCAAGTGCATTTGCATGGTTGTGTTTGATATGTGTTTTTCCTTATTCGATGAATGTATGATGAATAATGTTTGATACGTACTAGCTCATAGTCATAACTGATTACCATGGTTCTGTTAATGATATGTCTTTGTTCATCGGATTCATTCATGCATGCAAGTATTGTTCATATTATACCCACGGAATTGGATAGTCAAGTCCCATCATTCCAACATGGGCAAGTAAGACCCACCATTCTAATGTGGGCAATTTGGATCCCCGTTTTGAAATATTCTTCAAACGGGCCTCAGATCCCCGCATTTTGGATAATGCGGGCATGAGTGAACACCGACGGGTGTTCACCAGCTATACCGGTATAAGCAGAAGAGATGGACATGCATAATCACTCATTCATATGTTTTTATACTATTTCACCTTCTGTTCCATAGTATATTTGATAAGTTCTACTCGTTGTTGTTCATAGTATTATATTGTACTTGCTGAGTCGTGGACTCACTCTTGTTGTGTTTCTTTGTTTTATGTGAACCTTGAAGATGGTATGTTTGGGAGGGAGTAGACACATGGATGCACCCACTCACTTCACATATGAAATAATAAATTGTTAATATCTTGCATTTAGGAATTTAGACTGTATTAATAAATGACTCTCTTGATTATCGCTATTAGGTATTGTTATGCCTCGGTTAAACTAGTTATTGATTCATGCCCTTCAGTTAAACTCATAATAATGTTTCTTTCGAGTGGATTATCATGGTTGAATAATGGTGTTAATGGTTAATGCTAGAATTTAGGATGATTAGCATGATGGAACTCTTACAATTGAATCCTAGTTTTATCTCTGTTGTTAGCGTGTTGCAAATTGTTCATATTAATGAATTATGGTAGAGGTTTTAGGTAATATTTTGGCTTTCGCATAACCAAGGTGTTACATCAAATAGGTTCTTCTAGATCCAGGGGAGCCCTCGAAGACCGTTTGCATCGGGGATACTTCCGACCCCAAATAGGAAGACATCATCGCCACTTTCCTCTGAGCTAACACAGATGTCTTCGCGTGGTAAGCATCCGACATGCCCAGAGTCCCCAGGGAGGTGATCGAGCACAACCTAGCTTTACAGCCTGACAAGAAACCCGTAAAACAAAAAATATAGAGATTTGCACCTGATCGACGAGATGCTATTAGATAAGAATTGGTTAAACTACTTAAAATAGGCTTTATAAGAGAAGTCGACCACCCAGAGTGGTTTGTCAACCCTGTAATGGCCAGGAAGTCTAATGGCAAGTGGCGTATGTGTGTAGACTTCCCTGATCTCAATAAAACTTGTCCAAAAGATGGTTTTCCTTTTCCTCGTATCGATTAGTTGGTTGATTCTACTACTGGTTGAGAAGTATTAAGTTTTCTAGATGCATACTCTGGTTATCATCATATTAGTATGTGTCTAGAAGATGAAAAAAGACCACATTTATTACACCATTTGGAATATTTTGCTATGTCACAAATACCATTTGGCCTAAAAAATGTTGGCGCTTCTTTTCAACGCTTGATGCAATCGACTTTTTCACCTCAACTAGGCCAAAATTTAGAAGCCCATGTTGATGATCTAATCGTGAAAAGCATCAAGTAACTTAATCATATTTTCTAACTTGCAAGAAACATTCGACAACCTCAGAAAATGCCACTTATAACTCAATCCTGATAAGCGTGTGTTTGGAGTCTCTTGAGAAAAATTGCTTGGATTCCTTATCTCTGCACGAGGAATCGAAGCAAATCCCAAAAAGATAAAGGTCATTGTGCAAATGCGCCCTCCGATCATGAAGAAAGAAGTTCAGAAACTCACAGAGTGCATGGCGGCTTTAAGTCGTTTCATCGCACGACTGGGAGAAAAATGCCTTCCTTTCTTCAAACTTCTAAGGAATCATGAGGATTTCGAGTGGTCAGAAGAGGCAAACACAACCTTTGAGGATGTAAAGAGGTATCTTACGAGTGCTCTTATTTTGGCTTCTCCGAAACTAGAAGAGACATTCTTAATTTATTTAGTTGTCGTGTCACAGGCAGTGAGCGCAGTACTGGTCGCAGAGGTATCTTACGAGTGCTCTTATTTTGGTTTCTCCGAAACTAGAAGAGACATTCTTAATTTATTTAGATGTCGTGTCACAAACAGTGAGCGCAGTACTGGTCGCAGAGCTTGAAAACGTCCAATGGCCAGTTTACTACGTAAGTGAAGTTTTACACGGACCTAAGAAGCGATACCCTCAGGTTCAAAAACTTCTATATACCCTACTCATATCTTCGAGAAAACTGCGGCATTATTTTCAAGCGCACAAGATAATTATCTCGTTTGAGTTTCCCTTAGGAGTGGTCCTCCAGAACAAGGAAGCAGCGGGACGCATGGCAAAATGGTCAGTAGAGCTTGGGGAGTTTGACCACTATTTTGTGTTTTGAATGTCCATTAAATCCCAGATCTTGGCAGACTTTGTTGTCGAATGGACAAATCCAGAACCTGTTCAGGATTCCCAGTACGATACCCACGACCAGTGGACAATGTACTTTGACAGGTCGCTTATGTTAAGTGGCTAGGGGGCTGGGGTGGTTCTGGAATCTCCTACAGGAGAGACCTTAAAGTATGCTATTCAATTACATTTTCCTGCCACTAACAACGTGGCAGAGTACGAAGGTTTGTTGGCAGGCATACGAGCTGCGAAAGCGCTCGGGATTTGACGACTACTTCGTGAGAGGAGACTCTCAACTAGTCGTGAATCAGGTCAAAAAAATAGTACCAATGCTCTAACCCGACCATATCTCGGTACTTATCGGAAGTTTGAAAGCTTGAAAAGCATTTTTCGGTTTTAAGGTACAATTTATCCCTCTAAAGGATAATTTCCTCGCAGACCAACTTCCTCGTATGGCTTCTTCCCGATCACAAGTACCAAAAGGAGTCTTATTGGAGCAGCTTCGGAACTCGTCTCTAGTCGAAGCACTAGAGACACCTCCTATTGAGACAACCTCTCTAGAATACGAGGATACCTGGATGACTCCCATCTACGAGTATCTTCAGAAGGGTACAATACCCGAGGAAGATCTCGAGGCAGATCGCTCTTTTTTCCTAGTTTTCGGTGCCAAAGTCATGCTTCCACCAGAACTAAAGATAAGGTCAATAAGGGTCAAAACTTTCAACGACTCTATACAAGAATAACTTAAGCAGATGACACCAACCTACTCGAAGAGAAGAGAAATCAAGCTTTAATTCGTTCAATAATCTACCAACAAGTCCTGCGCAAATACTACGATTGTAAGTTCCTACCTCGCAGTCTTGTTGTAGGTGACTTGGTATTGAAGACGATTCAATCCCAGTCTAATCGGAACAACTCCCCCAAGTGAGAAGGTCTTTACACAGTGGTCGAAGTTACACGACCAGGTTCGGTATAACTGGCAATGGAAGACTGCCGAGTTCTCTCCAATTCTTGAAATATCGACCAGTTACGCAAATTTTAATTGTAACCAACCATCCCGACAATAAAGTATTAGGTTCTTTCTGTAGATATCATGGGGATATGCTCCAGATCTTAGGATGATGTGACAATTGGTAATAGCGTTTATGGTTTGTCGTTTCACGTGTTTTCGACAAAGTTTCAGAACTGTCAGCTGACAGGCGGTCTGACCGGCCATAGCATGGCGGTCCGACCGGTGCCAAATCGGTCGAACCGACCATGAGCGACGGTCAGACTGGCCGTGACCAAAGAGTGTCAAAACGAGCTGGGCCAAAAATAGAGGGTGTAGGCAAGAGAGGGGAGTCTATTGCACTTGGTCCCATAATTTTTGGAGTCTCCAGTCAAAAGTTCTATTCGTTTTAAATTTCCAGAAGGTTTCGGAATGTTAGGGCTTGAAATTCGGCTAAGTCCTTTTGGGCGGTCGGACCGGCCTATAGCTGGCGGACCGCCAGCGTTGTTCGTTGGTTAGGTCAAAGTCATGAGTTTCAGGCATATGTATTTCATGATGCATGTTTTGACTAACATGGGTCAAGTTGTGAAGAACTTGTTCCCAAAATCGGTTTACTTGTCTATGGTTGTGCAGGTTGCTTGGTGGTCAACGACGGTCAACGGCGAGGATGATCGGGACTAGGCTTAGAGAGCTGAGGTCTAGAACAATTGACGATACCGGGTGAGGTCAATGACTCAAGCGTGACGCAAGATGGACAAGGATGACCTATTAGCAAATCCGAGGCGCAAGATGGCGCTAGGTGAAGCTGTTTAGGTCAAAAGGTTAAAGACGGCGCTTTGCGAAGCGTGCGTGTGTGACCCATTTGTTGTGGGTCTTAACGGGAGCTTATTTAAGTCAAAACTTCTAGAAGGTCTAGGTCTCCATTATAAATAGAGGAGGGAGGTGGCTGCACCCCCCCCCAACCTTTTTATAATTTACAAACCCTAATTTGCTTAGGGAGAGGCTTTGGAGAGGCTAGGGTTCTAGAGAGTTTTGATGTGATTTCGTGATCAAAGATTGATCCTTGTTCTCCATTGATGGAGATGTTGTAAGCCAAGATCATATCAAATCAATCAAAGGAAAGTTTGATCAAAGGTTTCATCTCTTTGCCTTCCTTCTCTCTATTTGATGATTTTGAGTCTTTCTTTGATCCACGAGTTTTTGCATGATATCGTCATATGGATTAGCTTGCTGTGTTGTGTGGGAACTCATATAGGATCATCGTGATCATCAATCACCTACGAGCAAGCGATTGGATCTAGTTTTCACTTTTGCTCGGTTTTAGACCCTTCTCCAATCAGATCGTAAAGGATCTTTGTTTGTCCTAGAATTATCATAATTGTTGATTGGAATAGGTCCTTAATATCATAGAGAATGTGTATACCAAGTTTCGTGAAGTTTGGAGTTAAGAATCAAAAGTTAGATCTATTTGCAACTTCGTCATCGGGGTACATTCTTCTTTGTTTCGAGCTCGGCGGTTAGATTCACCGAGGGCACCGGTCCGACCGATTTGGTCAGCGGTCCGACCGCCACTAACACAGCGGTCAGACCGCCAATACTGCTTTGTTTATTAGCTTGTGTTGATTTTTGTCGTATTATTTAGGGGGTAAATTGGATTCAATACTAGTCTTCCGCTGTACTGGTATATTGATCTTCATAGCTTCCTCATAGCTATTGGAGTGAAATTGTGTTGAATTCATATTTATGAAAAAGTGAGAGAGTGCTCTTATTCACCCTCCTCTAGTCGCCTTTTCGGTCCAACAAGTGGTATCAGAGCCTGGTTAGTTCAATCTTGATCTTAACCGGTCACTGAACTTTGGCGATGGATAGATACTCCACAAAGCCGTATATCTTCGATGGACACGACTATGCCTATTGGAAGAATCGCACGCGAGTCTTCCTTGAGAGCGAAGGACAAGCTTTATGGGATGTTGTTCGAGCCCCGCCCATTGTTTCCGAAGTTGCTACGTCTGCTTCAGCATCCCTTTTGGCTAACAACAATAGGGCGAAGAATCTTTTATGTGGTGGGCTTAGTAGAACCGAGTATGATCGGATTTGCAATCTTGAGACTGCGCACGAGATTTGGCACACTCTCGAAACCTATCATGAGGGTTCGTCCCAAATCAAGAAAAAGTGCGCCAAACAGTCTATAAGTGCGAATACAACAAATTCGAGATGCGTCCTAGAGAGAGCATCGATGATATTTTCAGTCGCTTTAATAAAGTGATTAATCATATGAAAGTTGTTGATATTGAATACTCTCAATCTGAAAATGCCACCCATCTCTTGGCTGCAATCAACACCAAGGAGTGGGAGATGAAAGCTACTACTATAGAGGAGAATGTTGATCTTTCGACTCTTACATTGGAGTTGCTTTATAGCAAACTCAAGACCCATGAAATTAAAAGAGTTGATCATCCTAAGAAAGACAACATGGTATTGGTAGCCGATCCTCTCAAAAGTGCTTCTGATGGTTCTCTTGAATCTTTTTTTGGTTCTTCATTTGTTTGTTTATCTGCTATTCATGAAGAGGAGCTTGAGAGTATCCCTGAGTTTGAGTTAGCCCTCCTTGCTAAAAAATTCACACGGGCCTACAATAATGTGAGAAACAAAAAGCGATGTGGACTCCGGGAGCGAGGAGGACAAGGAGGAGGAGATCCCTCAAGACAAAAAGAAGGGGAAGGCCAAGGACTTCACTAGCATGTGCTTCATGGCCGACACTGACGACATTGACGACAATGAGGTACCTCTCTCTTATGATGTCCTTTCTGCTAAATATGATTCCATATATGAGCAACTGCTTAGTCAAGATGAAGCGTTAGAATTTGTCATGACTAAAAATAAGAAACTAGAGTCAAAAATTGGTAAACTGAAATTATAACTTGCAAATGTTAAGACTCTTGAACCTGATGAATGTTTATCTTGTCATGTTATGCACTCAGAATTGGCTAAACTACAATATGCTCATGATACTACTTTGCAACAACTTGACAATGCTAGAACTGAGCTAATTGAAATTAAATCTGCTCCTTGTGAAAAATGCTTAGATTCTAGCAAATTAGTTGCTTCTGGTGCTGTTGATTCTAGCCTTTGCACTTTTTGTTTAGAACGCGAACATGAAGTTAAAGATATTTTAGAAGCAGCTAGAGCTAAATATGCCAAGCTTAATGACAGTATTGAGTCTTCTACATGTGCTTCATGTCCTGCTCTTAAACTTGAAACTGCTTTATATAAGGAAAAATATGCTAGAGCTATTAAAGGTAAAACTTGTGAGTCATGTGCTAATTTTGAAAAAGAAAATGCTTATCTTAAGGATACCTTAGAAAAATTCTCTAAAGGTAAGAAATAATTAAACATGATTCTGGACAAGTCTAAAGCTCCTTATAAGAAGCAAGGATTAGGATACAATTCTTTTCAAGACAATTCAAAGCCAAAAGTTGTTCAAGTCTTAGAAAAAGGGTTAGTTGAATTTAAAACCCAACCTGCAAAAACTATTTTTAAATCTGCGGGTTCTGCGCAACCATCTACTAAGCCAAAGGGTGCTTCTTCTATTGGTATTAAGTATCATTGCACCTATTGCAAAAAGAATGGGCATTTGATTGAGTTTTGTTGGCGTAGGTTGAAAAATGATAACAAAAATTTTGCTAGAATTTCATACAATCAACCTAGAGCTTTTATGAGACATGATAACATAGAAAAGAAGAAACCTGGCTTAGGATTTGTTTCACATGCTTATCATCATACTCCTAGACAGGATAATTCTCATGTTAATATTTTCATTGCTCATAACAAAACATCAAATAAAATCAAGGATAGCACTTCTGCTTTGCATACTACTCGCGGACGTGTGTCTCAGTACTGGGTTCGTAAGTCTATTTTAACTAACCCCAGTATCGAGACACATCGTTCTTCCGTGCCTTTATTTTCAGGATTGCCGCGAAAAAAGGAAGGACACGTGGTTTGTCGACTCCGGCTGTACACGTCACATTACCGGAGACTCAATATGGTTCACTTCCTTCACGCGGTCGACAGGTGATGACTTCATCACTTTTGGGTATGATAGTCTTAAGTCCTTTTTGCTTAAGAATGATTTTGAGATTGGTAAGGTAGACAAGACTTTATTTATTCTTATACGTGGTAATGGCTTCCTGCTTGCTTAAATTTATGTTGATGATATTATTTTTGGTGGTTCTTCTAATGCTCTTGTTTTCAGCTTTTCTGATACTATGTTCAGGGAATTTGATATGAGTATGATGGGAGAGCTCAACTACATTTTTGGGCTTCAAATAAAGCAATACAAGGAAGGAACTCTTATCCATCAGACGAAGTACACTAAAGATCTACTCAAACGTTTCAACATGGGTGATTGCAAGCCAATCTCTACTCCCATGGTAACTTCGACTGTTTTGAATCCAGATGAGGAAGGAGAAGCCGTGGATCAACGCGAGTACCGCAGCATGATCGGCTCCCTTCTGTATCTGACGGCCTCGAGACCGGACATTCACTTCACGGTATGCCTTTGTGCAAAGTTTCAGGCGTCTCCAAGGACTTTCCATCGCCAATCCGTTAAGCGCATATTCAGGTATTTACACTCTACCCTTTTATATGGTATTTGGTATTCCTGCTCTTCAGCTTTGTCCATTAGAGGTTTTTCAGATTCTGATTTTGCGGGTTGTCGGTTAGATAGGAAGAGTACCTCTGGCACCTGTCACTTCCTAAGCACTTCACTTGTATCTTGGTCTTCTAGGAAGCAGTGCTCACAGCACAATCCACACCTGTTGAATATGTAGTCAGCCGCTAGTTGTCAGTAGTCGATTTTGTGGATGGTAACCACTCTTAGGGATTATGGGTTAAATTTTGCTAGTGTTCCTCTTTTTGTGATAACACTTCTACTATTAACATTGCTAAGAACCCTGTGCAACACTCTAGAACTAAGCACATAGACATTCGCTATCACTTCCTTAGAGACCATGTCGAAAAAGGTGAAATTGTGCTATACTTTGTGGAGTCCGAGGCTCAACTGACTGATATCCTCACCAAGCCGTTAGACACAACTAGGTT
This sequence comes from Hsuehochloa calcarea, assembly GCA_036346395.1. Classification (NCBI taxonomy): domain Eukaryota; kingdom Viridiplantae; phylum Streptophyta; class Magnoliopsida; order Poales; family Poaceae; genus Hsuehochloa; species Hsuehochloa calcarea. The sequence continues at coordinate 19,521,999 of CM070602.1, read as the reverse complement.
TGCCACCTTGAGAAGCGAGTTAGAGATAATTTATCCCTTTGGGTTGGTTTGAGGGGGAGTTCGATCTTTTCCGATCTTACCTTGTTCTTTTGATCTTTTCGTATTCTTTTCCGAACTTCTTAATCCTTTTGAACTTTTTAGGTTTTTAGGCCTTTACTGCATCTCATTGTATCATATTGCATTTATATGAAAAATACAACAAGTGGTATGAAAAATCCAAAAAGATGCATTGTAATATAAGATTTTTTGCTTATCTTTTAAAATTGATGAAGCTTTGCCTATTACCCTTTAGAGCTTTAGTATTTCAATTCTTGCTCAATGCCATGTCTAGTTCTTTGACATGCTAGAATTATCATGCTTTTACATGTGTAGCTAAGTCTTTGCTATATGAGCTAGAACTCTAAAAATAACTTAAACTAATAATTGTAATTTGTGGATGTTTTAGCGAGTTGCGCAATTAGTGCTCCTTTTGTGACATTGGCCCTGTCAGAATTGTTTTGTTAGCTCTTTAAACTAATATTGACCATTACTTGAGGTTCTAGTGTTCTTGAGATTCTAAAATTGCTCTTGTGAAACATGAAAAATCAAAAGATTGTCTTATGCTTAAACTGTGTCAAACTACTCTTACGAGACTGCTTGTCAATAACATGAACTTGGAGATAGTTTGATGAACCAGACGATCTCATGGGGACTGCTTGTCAGAAATGACATGAACCACAAGATTTGTCGCCCTAGTAGAAGCTTAGAGAGAGTTTGTGGATGACTCCTAGTCTAGGATCTTCTTTACTAAGATATACCTTTAATCAACTTCTGGTCGAAGCTTAGGATGATTTTGTGGATGGCTCCTAGTCTAGGATCTTGTCACTAAGTTAGATCATTAGTCAACTTCAATATTCAGTGCAAATGAAAAATTGTTGAAAAATGGACATTTGAGAAAATTTGAGCAAAATGATTCAATACGGGACCCAATTGTCTCTTAATGTGATCTTTGTTAGCTTTTTTATCTTACTTTGACATTTTGACATGGCCAGTTTCACTTTAGGATCTATGTTGATGAACTTGCTGAATTTGAAGCTTTTTTAAATTGATCAAATATATTACTTTACTTTTGAGCCTTTGTTCTTAGCTTTGATATATATGTCTTACCATGATCTTGCTAGCGATGTCAGGCTTGATATGTTGTTTATGCAATATTAGAGATGCTAGCTTGCTCTTTTGGGTAATCTCCAAAGCTTCTTGTAATCAAAAATGAAAAATACAAAAATAAAGCCACTCCATTGCACTTCATGCATACTCCTTCTTATGCTTCTTATGTTTTGCTTCTTTCTTCATTCTGCATTTGTTATCTCTGGATGAGAGGAAGGCGTGATTCCTTGATGACTCCATTGTCACAGGGGGAGAAGATGTGTTAAAATGTATTATGCTATGCATAGTGGAGAGATTTTTGGAGAAGATGGATCTTTCATTGTTATATATCATTGTTGTACAAAGGGGGAGAAATTGAAAATTTGAAAGTTTCTGAAATTTGAGGACCATAGTGAGGGAGAGTTATTGAGTTACATTCTTATTGTCTTATTGAATATTCTGAACTTGAATTGCATTCATTTATCCTCACAATGATCATAGGTCAATTGAACAATTGTTCTTTCATATAGACCTCAAGTGAGAATTTTGACTCTTTTATGGAAATCAAAGTTTTTATGCTTTCTTTTGCCTTATCCCACATGCCTATACTATTCTGATGCCAGCTTGGTCATTTACATTGCTTTTTCTTGCTTATGGATCAAGTTGTGCCTTTGTGCAAAAACGAAACTATTTTACTTTTTAAACCTCCAAATTATATTTTTAGATTATTGCCAATGTGTTCATCAAGGGGGAGATTGTGGATATCATGGGGATATGCTCCAGATCTTAGGATGATGTGACAATTGGCAATGACGTTTATGGTTTGTTGTTTCACGTGTTTTCGATAAAGTTTTAGAACTGTCAGGTGACAAGCAGTCTGACCGGCCATAGCATGGCTGTCCGACCAGTGCCAAATCGGTCGGACCGGCCATGAGCGACGGTCGGATCGGCCGTGACCAAAGAGTGTCAAAATGAGCTGGGCCAAAAATAGAGGGTGTAGGCAAGAGAGTGGAGTCTATTGCACTTGGTCCCATAATTTTTGGAGTCTCCAGTCAAAAGTTCTATTCGTTTTAAATTTCCAGAAGGTTTCGGAATTTCAGGGCTTGAAATTCGGCTAAGTCCTTTTGGGCGGTCGGACCGTCCTATAGCTGGCGGTCCAACCGGCAAGGCTGGCGGTCCGACCGGCCCTGAGGGGTGGTCGGACCGGTTATCACTTGAACGCCGGCCTTCGTGACCGCGTTGTTCGTTGGTTAAGTCAAAGTCATGAGTTTCAGGGCATATGTATTGCATGATGCATGTTTTGACTAACATGGGTCAAGTTGTGAAGAACTTGTTTCCAAAATCGGTTTACTTGTCTATGGTTGTGCAGGTTGCTTGGTGGTCAACGACGGTCAACGGCGAGGATGATCGGGACTAGGCTTGGAGAGCTGAGGTCCGTAACGATCGACGATCTTTGGGTGAGGTCAATGACTCAAGCGTGACGCAAGATGGACAAGGGTGACCTATTAGCAAATCCGAGGCGCAAGATGGCGCTAGGTGAAGGTATTTAGGTCAAAAGGTTAAAGACGGCGCTTTGCGAAGCGTACGTGTGTGACCCGTTTGTTGTGGGTCTTAACGGGAGCCCGTTTAGGTCAAAACTTCTAGAAGGTCTAGGTCTCCATTATAAATAGAGGAGGGAGGTGGCTGCACCCCCTCAACCCTTTTATAATTTACAAACCCTAATTTGCTTAGGGAGAGGCTTTGGAGTGGCTAGGGTTCTAGAGAGTTTGGATGTGATTTCGTGATCAAAGATTGATCCTTGTTCTCCATTGATGGAGATGTTGTAAGCCAAGATCATATCAAATCAATCAAAGGAAAGTTTGATCAAAGGTTTCATCTCTTTGCCTTCCTTCTCTCTATTTGATGATTTTGAGTCTTTCTTTGATCCACGAGTTTTTGCATGATATCGTCACATGGATTAGCTTGCTGTGTTGTGTGGGAACTCATATAGGATCATCGTGATCATCAATCACCCACGAGCAAGCGATTGGATCTAGTTTTCACTTTTGCTCGGTTTTAGACCCTTCTCCAATCAGATCGTAAAGGACCTTTGTTTGTCCAAGAATTATCATAATTGTTGATTGGAATAGGTCCTTAATATCATAGAGAAGGTGTATACCAAGTTTCGTGAAGTTTGGAGTTGAGAATCAAAAGTTAGATCTATTTGCAACTTCGTCATCGGGGTTGTTCTTACTGTTCTGGAGCCTGGCGGTCAGACCGCCCGAGGGCACCGGTCCGACCGATTTTGTCAGTGGTCAGACCGCCAGTACTGATTTGTGTATTAGCTTGTGTTGATTTTTATCGTATTATTGAGGGGGTAAATTGGATTCAATACTAGTCTTCCGCTGTACTCGTATATTGATCTTCATAGCTTCCTCATAGCTATTGGAGTGAAATTGTGTTGAATTCATAATTTGTGAAAAAGTGAGAGAGTGCTCCTATTCACCCCCTCTAGTCGCCTTTTCGGTCCAACACTTTCTATCTTTATTGTCTTACTTTGAGTAGCGTTTTAATAATTTTTTGATCATTTTTTAACACACCCAGTCTTTCTTTATACTAGTCAAAAGGATGGTAACATCACCTAGTCGAAATATTTTCTCTCTACATGTGGTCCTGGCTACTAAAAGGAACTTTCTAGTGTCGACTTGGTCCTCACTTTTGCTGCCAACACAAACACCCCGGGTTCAACAAACATGGTCGAAATATTTTCAAGCTAACTCTTTTCACCTTAGTTTATTTCTTCATTCCTTTTGAAAAATACTCTAAGCAGAGTACACTTTGTATATGTTCAACTGCTTTTTGGTAAACTCGGTTTGTTACAAGTGGTCCGAGAAAGACACAACACCTAGTCGAAACCTTTTCTCTCTGCACGTAGTCCTGCCCACTAGAAGGAACTTCCTAGCGTCATCATGTTTCTAACTCTTGCTACTAGGGCAAACCTACCGAGTCCAGTGGAAAAGGTCGGATGAATTTTTAAGGTACTCCAAACGTCTGTGTACATCAAGTTACCACTCTTGATTTGATTAATCTGGTCGGGGAAGGTAACATTACCTAGTCGAAATCTTTCCTTTCTGCACGTGGTCATGCCCACTAGAAGGAACTTCCTAGTGTCGACTCGTTGGTACTCTTACGACCAGTACATGATAATTGTGATTAAAAACTATAAGTTAGCCAAACCACTTTTTTAAAGAAAACCATTTTTATACTATTTATTTACTTTATTTAAATAAACTAAGCAAATAGTCGGGTCTAGGATAAAATTATTAATATGACTTCAATTCTTAGTCTTAATTTCTTTTTCCATTCATTGTCTTATAAGTTACTAACTACTCAACAAGATGATTTGCAGGAAAAGTCAGATATATATATTTATACTCAAAAAGCTTGTTTTTACAAGTTTCCTACTGCAAACTACTCTTAGAAAGGAGATCCAATCTGCATCTTCTCCGCGACTTTCTAGCTAACTGGTTTAACTTATGCAATTAGCTGAGTGGCCTCTGCTGCAGAGCAGTCGAAATCAGCCTCGATTGCTTGAAGATCGAGATTTTATGGTCATGAGCTTTGAGCTTTGCCAAGGCATAGCTTATTGCACTTTTGACCGCCTCTCTTATTGAGTCAGCCTGGTTGGTCCTTAGAGTGGTTATTAACTCTTGCAGGTTTCCAACTTGTTCTCCAATGGCACTCGTATGAGCGATTGTGGTGCCTTCAAGAGGAGTGACCTTCTATGCACCAAGTTCTCCGATTACGTTGTTGAGAAGAGAAATGTTGTCTTGAAGATTGATCTTCGTTGATTTCATCTCCTCCTGGTTACAAGTCGAAAATCCCTGGAATTGTTTTATTTTGACTGCTTGCTCTATAAAGAGTAGAACTAGTAAGGACAATGCCTTCCAAAGGTTAGTCAGCAAAACTGGTCATAGGTAAAGATTTTCTTACCTGCTAGTCGAATGTCATGCTTCTTGATTTCGTTGTCGTGGGAGGCAGTACTCTTTGCGCTCTGCTCTTCCCACGACTTGATACTCTTTTCTTTTTATTTGCTGATACGGGTAAGCTCATTGACGACGACCACAGTATGTGATTCGGCCTCAATCAGAAGTTTACCTATTTTGACATCTTTTTCTATCAAGGGAAAAGAGTTAGAAGATGAAAAGAAAGTTGATTGTATAAGCAGTCTTCAGTTCAACACTTACTATTTATCTCATTCTGTAACTCATGAGTTGCAGAATTAGCCTCCTAAAGCTTCTTTAGCAGATCTTCTTTTTCCTCCCTTGGCTTCTTCGTCACGGCTATCTCGTAGTTGAGTGAATCAGCTAAGGTCTTTTCGTCGCTCTTAAACCTGCAAAGGTTACAGTCGATATGAGAACATGATAAGTATGAGACCCCGGCTTATCCGGCTTGTACTGCTTAACCATCCATTCGGTCCTAGCATCACAAAGCAGATAATCCGAGACTCGAGACATGTATACTTCCCAGAAATGCAGTATACACACCTTATCACAAAATTTATGTATCAATTACATTCATCCACATAGAACCGAAACACAGAACAGAATAGAAGTATTAATAATATTAAACGGAGTCATTACAAAAGAGAGGCCAACCGGCCAACGATAAAAGAGACAACAATAATTTAACAGCGGAAGCAAAAGTGCTATAAGATGGCTACAACAAAAGAGCCAATCAGTGTGCCTTTAACCCACAAGGCAACCGACCGGACCGCCAAGCTAGTCGCCAAACCCGAAGCACATCTCACAAAAGTGAGGCCCTTGGGGCTCACCTTCTTCCCCTGCAAACAAAAGCAGCCGGCAAAAGCCGGTGAGTACTTTGAATGTACTCGCAAGACTTACAGATGGTGTAACAAATATGTACATATGCTACATGCAAGCTCATAGAAGTGGAGGCTGTATGTTTTGGTTTTAGCATAAAGCAATTTTCCATTTGCAATAATGTAATAGATTGAAGGCAATGTTATTCAAATCGGTTTTAACGATCAAATAAACGCAAAAGACAACAATATAACAAGATAGATAGGAACAAAGAACAATCACGAAGTGACCACGAATGGTCGCCACAACAATAGCATGAATTACCCATTCATACCACCCATGTCAAATTTTAGTTTAAAAGGTTGAAGTCTAACTCTTGCAAAACCTAACCAAGCGTGTCCATAACCTAGGACGAGGCTATTCGAATAGTTTTATTCGCAGGTGTACCAATTTCCCCACACGCCGGGCCTTTTGCCAAGCTATTAAGCACACTTAGAAGGTATGCCAAGACGGCTAAGTCTTACTGAGACGCTTCCAATATTGTGAATTATTCACGAGCCGCCGTATGGATAGAAACCCATACGTTGTGTCGAGTCATCGTAAAGCCTCGGTCAACTACCCTTCCCGGGTAAAGCCTTGGACAACTACGACGCTCCTCGAGGTGGAGAGCCTACCCGGAATCTCCACCACCGCACACCCACACAAGAACACGACCACATATCATGTTTCACACAACACACACACCCCCTCCTGCGACTCGGAGATAACCCACGCCAAAGTACTAAGTCAAGAGAGGTCCCATATCCCTCTCGCGTGGTTAGTACGCAAAAATGCTTGGAGAGTGTGAGACAAGATGTTCGGTCCTTGTTGACTTAGGCAAGACATCCACAAACCCAATAACCCACCATCCGACCACTTGCCCAAGTCCAAATCAGTCTTTCATTTTTGATTTTGACTTTACAAAATAACAAAGCACAAGTCTTTGGTCGTCTTGACATAATACTTAAATGTGTGATCAAGATCATCGACTAAAATCGATGATCGCCCAGTACTACCGGAACTAAGCATTTTTAAGCAATTTCCAATCGAAAACTACTAAGTGACCAGAGTCCATCCATCGAACTCCGACCACAGCCAATAACCTAAGCTCAAGGTAGTAGAGGATAAACAAGTCCTGCAGATTGTGCAACTATAGGACACTAACCGTATTTTAACAACAAAATAGCAATGCATACATACGAGTTGAAAGCAATATAGTAGACTTGAAAAATAATGGGATGAACATGATCAAACTGATTGCCTGTTTGCTGCGGGTCAAGATGTAGCTGGGGATCACTTATGTTGTCAATGTGCTCTTCGGATCCTAACGAGAAAGCGAAAGGCAATCGATAAGAACGAATAAAATACAAGGACTCAACAGCAAACCTTTTTCCAAAAATTATGGGAATCTTACCGAAGCAAGACACTGATTTATAAAGAATTTAGCAACAAGAACCAATTGATTTCGATTCTTAATGCCAAAACTACGACCGAAAGAAGGTCTTACGGAAAGTGGTAGAAAACCTACGACTATGGCGTAGTCGTAGCAAGTCTTACGACTAAGTTCGATCGTGGAAGAACTTACGACCGATTAAGGGTCGAGAAGAACTTATGACTAGGTACAAGTCGTAATGGAACTTACGACTAGGTACTAGTCGAAGGGCTCATGCCCCGGCATAGTCGTAATAAGATCTACGACCATTTATACATCGTAGTAGAGCTTACGACTAAGCTAGGAGTAATCGGTCGGAATCCGACCACTAGGGCATCCGCACGCTTTGCCGGTGGCTCGCGGCGATTTCCGACCACAATGGCGCCGACCAAGGGCGAGATGAGCGTCCCAAAGTTGAAGGGTTCGGCCGTGGCGCGTCTTGGCCTGAGTATAGTCACATACGGTGGTACGACCACGAGTGCGGCCGAGAAGGTATGGCTCGGGAGGACTCCGAACGAACAATACCAAAAGAAAACGAAACACGCCTGAGCTCCTACTGGGGCAATACGGACTTACTTGAGCCGAAGAACGACCAGAGACCCACGAGTGGCTCCGCGACGAGTATCCGAACAGCGGTGGTAAGGTTCTCGCTAGGCCCACAGCGACTGGGCACAGAGAGAACCAAACCGCGTGAGAGTTAAGCTCCAAAGAGTAAAGGGGAGCAGAGGGGCGAAGACTTGAAGAAGAAAACCCCATTGCACCGCCTCCACCGAAGCTCCACACTCAACAATGTCGGTCGAAGAGAGTGCGAGGGACTGCAGCTCAAGCAAGAGGGTGAGTGCTAGCTGGAGTTGCAGAAGTGCTAAAGGAAGCTAAGGGTGAAGCAATGGGGTTTAAATAGAGCAATGGCGAGAGAGCAACGGCGGGTTTTTTCCATCGGGTCAACACCGCCATGAGAGCACTTGAGAGCGATGGGAGCGGTTGAGTCATGGCCCTCTAAGAGATGAGCGACAGGCATTTAATGCGCCGAACTAGCCGCTTAAAGGTGGACATAGTGTGGATCACGACGCCATCGCTTCCCCTGCAAGACGCCATGGCGAGCCGCGACTTGTACGACAGGGAAGGAGACGACTCGCTGGTCGTCGGATTGAAATCGAGCTCACTGGCCGATCGAGCGGATTGAAACGACCGCCGTTTGACCGGTGAAGGTCGTTCGATACCGATCCAACGGCTTAGTTAGATCGGGTGGTTTACAACGACTCAGCTGTTAATTTGGTCGAAGACCGCTCGACACCGATCCAACGGCTCCGACGACCTAGCGCCCAACGACCGAGTTGGCACAACTAGTGGATCGACCGAGTCGGTGGCTCGAGCCCGAGTCCGGTTCGAACCTCTGAACGATTACCGTCGGTTAGGGTTTGGATTTGAATAAGCGATTTTGAGGAATTATTGAAGGTAGCAAGCAAGCTCCAAAAATTATGAAATTTTAACTGGAGTTTGCTGACAACCGGAGGAACCTCATATGAAATTTCCAGAGATTCTAATGTACTGAATTTTCCTCCAGAAATTCTGGAAGAGGGGAAGCTAGGGTTTGACCAAGCTTTGACTCGCCTCCAAGCATCATCAAATAATTTCTAAAAGTCATGAGATAATTCAGAGGTGTTGCCAACCCTCCCTAGAACTCAGGAGAAATATCTCCAAGGGTTTGGCACAAGGTCTATGAGAATGAGGTTTTTGATTAGAGTCAAAAGAGAATTTAAATTGGATTTTTCATAATTCTTTTGAAAAGAATTACCAAAATGGCCAAGGCTTCAAGATGCAAGAAAAGTTTTAATTTCTTCTGATTTTCTTACATTTGAAACACAAACCCATATTTGGGATGTTACAATAAGTAGTTGAAAATCCAAAACTACATGTGACTGTAACTTACCATCTATGGAAGCCAACGCCGAAGCCGAGTTTCGCTTTCTCGTGGAGGATCTGGCCGCCGATTTCTTTTTGCGGCGCCGAGTCAAGATCTGCCGCTTTGCGTGCGTGAAAAGAATTTCCCGTGATGCATGCATGCGCTGAGGCGCCATCACAATTCCGAGTAAGTATTAGAGATTATAATCTAGATTAATTAGTGAGGTTTTATAATTTTCTAATAGAGAGGCCGATTAATGAGTTTGTTTAACCTGCTGTCCGTTGTACGATTTATTCGGATATCTTAATGGCGAATTTTGGAAATGTCATCTACTAGTTAGTTGTAGATAATTTCGATATCTTTCTATAGCATATTTAATCATGTCGATCGGACAAATAGAATTCGAGTTATGATTTTCGGAAGGCTGCTGTCATTGTGGTTGTCGTCTTTCGGCGCTGTTCTGGTAGATCAGATATTAAAAATAGTAAATAGCCTAATTAGAGTTTTTGATCTACATGAAAGATGTAGATAATTGTCTAAGGGTTCTGTAGAATCTGAGAACGCGAATTTTGGTTGAGTAAAACAAAAGTTATGAATTTAGTAAGACTGCTGTTCCGAAGCGGACAGATCGGCTTTCTGGGCTAAATACGGAGGGTTAGATGATTTAATTAGAAGACTGTGTAATCTAAGAAAATGTGGATAATTTTATGAAGAATCCATAATGGGGTGGTTTGTGGTGATCGGACTTTCGAGTCAAAAGTTATGTTCGTTTTAGTACTAAGACCGCAATGAGTAACTTTTTGGTACCGGAGTAACGTGGTATATTTGGGGACGTGTAGGAGCGATGTCGATTGATTGTTGTTCTTATGATGCTATAGCTTGTATTGAGATTTGTGTATTTAATGTAGGAGAGGCGTCGTACTTGTTGCCATCTGCTAGCCAAATTGTGCGTCGCAACTAGTAAAGGCAAGTGCATGGTAAACAGCGATCAATGATTGATCATTGTGATTCTTTATCTTTCAGTACCATTATTGTTGTGCCTTTATTTTATTTAATTGCAAACAATGGAATGACATGGTTATATCTTTGTTGATAAACATGATGAAAAGTTGGATATGATGTTTATGATGGAGTTTGCATGTTTGCATTCATAAGCATCTTTGCACATGAGAAGGTGATCATGAATGATCACAACTCCACGGGAGTGGAGGAGGTCCCCGATCCTTATGGAGGAACGGGCTTGAGAGTGAATGTTGTCGCGAGCATTCACTCATGCTATACCGTATCTGGAAAGAAGTGCATGTGGACATATAGATTAGAATTGCATTGTTACATGAGATTAATGGATGTGAATCAAAGAGAAGATAACTGCATGAGAATATTAATAGGAGTACCTGTGATGTTAATGAAGTTATTGAATGCTGTTGATTTATTATTGTTCGTTGTTTATGGATGTGTTTCTTGAGTCGTGGACTCACCCTTGCTCTATTGTTGTCTTTAGGTGATCTTCGAGGATGGGGAATCGAGAGCGAGTAGAGCACATGGACAACACATGATCATTTGCCATAAGAATCTTTTCATTCACAATTGGATTACTTTTGGACATGTTAGAGGTTGAATAAAGTTTAGGACAACGTTTGGACTAGACTATTTGCTTTATTAATTTGGATTCATTGGTTGATGCTACCATTTTCGTTATATTTCTCTGTATTCATTATCGTTTGAACCATAGTTATGCATGTTCTTTTGTGATATATGGACATGTTTATCATTGTTTCCTTGCTGTAATTTTATAGTGTGTCGATAATTATTAGTTTAAAGAGTAGTGTGGTGGCATTCTAGGCTCAGTGTTGGGCTGGGGTGTTACACAGGCTTCTTGACAGAAGCATCCTTGGGGATTGGAGAAGTCGGTCTAAGATCTCAAAAGAAAAACATTCAAGATTGCAGAAAGCAAAAGGTTAATGTTGTTATTATGCTTTTGACCTTTTACATACACTGCTTTTTTGGTTTTGATCTTGAATTTAGAAGAAACCTTCCTGAGGGAAGATTTCTTTTGCTTCTTCTCATCGACCACGTCTAGCCAATGTTTGAGTTGAGGGATAGGGAACGCTACGTCCACACCTGGTCGTAGGTCTTGAGCGAGAATTGCCCCTCCTTGAGCCTCCTAACTGTCTCGATGGCCGAGACCTGTCTCGACCGCCCCAAGAGCAGCACTTCCCTCGACCACGGGCCCTCCTAGCGCAGCAGTTTCCTTCACAACAGACATAAAACTCTTTCAGTTCTCCTTTTCTAGTTGCTTGACAAAGCCATAGGAGGTAGAAACTGCGAAAGTCTTGTTGCCATAGTAGAAGGGTACCTTGGTATTGGGGTTTTATGTTTGAGAGCTTAATCGCCTCTGCTTTCTCTGCAGCAGCCATATCTGCAACAAATTTCTCAAAGGGCCTGGTCAAAACAGCAGAGCTTGAGCCTGTACCTCCTTGTCAACGACCCTCACAAGGCGACGCCTTTTGGCCGGAGGAGCCTTGCTTTCCTCCACCCCTGTTCCGACGACCATCAATCCGACCTCTTCGTCGTCTTGACGGTCTTTCATGCCTACTTTCAGCAGGAGTCAGAAAAAGAAATATTATTAAGTGGTTATTTTCTATGACCATCCCCTGGTCGTAAATACGTATACGACCAGTATCTAGTTGTAAGTTTTTCTACGACAATCCTCCGGTCGTAAGTCCTTCTACGACCAGTACATGGTCGTAAGTTTTTCTACGACAATCCTTTGGTCGTAAGTATTTCTCCAACTATGAGATCCTGAAGAAGAAACCAATCTTTGATTACCTTTAGGCGTTCCATTTTATCTTTTGTAGACAAGACTGTCAAGATTTGAGGAGCCACCACATTGGGTGGCGGAGATTTTTCACAAACGAGCTTGACTCGAGCATTAATTTCCACTTGTGGGAGATCTGTATGGGTAAATAAACTTTCAATAGCCAAGCTGTAGATCAACAGAAAAAGAGATAAATAAAAAATTCATTTATCCATCTCGTAATCCCTAGTCGGATCTTTCGGACATAAGTACCTCCACACGGGATATGCTCGTTTCTTCAGAGGGCTAATGCGACACGTGATGAAATCCTTCACCACGTGCCATTCGGTGAGCCCCTCTTCCTTCAAGTCTGTTATGGCTTGAATATAGGGGGCGATCTGGCCAAGATCCTTGGGAATCAAATCCCAGGAAGAAATCTTCTCGATCAGCAGCCTTCCCTGCGAAGGAGAGGTTATCCTCATTGGCCGTTCCCCAGTAGAACCACCTCTTTTTCCATCCCGGCCATGACGATCGGGTGAACATCTGAATGTACTCTTTCGACTTCCCGTTGTGGACTTCAGATCACAGATACCGGCGATTCTCTCTATTCTGGTCATCCCATAGAAATACTGGAATAGCTCCAAGTAGGCTGAAATTCCTAGGTAAGCCTCACACAAGTATACAAAACACACCCACCATCGTGATGGAATTAGGAACAAGGTTCACCAATTCCACCCTAAAGTGCTCGAGTACGAGTATGACGAAAGTGTGAGTAGGCGATCGAAGGCGACACTCACAGTACGCCTGGAAGACGAGAATTTGGCCAATCTCCCCTGATGGCCAATGTTGTCCCGAATCTTCAAACCAGTTCACAAGTTCCTTTTGCGTAATCTTCTCGACGGCGACCAAGGCTTCTATCTTCGCCTCATTCATCTCTAATTCAACCCACTTGGAAGCGACTCCGGCCATTTTCTCTAAGTACGACTAATTTGGATTTGGAAGGGTTTGGAGGAAGGAGGCGATTTGGTCGGCAGCGAAGGAAGCGAGAGCTTGATGAAAAGTTGGGGCAAGTGCAAAAAGTAAGAACTCTAAAACCACCCCTGCGGTAAGTTTTTATAACCGCATGCTTGAGTTAAAGATTGTGGTAACTTAACAATTGCTACCTCTTCGGGAACCGCTCCAACGGACAGGACTGTGAGAGTCTGTAGGACCGGAAAGGCGACTGAGGGGGGGGTGAATAGGCGCTTTCAAAACTTTCTCGCCTAAATCAAATTCAACACGAACTTTACTCCTTTAGCTATGAAGGCTAAGAAGATCAGTAAGCACACAGCGGAAACCTTGTGCTGAATTCGATAACCCCCGACAACCACACGACACAAATGTGGAGACTTAAACTCAAAGGGTTGATCTGGCACAGCGGTCGAGCCGCTACCACGGGCGATCGGACCGACGTTCAACCAATGATCGACAAGAACTAATCGGCGGTCGGACCGGTGGACAAGCGGTTCGACCAAGAAGACAATGGCTCGATTATACTGGCGGTCGGACCATTGCTCAAATACCGGTCGGACGGTTCGATCGAGCGAAAAATGAACCCAAATCCAAAACGAAATTTGATCCAACTTTTGATTCAACCAATGAAACTTGACCAAATTTGAGCACACCTCCTAATGATATTAGAGACCTATTTCTAGCGACGATCCTTGGATCCACTTCGCAGAATCGATCTCTCAAGGATTTAATCAAGAAGTGCACAAACCCTAGAAATATGAAAACTTTGATTCAAGACTTGCTTGTGGGGATTGATGGTCTAGAAGATTCTAGGAGTATTCCACCACATCAAAGCAAGACAAAATGGGTCAAGAGACCAAGCATAAACCCTTGAATCAAGGAAGCACCAAATTCATTCAAATGAGAGAAGAACACAAAGAGGAGACAAATGATCTCTCAAGCAAGCATCACAAGATTGATTGATCTCACAAGATGCTTACAAAGCCACTCCAACTAGGAGGACAAGAGCTCACCCAAGGAGCATACAATCTCTCCCTCTCTTCCTCTCCAAACCCTAACCCTAGAAAAGCAAGGGGGGAAACCAAATGAATGCCTCAAAGGTTTTCCTTCTCCCCCTTTCCTATTTATACTAGAGAGGACTAGAGTCACATTTGGGGCCCACTCACACATGGGACCCACACAAATCTGTTGAAACAATCGCCTGCTTCACCACGTGTAGGTTGATCAGCGGTTCTCATCGACGCCAAGCCTCTCTTGTCCGAATCCAATCGGAACCTCACCGAGACTCGCATCGATATCCGCACCGCCTGATCCAACCAATTGCATCGAACCACCCGCTCGATCCATCTTGCCCATCTCGCACCATGCTTGAGTCACACAACCTCACCCGGTATCCCCGATCGCTACGGACCTCGCTCTCCAAGCGTAGTCCCGATCCACTCACCGTTGACGCCGTTGACTGCAAGCCACCGCATGACAATAGACAAACAAACCGCTTCCGGAACAAGTTCTTCACAACTTGACCCACGTTAGTTCCACAATGCAATATGCAACAATAAAGCATTGATAACTAAACATTAAACACAATCAACATGCATCAATGCGAACTTGGCTTACCTCAAGCCATTATTTCACGGCCCGATCGCCTACGGTGCTTGCGGTCCGACCGATATCGGCGATCGGACCGCTCCCCCACAACTGGTCGGACCGGTCAAAAGACTTAGCCAAAAATCTAGCTTGAAAATCAAACCTTCCGAATTTTCAACTCAATAGAACTTTGACTGGAGCTCCAAAATGATGGGACCACATCCGGAGACTCCTCACCGCCTCCACAACCTATTTTGGCTAAGCTCCAAAGCCAAACTTAGGTCGACCGTCCGACCGCCACCATTGCCGGTCCGATCAGTCCACGAGCGTCCGACCGCCCCAAACCACCGGCCGGACCACCGTGGTCCGACAAAGATGAAGCAAACCCAAAACGCGAGATTTTGCAAACCAACAACGCCATTGCCAATTGACTCATCATCCTGGGATCGTGCACATATCTTCACGATATCCACAATCTCCCCCTTGATGAACACATTGGCAATTTCCAAGAAAATGTGGTTTTTCGAAATGAAAAGTAAAAATCGCCGTTTTCGCATAAAGGCACAACTTGGTCCATAAGCAAGAAAAAGCTTAGGAACCGACCAAGCTGGCTTCAGAATAGTGAAGGCAAGTGAGATAAGGCATTGAACGCACAAAAAGATTCAAAATCCAGAAGATGGCGAAAAATCTCACTAAGGTCCATATGAAAGACAATAAGTTCTATTTGACCTTTGATCATTGTGAGTCTTCTTGAATTGCAATTCAAATCGTAAAAGGCAATAAAACCCGAGACTCAACTCACTATGATCACAAATTTTCAAAAGGTTCACAAAAATTTTTATTTGTGTGTGTGTGTGTATTCTTTTATGCATGAAACCTTAAGTGAACCAAAAGCTCCAAAGCAGCATTTTCTTCAATCCTTCTCCCCCTTTGACAATGAATTCATCAAGATGCATGAGAGAAGAACGAGCATGAAGAAATGACTTTATTTGAAATTTAGCAAAAGGAGCCATGACCATTATCGATGTAGACAGTACAAGACATATACCAAGCCATATAAAGAGTAGAAGCTATATTCAATCATGGCAAAACATGTACTGCAAAGCTAACACCAAGATAGCAGAAATCTAAGATTAACAGAATTAAAATCATGAAAGGTTGCTCAATGTCATAGATTCACTAAAAGCAACCAAAAATGAGTCAAGCCATGTCTATAAGCAAAAAGAGACTCAAAACAGGAATTGAGGCATTTTGAGCATTAAGAGAATTCTTTTGAAGCAAAGCTCAAGCACTTAGCCCTTTTTGGGCAATTTTTTTCTTTTTCCTTTTTTTACTGTGCTAGATCTCAAGCCTTGCCGCGACCATCTCAAGCGATAAGCTTAAAAGAGTGGTCTAGGTCATCCAAAACTCCCCTTGAGTTCATGCCTAGTGCAATGGCAAGCCGTCTCATGAGAAAGGATTGGTGAGATCAGTTTTTTCGCACAGAAAATCTTTTTTTTTTCATTTGCTTGACTTAAGAAGATAAAAAGCTCATTTTTCATCTCAAACTAAGTTCAAGACTCAATTCAGCTCGAAAGACATGGCAAGAATCATAAGAGGATCACTAGAGCAAAACTAGTCACAAGATCCAACAAGACATGATTCGATTCAATTTGCTCACAGATATAAAGCTAGCAAGGGAAAAGCTAAGCCAAAACACGAAGAGCCATAAAAGAAGTCCAACAGACTATCACTTGATATGACAAGGTATAGAGTATGAAATCAAGCCATACAAGGATAATACTCAAAGCTCCACAATTTTTATTATGCAATGCACAACATTTGAAATAAAAAATGCATTATGATACAATGAAAACAAAAAGAGCAAAATTCCCTCAAAACATCCATGCCTCAGTACTGGGATTTGAGATAGAAAATCTAGGTGTCCAGTACTGAGATGAACGATGCCTGGGAATAGCAAAAGAAGCAGCAGAAAAATGATTAGGCACAAAATCATAAGAATGCCCATGAGCACCACCTGGACCTCTCCAAAACGATCTACCAAAAGACCGATACTCCCCCTGTCTAGGTGCTCCCCGTGGTCTATCCTCACGATATCCTAAACCACACTGCTGCCTGGACCCACCAAAAGAGTCAACAAGATTCTCTACAAGCCTAGGCCTATATGTGGTACGCTGAATAGGCTGCCCGGCTCTAGAGACTACAACTGTAGAAGAGACTCCTCTAATGGATCTCAAAGTGCTCATTCTCTCTTTCCTCTCAATCTTTGCTCTCCGGAAGCAAAACTCAACCGTGTGGCCCTCTTTCTTGCAGAAGGTGCAATGGTACTTGACCTTTTGAGGGGTCCGTACTGGTGAGACAGAAGCACCTTTCTTGCTAGAAAGAGATTGAGCAGAATCTACAGATTTAAGAACAACCTTTGAAGACAAAGAAGATTCTTGCTCAACCAAACCACTTTTCACAATTCTAGCAATCTTTGGTGTGAGATTCTTGGAAAGCTCTAGGGACTTAAAGCCTAGGCCACTGTTTTTCACACTCACCTTGGATTGGTCTAGAATCAAGTTGAGCTTCTTTTTCCCGCTAGAAAACCTCTCAAGAGTCATTTTGAGGTAATCGTTCTCTTTTGCCAAAACTCCACAATTGGAGCACTTTTTAGAATCGATTGCCTCAACATGTTTGCTCTTAAGAAGATCCACTTCCACTTTGAGAGCCTCACAAGACACACAATAGGACTCTCCAATCCTATTCAACTGCTCCTTAAATTTGACTCTAAAAGCCTCTTGTATCTTACCAATAGCAATATCAATTTCAGCATGCAACATACAAGAGGAAGAATCAATGACTTTCTTGGAAGCAGTAAGAGACAAGGATCTTTCAATTTTAGCTTTCTCTTCAAGAGTCTTGTTTAAAGCTTCAATCTCAATTGTAAGCTTAGGGCAATTTTCACAAGAGGCAACTCTAGAATAAGCAACCATTTCAGTCATCTCTTGCATTTTAATTCGATTATTCTTACAATGAGAACAAGTGTGACTAGCATCAAATTTTTGCAATTCCTTTAAAGAGCTATCCAGTTTCAATTCTAGCAAAGCACAGTTTGAGCAATTTAAAGGAATAGCTTCTAAAGCAGTCACATCAAGCGGAATGACATTCATGCAAACAGAACTAGACTTGAGAGATTCTAGTTCGGAAAGAGCATTTTCCAATTGTTTTTCAACAGAGGAATGAGCATTATTCAAGCTTGACAATTCATTAAGCAAGCTAGAGCATGAATCACAGAAATCATCAGGATTAATGGATTTGAGCCTAACCACTTCTAGGTTCAAATTATCAATCATAGTATCCTGTTTCTTAATCAATTTAGCTTGCTTATACAATTTTTGTTCGGCAAGCACCAAAGCCCTTTTCATGTCAGGAAGTGAAGGGCATACCTCATCGGGATCACTAAAAGGATCCTCGCTATTGGAGGAGTAACTGTCGTGGCTGTTCTTAGCCATAAAGCACATGCCAGTGAAATCACGTGCCTTCTTCTTGCCACGGGAGTCACTCTTGTCGTCCTCCGACTCCGAGTCCACATCTTCCATGCTCACATCCTCTAGAGCTTCAAGGACTCTACCGACAAACTTGCGATAGTTTGTCTTCTTGGACTTAGCATCCTCGCTTGAGGATGCCTTTGTGACTCCTTCTCCTCCTTGCCCTCACTTGGGGCATCTAGAACGAATGTGGTTCGGCTCACCACATTCAAAGCATGTGATAGGTCCACCTCTCCTCCTACTCCTCACATTATTGTAGGCTCGTGAATTTTGTGGATAGGAGGGCTAAGTCATCCTCGGGTAGTCTCTCAAGTTGCTCATCGCTCAAAGAATGCAAAGCGCATAAAGAAAATCCGGATGAGCTAACATTAAAAGAATCAAGATATCTACCCTTAGAGTTGTCAACCACTAAAGCCATCGGCTCTGCATGCGTGGGGAGACGCGAGATAAAATCAATCTCATGCGTCTTCAACCTCGAGTAAAGCTTATCCATGGTAAGCTCACTCATGTGATGTTGTCATTGATGGCGATGATCTTCATCCCCAGACCTTCACATCCAAAGCACCCAACGGTTGGCGTGCATTTTCGACTCTAAAATACAAGATCAACAATGCGGAGATCATGAAGAATTTTAGAAAATCTCCCCACACTCATCTAAAGATTCACGTGTCTTTGCTCGATCTTGGAGTATGCTTTCTTAAGCTGGTTCTGTCTCACTTCCTTGATTGCGGTGGACCCCTCGTGATAATCACAAAGAGTCCGCCAGATCTCCATGAGCAGACAAGAAATGAGCGACACGCTCAAACTCCGATCGACTAAGGCCTTGAATCAAAAATTCCGAGCCTATTTGTTGTTCTCCACATCCGAGTGATCAAATTGTCATCTACCGCACGACATAAGGGTTTTTCACCTTAAGCCAAATCGCGTGCCCTTGAGCCTCGATGTAGGCCTCCATTCGGCCTTCAATACGCAAAATCAACTCCATCAAAAACATGTGGCTCGATTGAATATCGCTCACCACCATGGCTCCAAAGACCGTTAAGATCTATAGAAAAGAGCTAACCGGCTCTGATACCACTTGTAGGACCGGAAAGGCGACTGAGGGGGTGAATAGGCGCTTTCAAAACTTTCTCGCCTAAATCAAATTCAACACGAACTTTACTCCTTTAGCTATGAAGGCTAAGAAGATCGATAAGCACACAATGAAACCTTGTCTTTGAATTCGATAACCCCGACAACCACACGACACAAATGTGGAGACTTAAACTCAAAGGGTTGATCTGGGCACAGGCGGTCAGACCGGCTACCACGGGCGGTCGGACCGACGTTCAACCAATGATCGACCAAGAACTAATCGGCGGTCGGACCGGTGGGCAACGGTTCGACCTAAGAAGATAAATGATCGATTATACGGCGGTCGGACCATTGCTCAAATACCGGTCGACCGGTTCACCCGAATCGAAAAATGAACCCAAATCCAAAACGAAATTTGATCCAACTTTTGATTCAACCAATGAAACTTGACCAAATTTCGAGCACACCTCCTAATGATATTAGAGACCTATTTCTAGCGACGATCCTTGGATCCACTTCAGAATCGATCTCTCAAGGATTTAATCAAGAAGTGCACAAACCCTAGAAATATGAAAACTTTGATTCAAGACTTGCTTGTGGGGATTGATGGTCTAGAAGATTCTAGGAGTATTCCACCACATCAAAGCAAGACAAAATGGGTCAAGAGACCAAGCATAAACCCTTGAATCAAGGAAGCACCAAATTCATTCAAATGAGAGAAGAACACAAAGAGGAGACAAATGATCTCTCAAGCAAGCATCACAAGATTGATTGATCTCACAAGATGCTTACAAAGCCACTCCAACTAGGAGGACAAGAGCTCACCCAAGGAGCATACAATCTCTCCCTCTCTTCCTCTCCAAACCCTAACCCTAGAAAAGCAAGGGGGGAAACCAAATGAATGCCTCAAAGGTTTTTCTTCTCCCCCTTTCCTATTTATACTAGAGAGGACTAGAGTCACATTTGGGGCCCACTCACACATGGGACCCACACAAATCTGTTGAAACAATCGCCTGCTTCACCACGTGTAGGTTGATCAGCGGTTCTCATCGACGCCAAGCCTCTCTTGTCCGAATCCAATCGGAACCTCACAGAGACTCGCATCGATATCCGCACCGCCTGATCCAACCAAATTGCATCGAACCACCCGCTCGATCCATCTTGCCCATCTCGCACCATGCTTGAGTCACACAACCTCACCCAGTATCCCTGATCGTTCTGGACCTCAGCTCTCCAAGCGTAGTCCCGATCCACTCACCGCTGACGTCGTTGACACGCAAGCCACCGCACGACAATAGACAAACAAACCGCTTCCGGAACAAGTTCTTCACAACTTGACCCACGTTAGTTCCACAATGCAATATGCAACAATAAAGCATTGATAACTAAACATTAAACACAATCAACATGCATCAATGCGAACTTGGCTTACCTCCAAGCCATTCCGGTCCCGACCACTTTACGGTCTTGGGCCCGACCGATATCAGCCGGTCGGACCGCTCCCACAACAATGGTCGGACGGTCAAAAGACTTAGCCAAAAATCTAGCTTGAAAATCAAACCTTCCGAATTTTCAACTCAATAGAACTTTGGGAGCTCCAAAATGATGGGACCACATCCGTGAGACTCCTCACCGCCTCCACAACCTATTTTGGCTAAGCTCAAAAGCCAAACTTAGGTCGACCGTCCGACCGGCCACCATTCTTGGTCCGACAGTCCACCGGCGATCGGCCGCCCTTAACCACCGATCGGACCTTTGTGGTCCGACAAAGATGAAGCAAACCCCGAAAACGCGAGATTTTGCAAACCAACAACGCCATTGCCAATTGACTCATCATCCTGGGATCGTGCACATATCTTCACGATATCCACAGAGTCGATTGGAATTCTTAAATATGTATGTTTGAGAAAACTGAGTATGTCTTTACACCTCAAGTGAAACTACCTTCTTGACCAAGTCTTTTTCTGGTCAAATGAAATACCAATCGAAAAGATTTTACTTCCGATCACCATACTAGGACTACCTTGTAGTCGTAAGATTTTCTACGACCACTTTGTAGTCATAAGATTTTCTACGACTATCTTTCCAAATAAGTTATTTTCACTTGAAGCTGAAGGGCTAGATGACGAGGATCTAACAATCCTTATTTTATTCATTTATCTATTATTATTATTATAGATAGCAATATCTTTATATTTCTTGTAAGTATACCCTTTATCCATAAGAGAGAAGGTCGTAAACTTTTCTACGATCATTCCTTGGTTGTAAGTTCCTCTACGACCATTCCTTAGTCGTAAGCTTTTCTACGACTATCCCCTTGTCGTAAATCCTCCTACGACCAGTCTATGGTTGTAAACTTTACTATGACCACCTGGTCATAAATTCTTTTACGACCAGTCTCTAGTCGATGGAGCTTACAAACGTGTAGGCCTAGTCGATCAGGAAGTCTTCTACACCATGTTTAATGATATATGGTAGTTAATTACGCTGTTATTCCCTGGGATAACTGCATGATTAATCCTCTGTCCTGATGATAAACCCGGCGACGTGGGGACGTTACTACTCCAGCCATAATATCCAGTAACCGCTTCATCAGTTGAAGCGTTGAGGCGCCCTTTGGACCGGAGAAACCGCCGCGCTCTTCGAGCACTGTATAAAGGGTTGAATCAGAAGACAGAAGGGACGGGGCATTCAGGAGCACAAGGCATTAGGCATTAGGCATTAGTCTTCCTCTTGATTGTAAACACTCATATTCAATACAATACACATAGGAGTAGGGTTGTTATTCTCACAGCAAAAGACTCGGAGCTGTATAAAATCCCTTTGTCATCTCTCTGCGTGGTCAATCTTAGAAGACCCCCGAATCAAACAATCATACGTAAGATCGATTCGAGATCACCAACAAAGATAAAATCTACAACTATGATGTTCATGTATCCAATCTAAAATATTTAAAAAGAGATCGATATCCAAACTTTCAAAACTTTGACTCCATGTATCCAAAATCGATGTGTTTTTTGTGACCAGAAGGAGTATCTAAACAAATCCGTTTGCACAATTAAGTGATATTGTTATACTTTGCTTTGCACACTTAAGACTACAATTCATTTTTATAGATAGAAAATATAACACCTAATAAAAAATAAAGTCTGTTTAAACGTATGGTTGGTTCCATAGATTCTAGAGACCAATTCGAGCTAACATTTTGTGAGTAGCACACTATGCCTTGTTTCTCGCTTGTAAGAGAGATCTCATTTTTTTTAACAGATCAGTGTACCATGGATTGTGTGTGTCACAAAATTCCATCTTAGCATTCTCTTCCTTAGATATAAGGAAAGCCGACCAACCTGCCTAGTGCTCCACAAGCGGCGCGTCCCCTCCACTGTTCCTTCCCCGTTGATCTGGTGAACCTTATTTCAGTCCAGTGTCTCCTCCTCCCCCTTTGCCGTGTCGAATCCCACTACAACCCTTCGTTCTCCCCCCCGACCAGAAAAAGAAGAGAACCCCTCTGCCCCCCGACCCCGCCGCGCGCGCCATGGACTTCTCGGAGCAGGACGTCGACGTCTTCGGCGAGGACTACGACGTCCACGACGGCGCCGAAGCCGAGGCCGATGGAGGCGGCGGCGGCGCCTCGTCGGGTTCCTCCTCCCCGTCCTCATCCTCGTCGTCCTCCGCCGCCGCGTCCTCGTCCTCCTCCAGCGGGGCCTCCAGCCGCAGCAGCAGCGGCGGCGGCGGAGACGAGGAGGGCGCCGACGAGGGGGACGGCGGTCAGTATGACTCGTTCGACGTCGTGGCGACGAGGGGCGCCGGCGCCGGCGGGTACGGGGACGAGGAGAGGGGGGACGAGGAGGAGGAGGAGAGGGATTTGTTCGGCTCCGACAACGAGGAGTACGTCAAGACCCCCGCGCGTAGCCACTACCTAGTCCCAGGTCCGCCTCTCGGTATTTGTATTTGCTGAAAAACTGTGTGCAATTAAGTGATGAAAATTACACCCATGCTTTGTGTGCAACTACTTGAAATCTATTAGTCTACTGCCCATTCATCCTACTGGTACTCTATTAGTGATGAATTATTTTTCCTGGTTTGGATACTTGATATGTTGGGGGCGTGGGGCAGCTAATGCTTCAAAAAGGTTGGATGTATCTAGGTTTGAAGATGGGGCATTAGCACTTTCTTTCATTTTGTACCTTTCCTTGTAGTGCTGCCCTCAATACGGAGCACCAACAATCATTCTCGTGGAGGTTTTGGAGGACGAGGTGGTAGAGGCCCACCTCTTCTTCCGAGGCCCGGAGGCCATCCAGGACGACATAACTTCGGCTATGGGAGGTTTTCACATGGAAATGGGCGTAATGTTGAAGGTTTTGTTTCAGAAATGAAGCTTAATAAGAGTGAAGAAACTTTATCTAGGAAAGCTGTTGCTTTTCAGGAGGTGCATAGTATTACCGTGTTCTTTTGTTTTTCATTTAATGTCTTTGATCTCAATGGAGCCATATCCTTTGTTACTCATGCAGCCTTGTGAGATCGCATGCTACAGCCGTGTAGAGGGTGGGGATGTGTATTTTGATGATCGCAGCTTGGTAAGATCTCAGAGTTGCAGAATGCTGATATCAAAAAAATTTGTTTATGTAGTATGTAACCACTAGTTTTTGAACTTTTTTAAAAAAGTTTTGCCTTAAAATTTGGCTGCTGTACTAAACATCCTTATTTCTTTTAGAGGCTCTTCAAACGTAACATTTGTGACTATGTTGGTGAAAATCTCAATAAAGGATTTGAATCATTTATAGAGAAAAGAGGTACTTCCTTTTATCCTTTCAGAACTCATGTTTTTCTTTTCTACATTTTTGTTGATATTTACAGCTCTGTATAATGCAGAATCTGTTGTTATCTCTGTTATGCCCTGCAAACTTTCTGTTCTGTTATCATAGATTAAATAATTAACTTACACACGAAAGGTCATGAAAGCATGGCACCTTCCCCCTGTTCTATATGGTAGATATAAATGTTTTATACTGCAGCTGGCTCTTGAATAACCTTGGATGGACCGTTTCTTAAGGCGTCTAGCCATCTACATAGATAAATCTTCTTTAGAATGAATTTATCTCACACATACTAAATTTCAGCAGGGGCGTTGCATTTGTGTCTTGGGCAACAGTGGATAATTTATGTTTTCTATATAACAAAGGACATGGAAGAAAATACATCTTTAATAATTAAGGTACTAGCTGTTTCTGATAGAGACAAACGGAAAGAAAAAGAAGTTATTGAAGTTAATTCAGCAGTTCCTTTCTCGAATTCTAGTATTCTACATGTGGATCCAGAGAAACAGTAATTCTGTTATTTGAAAGTTTTTCTTTCCTTTTGAAATTGTTTTCATCTGAGGGCATTGCTTGATGAATCATTATTAATATGGTTTAATGTCAGATTTGGGTTCTGAAGGATTTGGCGATCTTCTCGCATGCATAAGAAATTCGATCATACCTCTTCAGAATATACATTTTGTGGTAAAATGCATTGTTGTGAACCTTTTATTTGTTATTTTAGTACACTATGCTTGGAATTGCTGATTATGTATGCTCTTCTTGCAGACGTACCGCAACAATCTTAACAAGGTATGGTCCTTCCAGTGCAAACTATTAACTTACCACTGTTTATGCAGTATCTATAGTTTGATACCGATTCATTGATGCATGCATAGTTATTTTACAGTGTCTTTCTAACAAAACATTGTCTTTCTAACAAAACATTGTTTTCAGTAATTTCTTTTTGTATGCTTGTATGCTGACAGTAAATATAATTTTGCCGTCAGATATTGGCCACGGCTTATCTAAGAGAACCATGGAAGATGGGTGTGCACAAAAGAAATGGTGTTGTATACCTTGATGTCCATAAGCTCCCTGAAAGACCAAAAAGTGAGGTAGAGCGCAGGAGGTGACCCCCCCTCCCTCTCTCAACACTGCATTAGTTGGATAGGATGGTTTGAGTTCTTACAGGAATTGTCTTATGATAATCTACTTGCAAAAGAAAATTAAATGAGCATCCTCTTTTCGCCTACAAGTTACAGCTTGTTTTATATGAGCCTATCACAGAAGGGATATCTTATCCAATTTCAGTTTCGTGGTGCTTATTTAATTCTTTGGCATCTTTGCTGATCTGATGTAACAAAATATAGTTGTCTAAACTGTTAGACTTGGTGGGAAGTTTGAAAATGTTAGACGGGCTGCATCATCATTCTCGTTTTGTGCCTGTCAAATTGGCCATTATTAATGGTGCATCGATGTTTATAATCATATGTTCAAAATTCTTGTCGTCATTACAAGGTAAGAATTTAAAACATTATATTAATTTGATGTACCTTCTCTTTCTTTCACTAAATTTTATTCTCAGATGTTATTGGGGCTATTCTTTTGAAAATCTTGCCACTGAGAACTCCATTGATGAGGATGGAAGAGGTATTGATGCAAATGTAGAGTTTTGTTCTGTAATAAAGACAAAATTGGGTGCACATCGCATTATCATGGGTGCTGAGATGGACTGCTGTGATGCAACTGATGATGGTAGGCGGTTCTATGTGGAGTTGAAAACAAGCAGAGAGGTTGTTATTCTTTTTCATTTTTCTTAATAGTCCTGACTCCTGACACCATTTTTTTAATCTAGTCACTATCTTTGAACTTGATGTGTAACAGCTGGATTATCATACAGTGGAAGCATTTGAGAAAGAGAAGTTACTTAGGTTCTGGGTAATTTTTTAGTCCTGTTATTTTTTCTTTGCTATTGTAGTGCTTTTGTAGCTATCATTTGCAACTTCTTGTTCTGTTCTGTTCTGCAGTGTGAAAATCTATATCGGGAGTTGTGGTTCATATGATCTTAAAACTGTTTTTTATATTATATTTCTTACATTGCTATTTGATCCACTTTGTTAAGCATTGGGCATAATTTGCTCCTTGCATTGTAAAGTGTGGGACTGAGGGTAGATGATAATATTGCGATCTTGTTACGAGTCTGTCTGTTATGAGCCCATGATTATTCAGCTGCTTAGTATTTTGTCTTCAGAAGTCATAATTGAAACATTATTTTTTTACTTGACTAAATATTGCAGATTCAATCATTCCTTGCCGGTGTTCCTTATGTTGTTGTTGGATTCAGGTAGTATTTGTTCTTCGTTATTTTCACCCTACACGATCACAACATTCTTGATTAGTGTCCCGAGTTTTCTGTCACGTGGCAGCTGGTATTGTGCAATCGAATCGGATTTTTTGGATTAAATCTTTTTTTGTTACAATTAAATTTTGCAAAAGCTGTTTGCAACGGTAGCCTTGCTCCTTGTAGCATTTCTGCTTATAAGATTGAACATGCCATGGTTGTCACAACTCACAAGTCTGCATGGATATAAGGATCAAGGATAATTTTTATACTATTGCTAATTGCTGTCAATGGATGCAGAAACAAATCCATATTTATGTTATTTCAGCTGTTTCTCATGGATGTTCTGAATTGCTTGTTACAGTAAATAGTTGATACTAAGCATATATGTTTCCCACATATACACAGTTTTCGAGTTTCTATTTGTTCAAATTATCACATCACATGAATTCTTCATTGGGTTACCAGTTCCGTGCTCTGTATTTGGATATGCCGATGTAGTATACCGGAGCTTCACTTACTATTTCTCTATGTATCCAATTATCCATTTTAATAAGCCTAATGGCTAGCAGATATATTCTTTGAGTTTTTATAGTTCCTTTAGTCTAATTTGTTTGACCACTTCACTTGTACTTTGATCAAACCTTATGCTTACTGTTAGTGGTATGAACATATTCTCACTGAGTAGGTCTTTTGTTCTACACATTTAACACATCGTTTGCTGCATAACCTGATGTTCTTGCTTACCAATGAGGTTTTCAACCAGAATGACATGACCAGGAATCCTTTCACATTGGCCAAATGCTTGGTTGCATTAGGAAAATCAGTGATTTGTACCTTTTTATCTGACTCTGTCTGATGGTGGTTGAGATATTTACATTGATTCCAGTGATCCATGTCGGTTCTTAACTTAATTAAGTTTCACTCTGCATTTTTTATTTTGCCTGCAGGAATGATGCCGGTGTACTTGTACGAACAGAGAGACTAAGAACCAAAGATATCACACAAAAAGTGAAAGCAAAGAATTACTGGCAGGTATGTTAAATTAATTTTCCTATTATTTATCCACAATAGTGGAGTCTAGTGATTTTGAAGGAAGAACATGAGTAACTAGAAGCATAACCTATCAACAAATTTAAATATTTGTTTTCTGAAACTTTTCTAATCTATAATACGGAACAGAGTGTACACTTTGGCGTCTACTCTTCCTCTTTTTTGAATTTTGTGTGTAGGATAACGGATAACTGCCATCTTTTACACCAAAGGACTTGCTATGTAACATATGAGACTAGATTTGTTTGGATTAAACACCTGGTTTTTTAATTACTTTCTTGCAGCTTCCAATATAATGTATGTGTCTTGAAAAAAATCTCCATCTCTACTTCAGGGTGGTGTTTGCCTGGCCTTTGCCGATGAGGTTTTATGCTGGTTGTATGGCACTGTCAGAGAGAGTAAGAATTCCTTCGCCATTCTAATTAGTTGTGTTTTCTTCGACTTTTTTAATATGCACTCGTTGACATTCATTATCTTGAGTACTACTCTTCATGATAGTGTTTGTCCCATCTCTTACAGATGAAGACTATGTTCTGCAATTTGTACATCCATTCAATCGCTTGGAACTTCTACACGCTCAGTCTCCCTGCCCCAATGCAATAACTCAGCATGTGGAGCAGCTCTCTGCTGCAACAGACTAGATTCATTCCCAAACAAAACTCCGGCAATTACAACTGCTGTTTGAGAGAGATCCGTTCTGACGGACTTCTATGTTAGCGATAGTGCGTCTTATAATGGTTGAGCTATGTTAGCGATAGTGCGTCTTATAATGGTTGAGCTGTCGACTTACGCTATACCAGGTGAGATTGACTGATGCTGATGCATCAAGAACTGACCACATCATGTGATCTAGTCGATCATTGGGATCAGCTATATTCATGGTTTGCTCTTTGAGCGGCCAGAGATTTTGAAGCCATCAAACATTGTATTTCTCCTGTAATATTAAGCTATAAATTAAGGAAGTGCAGAGCTATGCTGCTACTAGTTCATGCCACCAAGGCACCAACGATGTAACTTTTGTATCAATGATATTTATGTTAAAGATCGACATTTTCATGTCATACTAACATGTTAAGAATGTCCTCTGTAGTTCTCTAAACTGACATTATATGCTGGAAAGTTGTTTCTCAATGTAATAGAAAAATGATATGGGTCTGTTTGGAACATGGGAATTTCTCCATGTTCTGCGACACGAACTGGCGCTAACCAATGTGAAAGACTAGAAGAGGTGTGCATGGAACAATCTAAACTTGGTAACCTGAATGTCTATCGCCTCTGTATGGGCAATTCCATGCTTCGCTCGCATTGCAGTACAAACCTGTTGCGAGTATTATAGGTAGGGGTGTTAACGGGTTAAATATGAATATTAATGTTATTGCAAGATATGTATAGCACTCTATCATCATACATAGCATGTTTAATCATTCTAATTTATTTAGTTCACTTAATGGAATATGAATTCACATTAAACTACAAAAAAAACCCTTGTACAAGAAGTTTGGCACACTGCAATAAAATAAATGTATTGCTTTATCGAATTCGAGTACGAAATAAAACAAACATTTGTGTTCGTGTTTGGTTAATCACGTTTTTCTTTTTGGTTGGATCCGAAATGTTACAATTAGTGTGTTGGTGTGTTACAAATCCGAAAAAACAACATGGACATGATCTCAATATGAACTACAAGAATACAAGCACACACATACTTGGTTTCTGATGTTGCAAAATGTTCTCAAGTGTTCGTAACTCAGTAAAATTAAACCGTTTAATCAATACTTTCACAAAAGAATAAAAACAATAATATTTACATTAAATCAACCCATAAACGTACCCTCAAAACCCTCAAAGGTAATCAAAATATTTTATCAGTCTTCCACAGCTGAAGTAGCCAGCTAGTCTAACAAAAAAAACCATATTATCAAATGATATTTCACAAAAATCTACAGCCATCGGCTATGACTGCTTTTCAGCAGAAGAAAACCAAAAACAACTTTTCATGAAATCTCCGGCTCACCAGATAGGGCCATACTCCCTCGACGAGCTTTGGATTATAATCATCGATCCTCTCCTCACGAGCGGTGAGATAGATGGGCGACAGCGAGTGCAAGAGCAACGACTAAGGCGCTGCCACCAACTAGGACGCCTGCTACTCCACCGCCGGCAAGGACGACGGCGGGCTCTTCGACCGGTACCAGACGTACCTGGTTCTTCGGCCGCTCCTCTGCGCCTGCCTCTCCACCTCCTCCCGCGTCCTCATGCTCGGTTGCGGCAACTCCCGTACGTCTCCCTTCTCTTACATGTTGTAGCAGTCTAGCTACTCACAATTTAGCTGCCAATTCGAAGTTGTTGCCATAATTTTTTGGCCGGCACTTGTAGATGCAGACAGTGCTTCTCTGATGTACTAGTTCATTCACAAGATACGTTCCGTGCTCCCTTGATACACCTTGTTCTACGAGTTTCCATGTTGGATAGCTTTCGTCATGCTCGCTAACCAGGCGTTATTACTTGGGCCACCTGCCTATGGTAAATGCAGTGCAAGATTTGTCTGGCTGAAGCTACTATAATATATAGTTCGGTTATTGAAGCTTGAAGGTTATCTTGTCACAATGTTACGCACTTGTTATCCACTGTACAATGCTATTTGATCTTGTTTTGATCTTTTTTTTAATAGAACAATCTTGTTTTGATCTTGATTTGAGCAGTTTTGTCGGAGGACAAGGTGAAGGACGGTTACGAGGACATTGTAAACATAGACATTTCTGTTAGAGATATATATGTGTTAGAGTAGGATTCTAGATTTTATTTGGTTTCCTTATCTGTAACATGTAATTGTCTATATATACTGGCATTTTGCCCCCCTGTTAATACAAGCATTATTCATAACATGGTATCAGAGCGAAACTAGGGTTAGGGTTTCTCACGTGTCTCATCGTGACAGCCGCGCCGCCCCGTTGCCTCTGCTCCTTTGCTTCGTCTTCGTAGTCGCCTCATCGGCCTCTCCGCCCGATCTTGCTTCGTCTTCGTGGTCGCCTCGTCGGCCTCTCCGCCCGATCTGCCGATCTGCCGCTCTGGCGCGGTCTCCCGCTCGGCCTTCAGCAGACGCCGAAGCCGAAGATCACGCCGTCGCCCGCCAGGAAGCCGAGGGCCGAGCCGGTCCTGCTCCGCCTACCGCTCGCCTCCTCTTCCCGTGAGGGCCGCTGCTACGCTGGAGAAGGGAGGAAGATCCGGTGCTGCTGCGCCGGACGAGATCCGCCGGGGAGGAGCTTCGTCGCTAGGTGAGTTGCCGCCGCCGAGATCCAACCAGGGGGGGGATCCGCCGTTGTCGCCGGGGTCTTCGTCTCCTCGGTCGACGCCTCCTCTTTCGTGCGTTCGCCGATCTCCGCCGAATCGGCTGCTGCCGCCGCCGACGCACGAGGAATCGGGGGAGGAAGATCCGGAGCTGCCGCCAACCAGAGAGCCAAGCAAGGGGGAAGCTGTCGTTGCTGGGGGCCACCGCCACCACAAGCCACCGCCGTTGTGCCCACCGCCGCCGCGCCGCACCGTCGTGCTCGCCACCGCCATAAGTCGAGCGAGGGGGAACCCTAAGTTCACCCCCTCGTTTTGGGCTGTGTGGGCCGAATCGACTGATATTTATTCGGCCGATATTTAAAGCGGCAAGAAAAAAAACGTTGTTCTAACCGCTGCGCCGTCCAGCGCCGCCTGTTAGACCTCGTTGCCTTGGTCGCCGCACCGTCCAGCGCCGCCTATCAATGGGCATCGTTTCCATCCCTCGCTGCTCGGTGATCTTCGATGGTGTTAATTACACCGATTTCGTGTCTTACATGCGCATCCACATGCGTGGTCTTCGTCTCTGGGGCGTTCTTTCTGGCGATGTCACCTGCCCGCCTTGCACTACTCCGCCGATGGAGCCTACGTGCATTGCGGCGCCCGAAGCGATAACAAGGGTGCTGTTGATGATCTTCTTGGCCTTATCGATGAGAAGGTCGCCTCGCCTACCAAGAGGCTCTGGATTCCTATATGGATCGATTGACCGTCTACACTCAGTGGTGCGATGACGACGCTCGGTATTCTCGTCTTCATCGCCGATGTCCGACCTCGATTTTCTTCGAGGTTGTGGGACTCTCTGGTGTCGGATGTGGACTCACCTTCGTCAGTGCTACGAACCCTCTGGAGATGCTCTCTACCTGTCAGTGGTTCGCCAAGAACACTCTCTTCAGCAGGGTGATGCTACTGTTGACGCATTCTACGCTCGAGTTCGATGTATCGGCGTCATTGGACTCTCGCCGCCGCTTCTTGGTGTCGCTCTTGTGCGTCTTTGTCTGGCCGTACATCCGACTGGAGTTTTAGCGTGTCTACGAGTTCCTTACTCGCCTTCGTCCTGAGTTCGAGCAGAGGCATGCCCAGCTTCTTGCACGCCAACCTCGTGTCACTCTTTTGGAGGTTCTTACCGAGATACGCGCAGAGGAGACTCGTCTGAGTGGTGCTAGTCTGATGCCACTCCCCTTCGTACTCGCCGCCGTCCACCTGCTACACCGACTGCTCCACGTTTCAGTACACTGCCTACTCATGCGGCTACCACAGGTGGTGGTGGTCGCCCTCCATCTGGCGGTAGCCGTTATCACTGCTCCTACTGCGACAAGGAAGGCCACATCGAGTCTCAGTGCTATAAGAAGCAACGACATCTTTCACGTCGTTCTTCTCCTAGCACTGGCACTGGTGCTTTTACATCGACGTCTGCATCGACTTTTTCAGTAGCTTCTCTCATTGAGCAGGAGATAGCCAGACTTCGACGTCTGCTTGCCGCTTCAGGTTCTCTCTCGACAGGTTCTGCTACTGACTCTTCGGGCAATGAGAAACCACCTCCTACACAGTCAGGTACCTCCCCGTGGATTCTTGATTCAGGAGCATCATTTCACATGACTTCTGATTCCTCTACTTTGTCTTTTATTACACCTCTTAATTCCCCTGTCAGTGTTCTTACTGCTGATGGTACCTCTCTTTCTGTCTATGGTCGAGGACCTATTAGCAACTCATCCTTTCATGTTCCTTCTGTTGCTCATGTTCCTCGTCTAACCATGCAGCTTCTTTCTGTTGGACAAATTACTGACCTTGGTTGTCAGGTCATTCTTGACTCTGACTCTTGTTGTGTTCAGGACCGCCACATGGGGCTCTGGTTGGTTCTGGCCCTCGGCGCCTCGACTCACAGCGTCTCTGGGAGCTTGACTGACTTTACCTTTCTTTCGCTGCCACCGTCGCCGCCAGTCTTTCCGCTTCCGCCACTTCGTCTACCAGCTCTTTTCAGCAGTGGCACCATCGTCTTGGTCATCTGTGTGGATTTCGTTTGTCATCTTTAGTCCGTCGTGGTCTTCTGAGGTCTGTCTCAGGATACGTGTCTTTAGATTGTCAGGGCTGTAAGCTAGGAAAACAGATTCAGCTTTCCTATCCCCATAGTGAGTATGTGTCTCATCGACCATTTGATCTTATTCATTCAGATGTTTGGGGTCCGGCACCCTTACTTTCGAAAGGGGGCCATCGATATTATATTATTTAGATGATTTCTCTCACCACACTTGGGTATATTTTATGTCTTCTCGTAGTGAGGCCCTGTCTATCTATAAACAATTTGCTACTATGGTTCGCGCATAGTTTTTCACTCCTATTCGTGTCTTTCGTGCTGACTCTGCTGGCGAGTACCTCTCTCGTTACCTGCGCAGTTTTCTTGCTGAGCAGGGCACCCTAGCTCAGTTCTCTTGTCCTGGTGCTCATGCTCAGAATGGTGTCGCTGAGCGTAAGCATCGTCACCTCCTTGAGACGGCTCGTACCTTGATGATTGCCGCCTCTATTCCACCTCACTTTTGGGCCGAGACCGTTTCCACTGCCACTTATCTTGTCAACATTCAGCCCTCTTCTGCTCTTCAGGGTGAGATCCCGGTTGAGCATCTCTGTGATCTTACTCCAGACTACTCTACTCTTCGTCTATTTGGCTGCGTTTGCTACGTTCTCCTTGCACCTCGAGAACGCACCAAACTGAATGCTCAGTCTGTTGAGTGTGTTTTTATGGGATCTGATCTGCGAGCACAAGGGCTATCGGTCTTTGGGATCTGTTGGTAGACGGATGCGGATTTCTCGGGATGTGACTTTTGACGAGTCTCGTCCCTTCTACCCACGTCCTGCCTCTCCTTCGGTTTCCTCTGTGGAGTCCCTGTCTTTTTTGACCTTTCCAGATACACCCATCTCTATCTTGCCCTTGTCCACCCGTCCCACTGAGTCTCCACATATACCTCCTGAGGCCTCTCCACCGTTGTCGCCTCCTGCTTCGTCGCCTGTGGCTCCTCAGGCTCCTCCCACTCTCTTTTACACTCGTCGACCTTGTATTGAGGCTCTTTCAGATGAACCATCTTCCCCTGATGTTTCATCTTCTCCTGATGCTCCATCTTCCCCTGATGAGCCATCATCTCCTCGCTACGGTCTCCGCGATCGTCGGTCGATTCGGCCTCCTGCCCGTTTTGGTCTTGCTGGTGCAGCTACCCATGAGCCTGTCTCCTACCGGGATGCTGTTACTCACCCTGAGTGGCAACATGCCATGACCGAGGAGATTGCTGCTCTCGAGCGTACTGGTACTTGGAATTTTGTTCCTTTTCCATCTCACTCTCGTTCCATCACGTGTAAGTGGGTCTATAAGATTAAGACTCGCTCTGATGGCTCTCTTGAGCGCTATAAGGCGCGTCTTGTTGCTCGTGGCTTCCAGCAGGAGCATGGTCGTGACTACGACGAGACTTTCGCTCCTGTAGCCCACATGACCACTGTCCGCACTCTTCTTTCGATGGCGTCTGTTCACCATTGGTCCGTTTCTCAGCTTGATGTCAAGAATACCTTTCTTAATGGTGAGTTGCGTGAGGAGGTCTACATGCATCCACCACCTGGGTATTCTGTTCCTGAGGGTATGGTCTGTCGTCTTCGTCGCTCTCTCTATGGCCTTAAACAAGCCCCTCGTGCTTGGTTTGAGCGCTTCTCCTCTGTGGTTACTGCTGCTAGTTTCTCAGCTAGTGATCATGATCCTGCTCTTTTTGTCCACACTTCGTCTCGTGGTCGGACTCTTCTTCTTCTATATGTTGATGATATGATCATCACCGGAGATGATTCTGAGTACATTGCTTTTGTCAAGGCTCGTCTGAGTGAGCAGTTCCTTATGTCGGATCTTGGTCCTCTTCGTTACTTCCTTGGGATTGAGGTTACTTCCACTCCAGATGGTTTCTTTATGTCCCAAGAGAAGTATATTCATGATCTTCTTGATCGCGCTTCTCTCACTGATCAGCGTCCTGTTGAGACTCCCATGGAGCTCAACGTTCATCTCTGGCCCTCTGATGGCGAGCCTCTTTCTGATCCGACTCGCTATCGTCATTTTGTTGGGAGTTTTGTCTACCTTGCTGTTACTCGCCCGGATATCGCTTATCCAGTCCACATTCTGAGTTAGTTCATTTCTGCTCCCACTCAGGTCCACTACAACCACCTTCTTCGAATTCTGCGATACCTTCGTGGGACTATCTCTCGCCGTCTCTTCTTCCCACACTCCAGCTGGTTACAGCTTCAGGCTTATTCGGATGCTACTTGTGCCAGCGATCCCTCTGATCGCCGATCTATCTCTGCTTACTGTGTTTTTCTTGGTGGTTCTCTCATTGCCTGGAAGACAAAGAAAGCAATCGCAGTATCCCGTTCGAGTCAGAGGTGAGTTCGAGCTATTGCTCTCTTGACAGTGCAGAGATTACTTGGCTACGGTGGTTACTTGAGGATTTTGGTATTTTTGTCACTGCGACTCCTCTCTTATCGAGACGAGACATGTGCTATCAATATTGTCCGTGATCCTGTGAAGCATGAGCTCACCAAGCATATTGGTGTTGATGCTTCCTTCATGAGGTCTTGTGTGCATGATCAGGCGATTGCTCTTGATATGTGCCTTGAGCTTGGATAGCGGATTTCTTCACGAAGGCCCAGACTCGAGCACAGCACGGCTTTTACCTTTTCAAACTCAGTGTTGTTGATCCGCCATGAGTTTGAGGGGGGTGTCAGAGATATATATGTGTTAGAGTAGGATTCTAGATATTATTTAGTTTCCTTATTTGTAACATGTACTTGTCTATATATACTGGCATTTTGGCCCCTTGTTAATACAAGCACTATTCATAACAATTTCATCCGTGGTCATCGAGCAGATGAGAAAGAAGCACATAGATATTCCAGAGCTTGACCTCTATGTTTAGTCTATTTACTTGGGTGCCTTATGCTTTAAGACGTGCAGATGGATGTTAGGGACATGAGTTTCTTTGGAGATGAATCCTTCGACTGTGTCCTTGATAAAAGGTATAAACCTTAACCATCATATTTACTCCAAAGCACATGAAATTACTACTACAAAAAGGTTAATACTGGACGCATCATCACAAACGGTTTTCTAAAACCGTCAGTGTTAATGGTAATCACATACGGTTTTACCAGCGCAACCGTCTCTGTTAATGGATATGCTAAGAACCGTCTGTGATGAGTATCTACGGTTTGTATCACGAACTGTGTGTGATTACGATCATGTCATAGATAGTTTTACAGATAAAACTATCTATGATACTTTTATTGGGCGGGGTAACGAAAATTTAAACTTAATGGACAGGCTGTAGAAACTTACTTTATATTAAAAGCCACCCTTATCCACCGCACACAGACATCTCCTCCTCTGCCATCTCTCCTCTCCCCAACCCTAACCGAGTGTGGCCAACCCTAACCGAGTGTGGCCACCTTGCCCTGACCTTGCGCCCCGGCCTCCCATGAGCTTGTTGCCCCTGGCCTCCTCCACCTCACCCTAGCCTTGTCGTCGCCGGCCTCCCCGGCCTCATAGCCCACGGGCTCCCCCGACATCACGCCCCCGACCTCCTCCACCTCGCCCCGGCCTCCCACGACCTCGTCGCCCCAGCCTCCTCCACCTCGCCCTGGCCTCGTTTTCGCTGGCCTCCCCCAACCTCGTCGCCCCTTAGCCTCCCTCGACATCGTCACCCCCGACCTCAACTTCACCCTAGCCTCCCCCGACATCGTCGCCCCCGACTTCCCACGACTTCGTTGCCCCCGGCCTCCTCCACCTCGTCGCGCAAGCCCAGGCCCGACAGGAGCTACCCTTTCGTCGGCTAAGAGGGGGCCAGATCAGGCACAAGGGTCGCCCAGATCTGGCACAGGATGCCACCACCGGTGCTCATGTCTCCTTTGTCCCCAAATCTCTATTGCATTCCGCTGCCCCATAGATGTTTAATCTATTTTTGGGGGGATTAATCGATGTTTAATCTGCTTGTGGGGATTAACCAGGGAGGACCGGATCTGGTGGAGGTCGTGTTGTGGCCTCCGCCGTCCACACGGCTGCCGTCAATTATTTTTTATATATTTTAAAATAGACTATCACAGACAATTCTCTACTTCATGGTAATAGATATATATAGTTAAGAACCGCTTTGTGATAGATATTGAAAATCCGTCTGTGATGACCTCGTATTATTACTGACACATAAAGTCAGACGGTTTACAAAACCGTCTGTGATGATGTTTTTGAACCGTCTGTGATGACCTTTTTTTGTAGTAGTGGATATTGATTCATAGGTTAGTGCACTTGAAAAATCTTTTAATGAAGCTCATCCAAATCATCCATTTATGGTTTTTTTTGCAACTCTATTTACGAGTTATTGTGCCAAATATGTTTCAATATGGACCTTGGATGCTATGATGGTAAGTTTGTTGAGCAAACAGCATTTCAACTTTTTGATTAGGCATGAAATGATCTTATGGTATCGGTGTTGTTATGACATATTTAGTGTGGTGATGATGCTCCTCATGGTGCCTCCAAAATGCTAGCAGAAGTGGCAAGGTGTAAGGCATAAAAAGTGTATTCACTCTTTGGATACCAATTGATCCCCAACTGATGCATTTAGTTTTTTTTTTTCAATTTAACTATTTTGCCTTTCAGGCTTGTTAGGCCTGGTGGGATCTACATGTCGGTACATCCTTTAAACCTAAAAGCTATTCTGCAATGAATGCCTATTAGATGTTTTTGTGATGAGATAGTATTCTTTGGCAGATAACATATATATGGTGCTCCTAAGGAACGAGTGCCACTTTTGAACCAAAGCGGATGCCATTGGAAAATTGGACTATACATTATGGGTAAGTTTGAAATACTCTGTATTTTGTCTAAAGAGGTGTCATGAACCGTAGTTCATCTGGTAGTAGAAGGGATATGACGCATGGGAGAGAGACACAACATCTAGGAAGGGAAGAGATTGAGGGAGACGTGAGGACGAGATAGTATTTTGGTTTATTCTTTGCTTGAACAGAACATAGTACATACCCTCCCTTTTATAGGGCAGACGAGACCGTACCTGGCCTCTATGAAATTAACTCATTCATAATTCTATTTGGACGCTTTCAATGGATTACTTGCCTAACTAATCTAATCTTCCTCCTAGACTCCAAACGTGATTGAACATGACTCCATCTCTAACTAATATAATTTTCTTCCAGACGATGCTTATCCTTGAGCCCGTACGGCCGGTCAGCCGTTACGCACATAACAATTACTCTACTCTTCTGTGATAACTTGTCCTCGAGCTAAGGTAGTGGCTACGGTTGTAGCCCTTGGAAGCTCCATGTCGATAAGAGATCGCAATGACAACCGGTGACCATGAATATTGTGGCCTCCACGCGCGCGTGCAGCAACATCGACGACGTTTGCGTCAGCCACTGCAAGCGCGGTGGAAACCACGAAGTGCAGTTGCAACCACTGTAGCGTTGTGGAAGCCTTCCATGTCAACGCGGATATTGTGGCAAGCTTTAGTAACAACATGGTTTCCGTGGCAGGATTCGGCAACATCGCGACATGTTCTGGCGGTGAAATAGTTGCCACTGCAGGATTCAGCAGCATCGCAGCAGGTTTCGACAACACCGCGATAGGCTCTGGTAGAGTCTTGACTGCTACAACAGGATACGACTCAACAATCATACACACCCAGGTTGGATTAATCCAATTTCCTTCCATGAAAACCAACCGATGCAATCATGACTTCCTTCCTACGCCCTCTTGTTTCCATCCAAGCACACGTGCATGCATGCACACTAGTGCATGCACACCTCCTCCCATGCTCCTCCTGGTTTCCAGGCAAATAGTTATGCACGCATAGCTTGCACACATGTTGCACACGTACGTGTCATGCACACTATGTTGACGCGGCACACCCAATAGACAGCATGCAGGCACGTCCACACGCATGAGAAGGATTGCCGCTGACGCCACCGACTCCTCGGCCTCCTGGTGCGCCACAGCGGCTGCTAGAAACAACACCGCTGATGGCTATTGAAGTACCGCTACGACGGTTGGAGGTTGCACCGCTGCGGCTGCTGGAGGTAGCGCCGCCTCCTCCTCCTAATGTGACGTTGTGGCTGTTGGAAACAGCACAGTCACTGCCTCTTTATGCGCCGCCATGGTTGCTAGAGGTAGCTCTACTACCGTCGTGGAAGGTGTCGTTGCCGCCATGGAAGGCTTTGCTATCGTCGCTGCGATCATCTTCTCAAAAGTGGCATGAATGTTGAGGAAGATGACCACCATCTTCTTATTGTTGTCGGTTGTACTTTTGACCATGTTGTTGGCGTTAGCATTTATCATGACCAACGACTCAGTGATAGATCTGATGGTCTGATTTGTCGTTATAATCATGGTAGCAGAAGTCGTGAGAAGGGATCAACTGCTCTGATACCAAGTTGTTATGATCCTTAATCCATCTAAGGAGATGACACATGGGAGAGAGGCACGCATCAGCTAGGAAGGGAAGAGGAGACACGAGAGAAGATAATATTTGGTTTATTCTTTGCTTGATCCGAACACAGTACAAACCCTCTCTTTTATAGGGCAGACAGGACCTGGACTTGGCCTCTACGAAATTAACGCATCCATAATTCTTTCTGGACTCTCTTGATTGATTACTTGCCTAACTAATCTAATCTTCCTCTTAGACTCCAAACGTGATTGAACATGACTATCTCACATGACTCCTATCTCTAACTAATCTAATCTTCTTCTAGACGGTGCTTATCCTTGAGCCCATACAGCCGACCAACAGTAAATGCGGCCGGCCAACAGTACATGCACATGACAAGAGGTGAGAACTCTACCAAAATATTGCTTTTACTCTGTTACTTGGACATAACATGTTCTTGTGTTTGAGTATTTGCTTCATTGAATAGAAACATTTAATTCAAGGAACAATTAAGAATATGCCACTCAATAGAACCACGTTCTACGTTTTACCTTTATGTAGAATGCAATAGGTGATTTGCCATTTTGTGAAAATTTACAATCATTCTTTTGTCGTTATCGCCATTTATCCCCATTTTTGAATTGTTCAATCATTATCGGCCACGTGAAGTTA
Organism: Hsuehochloa calcarea; assembly: GCA_036346395.1. NCBI lineage: Eukaryota > Viridiplantae > Streptophyta > Magnoliopsida > Poales > Poaceae > Hsuehochloa > Hsuehochloa calcarea. Next base: position 19,482,054 of record CM070602.1, on the reverse strand, counting down.
CGATTTTGCCTCTCAGTGGAGCCTTAACCTTAGTCGACACGAGCCTATTGGGCAATCATTGGTGTGAAGGTATCGGGTGTTTAGAGGTAAATAGTGACATACCACTCGGTGATTGCATATGATTATTTTCTTTATAATGTGTATGAAAAGGCATATGTGGTTTTGTAGGCAAATAACAATCTTGGTGCAGTCAAATTAATTAGTCCAAAGTAATCGCTAATCAATTTAAGTATGTTTGGTAAATAGGAAGCCCATTGTGCGTGACAGAGAGGAAGGGAGGAGAAGGCGAGGATTGTCGAGAGATATTAGGCATTTTCTTCGTGAGCTCGAGGGTAACGATCTATAACCCTTTATGTTTGCTATAAATTAATCGCTAATCAATTAGACACTAATTTGTTACATGTGTAGTGTAGATGGATCGAAACTGGATGTATGGTGTGAACCGTGTGAGTCAAGAGTACATTAATGGTGTGGTTGCTTTTAGAAGAGCATTGGCGGGATATGTTGAAGAAGGGATAAAATTTATGTCTTGTCAGGTGCATTGATTGCGTAATCTGAAGATGTTTAACAACGCGCGCAGATCGAAGCGCACTTGATTGAAGGGTTTCAAAAAGGGTACACATGTTGGAGCGATCCACGGTGAAGAGCAGATTATACGAAGTTAATAATGACGACATCGCCGAGGAAGTCAACGATTTGCCAGATGTGGACTGTGCTTTTGATGAGGATAGGTGTCATGATGACAATCTGGATCAGATGCTACGCGATGCAAAAGAGAACTACAGTGAGAGAGAGTTTTGTAAATTCGAGGGCTTAAGGGAGGACTCGGTGAGACCTTTGTTCCCTGGCTGCAAACCGGGATACACAAGGTTGTCAACCGTGCTTGAACTGCTGAAATTGAAGGCAAGCAATCGTTGGTCCGATAAGAGTTTTACGGCGTAGTTAGGTCTCCTAGCGGACATCCTTCCGGAGGGAAACGTGTTGCCCAGCACCACCTATCAAGCAAAGAATGATATTTGTCCATTGGGAATGGAAGTAGAAAGAATACATGCATGTCCGAACGATTGTATCTTTTACCGTAAAGAGTATGCAGACATGCATGTATGTCCCGTGTGCAAAGCATCCCGATACAAGCGTCAAAATACTGCTAAGGTGAAGCAAGGACCTCCTGCTAAGATGTTGTGGTATCTGCCTGTAATCCCACGTTTGAAGCGTTTATTTGCGTTCCCAAAGGAGGCAAGATTGCTGCGTTGGCACTCAGAGGAGCGTAAGAGAGATGAAAAGCTAAGACACCTGCCGATTACGCGCGGTGGAGAAACTTGATTGGAGCTTGAAGAGTTCGGTGCGGAAGCAGGAACATAAGGTTAGGGTTGAGTACGGATGGAATGAATCCTTTCGGTAACATGAGCGGCCGACATAGCTTTGGCCCGTGAATCTATGTATGTACAACCTTCCTCCTTGGTCGTGTATGAAGCGGAAGTACATTTTGATGTCACTACTTATCCAAGGGCCGAAGCAACCTGGGAATGATATTGATGTGTACCTAGCACCATTGCTGGAAGATCTTGTGGCACTGTGAAACGAAGGGGTACAGGTATGGGATGCGTACAAACTAGAGAACTTCACTTTACACGCCATGTTGTTCTGCACCATCTATGATTTTCCTACCCTTGGTAACCTGTCGGGCTTCAGTACAAAAGGAGCCAAAGCTTGTCCGCACTGCTTAGATGCTACGGGGAGTGTATGGCTTAACAACTCATGCAAAACTGTGTATATGCGTCACCGTAGGTTCCTTCCCAAGAGTCACCCATACCGCAAGATGAAGAAACAATTCGACGGAAATAAGGAGGACGGCTCAGTTTCAAGGGCTTTTAGTGGGAAAGAGGTCTATGATATGGTTAAGGATATCGATGTTGTGCTTGGGAAGGGACGTAACTTAAGAACCCGTGAGAAGAACATCTGGAAGAAGCGGTCAATTTTTTGGGACTTGCCTTATTGGAAGCACTTAGAAGTTCTCCACTGCATCGACGTCATGCACGTAGAGAAGAATGTATGTGATAGCTTGATTGGTCTCTTGCTGAACATTAGTGGTAAAACAAAGGATGGTGTTAACGCACGGTGTGACTTGGTCGATATGAACATAAGGACCGAGTTAGCACCGAAAGAGACCGATACAGGACGAACGTGCCTTCCCCCAGCTTGCTACACTCTGTCCAAGGCCGAGAGAAATGAACTGTGCCAGAGCTTGCATGATGTGAAAGTCCCGTCTGGTTACTCCGCTAACATTAAGAAACTTGTTTCTATGCAAGATTTGAAATTAATTGGTATGAAGTCACATGATTGTCGTGTGTTAATGACACAAATGCTTCCTGTTGCAATTAGGAGTATCTTGCCGAACAAGGCCCGAGTGGCAATCTTGAGGCTGTGTTATTTCTTCAACTCAATTGCTCAGAAGGTCATCGATCCCAAAGGACTAGATGCTCTGCAGGCCGAGGTGGTGACAACTCTGTGTCATCTTGAGATGTATTTCCCTCTGTCATTTTTCGATATCATGGTCCATCTCATTGTTCACCTTGTGAAAGAGATAAAGATATGCGGCCCTGTGTTTCTCGTCATATGTACCGTTCGAGAGGTACATGGGAATTCTCAAGTCCTACGTGCGGAATCGATCTCGACGGAGGGCGACATCATCGAAGGTTATGCAACGGAAGAGGTCATTGAGTTCTGCGTCGACTACATGGCTCAGGTGGATCCGATTGGTGTGCCTCTATCTCGTCATGAGGGGAGACTAGAAGGTATCGGGACCATCGGAAGGAAAACAATCACTCCCGATCTGGATATGTACGCTCAAGCCTATTTCACGGTCTTGCCACACATGACCCAAGTGTCCCCGTACATCAACGAGCACAAAGACATGGTACGCCAAGCAGAATCCAGACGGTCGGAGGTTTGGATCACGAGATAGCACAACCGTCGGTTCAACGAATGGTTAAAGGTGCGAATCTTTGGAGGTCATCAAGTGATGATACGTTGCTATGGTTGGCAAGAGGGCCACAATTTACAATTGTCACATGGCTTTAAAGCATTCCTCTAGCATTGGCCTTTGGTTCCGAAAGGTGCTAAATTTGACTTAATTGGATATTCTGACTCGATTATGCGGGATGCAAAGTGAATAGAAAAAGCACCTCGGGTAGTTGTCAATTTTAGGAAGATCTTTAGTATCATGGTCATCCAAGAAACAAAATTCCGTAGCCTATCCACCGCCGGCCGAATATGTTTCGCGGGAAGTTGTTGTGCTCAATTGCTATGGATGAGGCAAACATTGATGGATTATGGAATTAAACTGATAAAATGCCTCTTTTGTGTGACAATGATAGTCTTTGTGAAAATTGCTAATAATCCTGCTCAACACTCAAGAACCAAGCATATAGATATTCGCCACCATTTCTTGAGAGATCATGTGATCAAGGGAGACATTGAAATTAGCCACATAAGAACCAAGACCAATTAGCTGATATTTTCACCAAGCCATTAGATGAAGGCGCTTTTGCAAATTGAGGAATGAATTAAATGTCATAGATTATTCAAACATTGTTTAAATTTTTGTTATTACGTTGCTTTTTATTTGGTGTTATTCAAATATTTTGTAAAAGAATTTCTCAAATCTCATATTAAATTCACTATAATTATAAAACTATGTTTATATATAATCTTCAATATATTATATGCATAATGATCCCTAAATGATGTTTTATTGAGTGTAAATCTAAGGATCATTTGCAATTATTCAAAATTCCAAAGAAATCCGAGCTTTATCAAAATCCCGTGACAATCGGTACATCCGGAGTTATGCGAGCAGACGTCCATGATCGCGGATCATCCGCGTTATAATAGCGGAACGTCCGCTTTCCTTTTGACCTTATCACCCAAATGCTCGTCCATTTTTTCCTTTCTCATCTCACCGCTCGGGTTCCTCTCTCCAATCGGCGCCTCTCAAAACCCTCTCTCAAATCGAGTGGTTCTCTCGGTGGATCTCCAAGTCCTCGCGATCCTTGCATTTCCAAAGGCCCTCCTTCCTCAAATCTCAAGGTAAAACATCTATTGATTCGTGTTTTACCGCATTTGGAGCACTCAGGCGCTTTAGGGTTTTGATAATGCGGTTGATAACTAGCAATCTAATTGGGCAAAAGTGCTTCACCGGTGTCCTATGACCCTTGCGCATCCAGTTCTAGCACTCACTCTCTTAGATTCCATCAAAATCTGGAAATTCTTCAACCCTAGTTTTGGTCAGACAATCTGACGTTCGGTTCTTGAGGCGAACGACCGCAGATTCGGACGTTCCGCCACATAACGGCGGATGATCCGATTATCTCGATGAACCGTAAATTGTCATTTCTTTCAATTCAATTCAATTCAAAATTCCTTGACATCTTATAATCACTCCAATATCTCAGATAGATGCCTAGAATGCGAGGAACATCCAAGAAGTCTCGAGGATCGTCAAGACAAGGGTCTTGCACCTCAACCTCCACCGCAAATTGAAAGAGTTCAACCCGACATTCCTGCTCACAAACTCGGCCGTTCGACGTAAGACCTGCAGGAAAAGGAAAGGGAAAGAGACCACTAAACCGAATCGTAAAATAGCTCAGAAGTAAATCAATTGAGGAATCAATCAAGAAGAAGAAGAAGAAGAGGAAGTTCCTCCAAGGACAAGCAGAAGATGATGATTTGATTGATCCTCAGGGGACTCCCATCGACCTACATCTTTCGCCGCCAGATGACTATGCCATCAAGCGCCATGTCAATCAATATCTTCAAGAATGACACATTAAATCCAAGATTCCACACAATCTTTCAAGAGCAAGTGTATGAGCAAATATATAGTAGGCACAAGAAATTTGCCGATCATAAATGGATTAGGTGGTCTAATATTAATACCTTGGACAAATACAAAGGAGTCTATCGACTTTTCTACAATGTGGGTCTTCATGATCTTGTGGGCATAAAATGAATTATGATGACAAGATCATTCGACGCTTTATGCCACATCGCATATGTCCCATGACTTGAAGACTTTTAGATGGTCGGTGGTGCGAAATGTGGAAAGCACCAAAGAGGAATTTGCGAGAGTGTTGAGAATTCACCCACTCTTGGGACAAAATCTTTGAGAGTCCACCCTACTTGTTCTGCTTGGGCTGCATTATGACTCTTCACCAAATGCAAGTTAGGGACAATTCATCGGATTGAAGCAGTGAGCATGATTAACGTGATAATTAATCATACTTTCTACCCTAAGAGTGGGAATTTCGATGCGAAGACGGGGCATGTTTGGAACATGATAGATCATATTGTGGAGGAGTTAAATTTGATGTAGTGGATGTTATTCTTCAAGGCATAGCCTCCTCCAAGAATGACAGAGTTAAAAGGATTTATTATGCTCCTTACATCATGGCATTGATTGTTAGAAAGATCGAGTACCGTGGTGGCTTGGGATCTACTCACAAGCCATATAAACCACGAGATGCCATTCCTCCTCAACAAGTCTCTGAGGATGCCCCTGCTGAGGTTGATGCTCCTCCTGCTGCTGCTATGCCTGATGCAAGTGCTCTAGCGCAAGTACTTCAAAATCGCATCTATTATCAAGACTTTGCGTGAAATGAAGGTGAACAAGTTGCTTTTCAGATGAGACTCGTCATAGGCTTACTTGAGATGGCGGCTAGCCAAAATGACTTCTTTGATGAGACTCATAACAGTTATCACTTTGTCCGAGGGCCTAAATGACTTAGAACATTTTCTCAAGACCCTCGGCGTTATGTTCACGACCTCCTCACGCCTAAGGGTCCTTCTTCTTGGACAGTGCACCTACCTCGGCTCCCTCAGTGACCTCATCGAGTTTCAGCTCCAGCCTCCCCGGCTCCTACCACCCTCTCAAGATCTTAGGATACCGCGCCTCTGTGGTCGCCTTCTCCGGATCTCGCACTTTGCTCACCGCCGCTTCTCCCCGCTCCCGCTCCACCAGACCCGATTTCTTCCTCTCAGACCCCTGCTTGATGCTTTTGGTACTTTGATGCCAAAGGGGAGAAATTGCGAAGATGTGAAGACTTAGTTTTAGGGGAGCTATGGGCTTATGTGATATATATGTGTTTTGTAAAACTGGTTGATTGTTGATCTATTTTGTGCCTGTAATAGTTGGTAACTTTTGTTGAACTTGTGGAATGTGGTTATGTCTTATTATCTTTTATGCAATGCAATCAATTATTTGACATATCTTATATTGTATTGCTTCCTCAAGTTCATAAATGCAAAAGAAACTCTAAAATTTTCAATTCTTTACATATGCTTGCAAATTATTTACTATCCATATGCATTTGTTTAGGGAGTCTTCTTTTAATTGGATTTGACAAGAAAATAATTCTCAAAATTTACTTATGCTCATTGCAAAGATTATTTTACTGTCAAAAGACTTCAAAAGAATATACACTCTTAGTATATTCAAAACAACTTTTCTCACATATTAGTGTGTTGTCATCAATTACCAAAAAGGGGAGATTGAAAGCATCTAGGCCCCTAAAATGGTTTTGGTAATTAATGATAATATGTGAATATGGGATTAACAAGTTTACTAAGAATGTGCAAGGTTAATTCCATTTGATGAACATGATGAAGCAAGGATGCATGCTAAAGGAAAATGTGAAGATCAACAAGGCTTAAAGTCAAGGTACAAATAGTCTAGGATCCTTTTCTATTTTACCGGTCTAAGGAGAATTGGTTGGTAGACCGGATTATAGGATAAATGCCGTACTATTAAGGGGGATCACGACTAGTAGCTTGATAGCTTATTCTTGTGCCATATGGATCAACTTAGGATCATGCATGCATTTAAAATTGGACTTGAATTTAAGTTAGAATGAATTGATTGCTTTAATTCGAATCGGATGAAGCAGAAGGCTTAGCAATGGTTGTCACAGAAGCGCGGTTGTTCCGCGGCATGTGAGCGGTTCAACCGTTAGCCTTTAAATTGAAAATCGTCGATCGCCGATCTCAATCTAACGGCTAGGATTAATGGGCCGTCGACCGTCCAAGTGGCAACGCATGTGGATCGTTGGATTAAAATCAAACGGCTCGATCTTGTGTCCGACCGACCACTAGACAGTAGTCCATCGTGGCCTTCCACGTGTCATGATCTCGTGGTGATCTGATTTCGTGGGTTGCGGTTGTACCGATGGCTTGAACGGTACGACCGCATCCCGGTTGTTCCGATGATATTACGGCGGTTGCAAAATAACAGTACGAGTGTAATCTCCTTTGAAAACCTCTTTTGAGAATCGGCTGTACCGCACGTATAATCGGATGAACCGCAATACGGATGTTCAAATATATTTGGCGGTTGTAAAATTCCGCAACGTATGCAAAATCTCGTTTAGAAATCTCAAATCGGACGATCCGGTGTTTGCTGCGGATGAACCGCAACTAAATCCAACGGCTATATCAGTGCATTTAATGCGTGTAACATAGCCGTATCATCGCATTGAGCATAGCGCGGTTGTACCGATGCTAACACGCGGTTGTTCCGATATGTCTTGAACTTTCGAACTTCTTCCCAACGGCTAGAATTGTTTGGTGGAGGCTATAAATACCTCCCAATCGCACAAGGGACATGTTACACAAGTGCATTGAAGATATCTCAACCCTTGTGAGCATTGTGCATTCAATTCTACTCCCAATTTACTCTTGCATTCATTGAGAGGAGATCAAGTGCATTCATCTTTAGTTGATTCATTGGCACTTGAGTAAAGTCAGCGAGGATCGTTGATCTATTCTCTTGGGGTGTTGCCGCACTCCTAGACGGCTTGGCGGTGAAGCACGGTGATCTTCTCAAGTGAAGCTTGTGAGAAGACCCGAGCAAGATTGTGAGTGGTTGGTGTTCACCATCTCCGAGCGGAGGAAGAACAACCCAAGTGATCGAGGGAAGGCTTAATTCGTGGAGCCGGCTTGGGTGATCAAGCTTCCTCAACGTGGACTAGTGAAGACCGGCAAGTCTTCGATACCACGGGAAAAACATCATTGTGTCTTGTGGTTATTTCTTGTCTTTACAATTCCGCACTTATACTTCTAGCTTGCTTATTGTGATTAAATTGCCTAGCTAGGAGCATAACTTGTTTAGACTAAGTCATTAATTGAATTGGATAAATTGTTAATTTGTTAAAAACTTTAAAAACCTCCTATTCACCCCCCTCTAGTCGGTTATCCTTGATCCTACACTAGGCACGCACCGCGCCGCGCTACCTCCACGCTTCCATGGAAGGGCTTTCGTGGCCTCGTGGCCGACCTCCTCGCGCTCCCCATGCCCACCATCGCCGCCGTTACGGCCCAAGACGCCGCCATCGGTTACGCGCTCGCGTACGACGCCATCATCATGTGCGCCTCCCGCGAGTTGCTGTACATGAGCGAGCTCGACGTCAGCATCAATATCGTTGACTTCTTTGGGAGTTGCTCTAACAAAAGGTCCCCGACACCTCGACCTTGAGGGACCTCCTCCTTTGAGGGGACAAGATGGCGGCCGCAGAGGTCGTGCGACGGGGCATTGTGGACGCGGATGTGGAAGACTTGGTGGCCGCGGCCATCGCCATGGCCGAGCGGCTCGTGGCCAGGGGCTGGGACGGGACGGGGACGGGGAGGTCGTAGCTGAGATCAGGAAGGCAATGTGGTCGACATTGTCCTCCTCCCCGTCTTCGCCACCGCCGTGGCGCCACCGCTCCACTCACAGCTATGTGACGTCGTCGTCGGTATAGGGGAGGTACCTACAGTCTGTGTTGCGTAGGGCGCAGCAGGTCCTTGCCAATCACAGCATGGCCAGCTCGCCGGAGGCTACCAAGGCGGAGCTCGTCTTCGCGGTGGAGACCGGGTACCTGCCTCCTCCCCGTCGTTGCTGTCGCTCTCAGAGCTCTTCTCCCTCCCTGCCGCCGCGCGCCATGGCCTGGTCTTTGTGAAGCGGCGGTAGAGGAGCAGGGGAGGGTGAGGAGAGGCGGAGAGGACCCAGCGGGGGCGGCAGCCTAGTCGACGGCGACAGTTGGAGCGGTGCCGAGGGGCCGGCTCGACCGGATGGAGAAAGGCTAGAAGTTCTGGAGGAAGAAAGAAACGATGAAGAGAGAAAAGGGGTAGTGTGGTCATTTCACGTGGCCAAAAAAGGAAAACCGAGAGAAATGGTGAAAATGGCAAAATAATAATTGCATTTTCTACATAATGGCAAATAGCAAATTGTATTCCACACGATGGCAACACGTAGAAGGTGGTTCTATTGAGTGGTATATTCTTAATTATCCCTTAATTCAATCCTGCTATTTTGTGCTTCTATTACTTCTCAGTTGTCATAACTATAAAATGTTTGAAACTCCAAACGAAACTCTGAATAATGAAAGATCCCGATTGACTGATTCTAATGGGCAACATTAATGGAAAAATCTGAAAAAAAAATAAAGGATGCAAGAATTTTATTTTGCTATATAGACCTTGACACCAAATTTATTATTTCTGCTCACAGCCACACCTGGATACCAATTGAAATGGAGCAACAATGCTCCACAGCCCACCATGGAGGAAGTTGCACTGACAGTGGATGGTCAACTACCGCAGGATTATGTTCTTAAAGATCCAGAGTCACATTTCATTTATGTTTGTCATAAGTCAGACGCAGTGAATGGGGCTAATTCCATAGCTGCGGATCAAGGGGAAACCATAACTGCAAAATAAATTTTCCATTCTTGGGTTGCATGTTTTTTTGCTTCTGGTGGAGTCTATCAGTGTATTGGCATAGCAAATGCTCATAATTTGTGTCATCTGTACCATTGGTATGGAAAATACGCTCTTTCTGCGCCATTCTGGGCGTGAGAGCTATAAGCCCATGTTTGATATTTGTTCTAGGAAGTTGGAATTTTTTTTGAAGATTCAATTCAGCTCTGAAAGATACGAAAACTCATTTTTACCCCAGCATTATTTTTTTTTAATCAGTTCTGCAAGCTTCCCCATAGAAAGTAATTCACCAGAAATGCTTGTCTACCTAAGACTCACTGGACTGCAATAAAACCAAGTTGCTTTAACAAACATCATACTACAAAAAGTCAAAAACCATAAGCTAAAAACAAGCCCAGCACAAACGCCTGTATCTCCACTGGTGCAGAAGGGTCACCTGCATCTTGCTCGAGTACTATTTTATTCTCTTCTTTACTGTGAGAGGATGCATCCACCAAGCTCGTAGCCTCCCAGGGCACATCAAATTCCATCCACTGTGGAGAGAGAGAGAGAGAGAGAGAGAGGAAGGAGAGGTGATGGCTTGCAGAGTGTTTGTGTGACTTGCTGAAGATACGGTGTCCTGAGAGGAGAGAGAGAGGATGTGATCCTAATTCTAAGACTGAGAGAGAAGTGTGACATATTGATATGCAAATTGTTGTATCAAAATTGTTATTTTAAGAGAAACACGTACCATAGTTCCGCTAACACTATAAAGCAGTAGCGATTATACAATTATTTTGCAAGATAATTTTGAGAATGTGTCAGGTTATTTTTTTTTCTTAATTTCGTCAGGTGTATAACACAATCATAACAACAAACTTTTAACTTGACCACATTAACACTTCTAAACAAACTATAAACTTTTCTCGAAAGAGATGTAGGAATTGGAGTACATAGCATTCGAAAGCACATTGGTCCTAGCCACATGCTAAATACCCTTTCTATCTAGAGAAACTGAATTTCATTCGGTCGATTTATATCCACTAAAACTTAGATCAAGATAAGAGGGTCAAGTTTCCAGATCAATTGATTCCCCTTGCACATGTCCTTAGACAGCACTTTCCATCGTCTCACGGGAGAAATATGAAGGAGGATTGGGAAAAATCGTGTCGCTTTCAAACGGTCCGGAGCAACAAAAACCCTCGTCAGCAGCTGGTCCAGTTAACCCGATCCAACGCGGCCACCTCCCACCACGCCGTCGAACGGTCGAAAAGAAGGGAGAAAAGGGCAGAGGCATTTGGAAATCGCAAAGCAAATACCTAGAAAGCCGAAATAAAGAGAGTGCGGGAGCATAAACTTCTTCCCGGTGCCGAACGGCAGGCAGCACGCGCAGCCGAGAGAGAGAGAGAGCACCGCACTCCACCCACCGCCTCGCCTCCGCGTTCCTCTCCGGCGGCATCCACCCCCGCGACCGTGCCCGCGGGGGACCTGCGCGCATCACCCTCTCCCCCTTGCCGCCGCCCCCGGGGGTGGTGGTGGGGCCCGCCCCATGGCGAGCGGCGGCGGCGGCGGCGACGACGCGGGCGTAAAGCGCGTGGCGGACCGCTACCTGAAGCGCGAGGTCCTCGGCGAGGGCACCTACGGCGTCGTCTTCAAGGCCATCGACACCGAGGTCCCCCCCTAAACCCTCGCTGCGCTGATCTGCGGGCGCCCCTCGATAATTAGGCCTTAGTTTGTTTGGCACCCTCACTCCACCCATCTGCTTGGTGAGGGGGCAGGTGGTCGTGCGATTGAGCTTAGGGGTTAGGTGTTTTGGGTTGCGTAGCTTGTGAAATCGCGTCACTGAGGGGCTGGGCTCCCGGTGAATTGGCAAGGCTGGCCTCCCAAGTCCCATGTGTGATTTAGTCCTGATGGGAGCCGAATTCACTCGGTTTCGTTTAGGAGTGTGTTGATTGAGCTGGCGGTGTTGACGCTGGGATGGGTTTTCGAGCTGTGGTGCTGGATTTGGCATCCCAGTTGTAGTGAATTACTGAAATCATGGGCAGTCCCATTTGATGTGAAGGGGGATAGGGTAATGGACAGAGTACAGCCTTGCGTCTGTACTTTGTTGGATAGCAAGGTTTATTTGCCGTAGACTCGTGTATTTGTGTATTCTAGGGACCTAGGGTGTTAGATTTCATTCGACAGATGTAGGGTGTGTTCGCGGTGCTTTTAAGTTAATTGTCAAGTACCAAGAACGCTTGTGAATTTAGTGTTGCGATAGTTTACTCTCCCTCAGCTGATGATACTTGCTCAGATTTCATAGTGGCACTTTGGCCTACTTGAGCCAGTGTTCACGAATTGTTTTATGCTGTTCATTTTCAGACTGGGAATACAGTTGCGATCAAGAAAATCCGGCTAGGGAAGTACAAGGAAGGTGTGAACTTCACAGCATTGAGGGAAATCAAACTGCTTAAGGAGCTGAAAGATCCTGATATTATAGAGCTAATTGATGCTTTCCCTTACAAGGGAAACTTGCACCTTGTATTTGAGTTCATGGAGACTGACTTGGAAGCCGTCATACGAGACAGGAACATTGTATTATCTCCAGCTGACACAAAATCTTATATTCAGATGATGTTGAAAGGTCTAGCCTTCTGCCATAAGAAATGGGTGTTACACAGGTACTTACTATCTTGCTAGTTTCTTTTAAAGAAAGCAATCTTTGACGCAAACTGTGCTGCAGGGATATGAAACCAAATAATTTGCTTATCGGCACTGATGGGCAGCTCAAGCTTGCAGATTTTGGTCTAGCACGCATATTTGGGAGTCCAGAACGGAACTTCACACACCAGGTTTGATATACTCATGTACTGTTCATTCAGTTGATTGTGTCCTGGAACTCCCAGAAGCTGGTCGCAGGAACAAAATATGCACTTCTGTCAAGTAGTATTATTATATCTTATGTTGTGTATTCTTTTGAGCCATGCGGATATTGTTGGTTTTGATGGCTTTGATTTCTGTTTATCCATAAAACATGACACATGCTTGGCAATATTTGTTGATCTTATGTAATTCTTTTTGCAATAACAATAATAATTTGTGCTGTGGCATTGATAAATTTATTCGTTGTTTTTTTACTAATGTAACCTAATATGGAGAACTATTGTAGCCCTCTCAGTAGCGATTGACTCCTATAGCGAAAGGATAGAATATCTTAAACCAACTAAGTATCCTTGTAGCTGCTGACTTTCCTTAATCTTTCTGGATGGAACAAAATATATACATGTGAGGAAGATCTTATGGTATTTCTAGGATATTCAAGTTGATTCATGCTTTGCATGTGAACTTTTAGATTGCAGTTTGCTTGTTTGGTAATTACTTAGATGATCCAGTTAGAAAAATGCTAAAAAAATATTGATTTGGGAAGGAATTTTTTCCCATAGTCACCATTGCTATTTAGAAAAGATCCTAAATATTATTGATTTAGAAAGGGCAGTTTCTTTCAGAATTACCATATCTGATAGTTCTGTTAATTCATTGTTCTTATTCAGTAAGATTGAATATCATGTAGTCAAGGACCCCCGCTTATCACAGTGTGGTTTACTGCAGTTTGATTACTTTCTATTTTATTTCCTTCACTAGAGTTATATTATTCTGATGCTGGTGGGCACTTGATTTGACCTTTCCCCCACATATAGGTCTTTGCACGATGGTACCGAGCGCCAGAATTATTGTTTGGCACAAAGCAGTATGGATCTGCTGTGGATATTTGGGCTGCTGGTTGTATTTTTGCTGAACTGCTTCTCAGACGACCCTTTCTCCAGGTTTAACAGCCTCTTAATTTCCTCGATGAAATAAATTTGGTTTTTCATTTGAATCAATTTTGGATTAAGATATGTTTGTGTGCTCTGAGAATGCAATGTGCATGGCTGAGTTCATTGTTCCTTGATGATGTGACAACTGCACAGCTGAAGTTGACTTTTACCTCAAAATGTTGTTTTAAAAGCTGGACCAGACAGTAGGTTTAACCTGAAAAACTGGAAAATGGTCTGGCCCTAGTGATATGATTGGATTGTTCCCTCAATCAGACTGTTTTGAAGTATCTAAGGGATTAAATTGGACTGGCAACTTTAATTGATAACACTAGGGATTAAATTGGACTGGCAACTTTAATTGATAACACAGTAAATTGCTTCTGTGAGTATTCAAATCTTTCACTTTAGTTTGTGTAAAAGGGAAGGCTATTTGCACCTAGCCAGAACATTCAAGCATCGTTTGTACCATGTGTCAAAGTAAACAAATTATAGCAGTCCTATGAAAGTGGACATATGAAGGACCTTTCCAACAGTTAAAAATTAACATATATGGACAGCCCTACAATGTAAAAAAGGCACCAAATTCACAATTTGTTTTTTCATATTATAGTCTTGTTTATTTTATTTCATGTGAAATCTGTCATCGTTTTCTGTAAGGAAGCTACTTCTTGAAACCTATGCTTGAGAAAAGTGTTGAATATTCTCATTAGTCATTTCTCACTGGGGTGCTATTTCTTCATTGTATTTGCCTTTTCCATGTTTTCTGGAAGGCGAATTTGCGGCATGTGCTCTTAGGCCTTAATCTCGTATGATGGATCTGAATTAGAGTCTCCAAACTCTTTTATGTAGAGCTAGTACTTTGTGTTATTCCTATTCTCCATTCTTGTGTAACATAGTTTTTTTTTAATAAAAAATTCGGTTGTGTTGTGTACTTGTGTGCACGTGTGTGTGCATAGTTTTATTGTAGGCTCCTGCATAGAGCTGATAGCTGGGTTTTCAGTTACACCTACTTGTTATATTCATACATATTTTGGCTGAAGAAGGGTTTTCAGTTTAGCGAATCTATACTGTTGTGATTACTGGGTGCTTTGAAAATTATGCTTGAACTTGCTTACTGGTTATCATTCTGTCTGCAGTGTAAATTTTGTGGACTTGATCCGAAGTAAAAAAATATGAAGACATCTTTGAGGCTAGATAACGTGAATGTTCTAATGCTGTTGCTGATAATAATGTCCATACATCTGTTTCAATCAATTGAAATGGCCAAGCATCTTACTAAAGCCAGTTCTGGCAGTACGTTTTCTTATCTTGTCTATTTTCCAAAAATATAGAATACAGAGTCCAATATACTTGTGGAATAAGTATGTGGCCCTCTTCATTAAATGCTTACTTTTATGTGGTCCTCCTCATTACATGCTTACTATTACAGGTTTCTTCTTTTTATCCAAGTTATATAAGTCAAGTTCTTACTAGCTGCAGAGGTGTCAATGTTAGTCAATTTTACGAAGTTCAAGATGCTCACAAAAAAATTGCTTCATTATTGAGGTGTTTGGTTTGAGGGATCACCTCATCCTAGGATGGATTGATCCATCATGGGATCATCTCATAAGTTTGGTGGTATAAGTGTATAACACTATCCCTCATTTTGTACTAGGTTTATGCTTACGAGGGATGAGGTGGTGATGGACCAACCCATTCCATTCCTCAAACCAAACATGTGGGTTAGGTTCAGAGTTAGGATCGGATGGTCAATTCACCATCCTGTCCTTCAAACCGAACACCACATATATATCTGCTGGTTTGAAGATTCCTTTATCTATACGAGGAAATCAACCTTGTTGAGCCTTTTCATGTCACTTTCCGCTGTTTTCTGAGTGCAAACCTGCAATTGATTGAAAATGTTTGTTAGATTTATCTCTGATTGCCTCCATATAGTGTGGTCTAAAAATATCTGATTCTCAATGGACATGTTTTCAGGATAAGATTTTTCTCTGTAACTTTAAGTTTCCTGCCCTGCAAATCTGCGACTTCCTCGTATTGCCAATACAAGAGGCCCTGTAAACTTTTTTGGGTTTAATAACCACTTAACATAGGACTCCTGCATGTGGCTTTTGTAAGCATTTGCTTCTTAAACCCCTAAGGATGCTACTTCAAATGAATGACCTTTCTTGGATTCATCGGCACGTTTGATCTTTTGCACTTGGGGTAACTTTTTGCATGTGTGCTACTAAGAGAAGAACACAAGTTGATTTGCAAAAAGAGTGGGAGGGAGGGAGGGTAACATTCTTTCGGGGAGTGACAGAGAGCCAGGCTTTGGTTGTTCATTTGTTGAACGGTGGACTTAAGTCAACGAGTAGCAATTGCCATTTTGGTAGTGAAATACTAGGAGCTTTAAGGGGCACCCAAATCATTAAAAGTTAATGTTGCAGGGTTCTAGTGACATCGATCAACTTGGGAAGATCTTTGCAGCATTTGGAACTCCAAAGTCTTCTCAATGGCCAGACATGGTTTATCTTCCAGATTATGTTGAATACCAATTTGTCTCTGCACCTCCACTTCGTTCATTGTTTCCGATGGCCAGCGATGATGCTTTGGATCTTCTGTCAAAAATGTTTACATATGACCCAAAAGCAAGAATTACTGCTCAGCAGGCTCTAGAACACAGGTATGCCAGTGTGATTGATTGGAAACGCAAGCTTTTCTCTCTTACTAGCATGCATAACAAAACTATGTTTATATTTGCTGTCAAGGTACTTTTCATCAGTACCGGTGCCGACAGAACCATCACAACTTCCAAGGCCACCGCCGAAGGGAGACTCGGGGAACAAGATACCGGACTTGAACCTGCAGAACGGCCCTGCTGTGCTGTCCCCACCGAGAAAGTTGCGCAGGGTGACTGCCCATGACGTGATGGAAGGCAACATGCATCGGGCAGACAAAGTGGAAGAGCATCCTTCAGGGGCGAGGCACAGTGATGACATGTCTGGTCAGAGCGCTAGAATACCAATGTCAGTTGATGTTGGAGCTGTGTTTGGGACACGACCAGCCCCTAGACCAACTTTGAACAGGTAAACAGCACTATCCTTGATGAATGGAACTCCTATTTTGTACTGCTGTCCTCAGCTATTTTATTGTATGAAATAATTGAACGTATTATTAACCTCCTATTTTGCAGTGCCGACAAGTCTCGTTTAAAACGGAAACTTGATATGGATCCAGAATTTGGATACACGGAGTAAACGAAAGAGGTTTACATGCTCCATTTTTTTCCTTACTAGCATGTTGATTTTTTAAATATTCTTTGGGGAGACTGTTCCAGTATTTACCAACAAAAGAGGATTGTGTCAAAAGCCATAAAAACTTCACTGAAGGTCACTGAGACAGTCAACTGCGGTGTCATCGTTTAACTTCCCAGCCGGCTCATGAAGAGGAAACTAAAGAGATATAATGCTAATTTACACGGGGGCGTGAACAGGCCATTATAATTGGCCGACTTCCATAAGGAAGGCTCCTAAATCTGTAATCTTTATTGGATAGATGAGTTTGCTCCTGTGAGAATGTGTTTCTTTGTAAGTGTTTGCGAAGATTGTGACGAAGTATCTGGTCCTAAATTCTCTGCAGTATCAATTTTCATTCTCCATGTTTGGACATTGAGTTTTGAGTGTTGTTTAGTCGTATATCTTAGGTACAGTAATTCCTGTAACCAAGAACGTTTTATATCGACACATCTTGTAAGACAAATTAACAACGCATGGGTGGCAAAAAAAAAAAAAGAGAATTTTGTTTTTCGATTAACTGTTCGGTAATTGCAGTGTGCAGGAATTTTTTTCAATGTAAATGTTATATTACCTTTCTTAATTTAAACGAAAAAAAGTGTGTTCAGATGTCTTACTGATATTTTGTTGAAAGAGATACTTGGGATCGGTCAAGCTAATGGACATGTTTCTGCGTTCTAAGCTAGGTTACGTGTAGTTACTTGAGCACAGATAAGTGATTATTACGCATTTCCTGATTTTTCCTCTATGAGACGGGTGTACAGGTCTACCAGCAATATTTTTGCAAGCACGTGGTAGTAGCATCAATGTGTATAGGCGATTAAAGCCCTTTCGGAAAGCAATTCAGTTCGTGCTGAAAATTGAGTTAAATTCTTGTGTTCTAAACAGTCCTAACTCCTAAGCCTTTTTGCGTTCGTTATAAGATGGCTTAGATCTATAACACATCAAGATAATTGGATCATTTCCCTCCCAACTTGAATATGTTTTTTCCCCTCCTGAATAGTAGGAAGTTAAGGATCCTACCGAGTATATATTTCAAAATTAAAATTTAAAAGATACAAGCAAAAGTGATTTAACTTGAACATGTTAAAAGGGCGAAGAAACGTTAATTATTGATGCTGTGAGGAAATCATTTACCTAATGGTTGACAGATGCAAAGTGAAATGCCTAGGAAAACCGATGGGGGGCGTAGGTTAGACGGTTGATTTCAAGGCATGCCATATGAAAATCCACCGCTAGAGGACAAATTCCCAGATGGAAAAGATACTTTTGCTAACTTTATAGGTGATGTCTTGAGTAAATGAAAGTGAACTTGTGATACTAAATGGACCTAACTAAATAGCCTTCTATGCGGTACGTGAATCTACATAAGTTTTGTTTTGTGTATATTTGTCTATCAGCATACGCACAACTTATATATTAAAGATTACTTATAATATTATAATAGAGACAAGTAATAATGATTTTTTACGATTAGGTATATTCATATTTAGAAGAAAATATACTTCTGCTAGCTTTAAGGTGAATATTACCCGATAAGACACTACACATGTGCCTAAAAAATGGTAAGCAAACTTAGTAGATAGTGCTTTTTTGCCTCGACATTTTAAAATTCAAGTTCTTATAACAAAGATAAAATGCCTTACATTTTTTTCTTTAATGCATTCACAATTTTTGGACCACAACAACATGTTTTATCTCATGGTTGTGACTTCTGATCCATAGCACAAATATTTTCAATAGAAGACAAGCTCATCTATGATAAAGGGAACAACATCCTTTATGAATTTTACTTTAATAAAGGCAGAGATGAACAATGATTTGTAGGTGTAACGGCAAAGAACGGTAGCAAAATATTATTATGTACGGTAGCAGAACTGACATACTTGTAAAATCAATTTAAACCATTTGCTTTTCGATAGAACTATTCCGGACCACCAAAAACCAAGACACTAATTATGATGCAAAATCTGCCGATCAAGGGGAAAAAATACTTCAACTAACTTTACCGGTCCATTTCACAATGCATATGATCTTGCACTCATAGTAAGAATCACAGTGAGTTGAATATAACAAACACAAACAATCCTTATTCCGTTGCAATATTTCCCGTTAATTACAAAGCTCAAATGTAGGAGCACTAGTAACAGGTTTGTGCTCAGTATATTTAATGCACGTAGCAGGTAGCTAGTGCCTTGAAGAATACAACAACACAAAAAAAATGTTATTCTACTGTAGTATTCCCCTTTTTTTTTTTTGTGGAGACCAGTAGTATTCCCCATTCATTACATAGCTAAAACGTAGGAGCAGTAGTAGCTGCTTTGTAGGCATCAAATATTTCTAGAAACAACTGAAAAATGGGCAATGGAGCTGTCAAGAATCAAGATCAGAAGAAGAGCCCACTACAGGGATTCGCATCGCATGGCTCCAGAGAGCCCAGAAAGCGCGATAAGGACACACGGGCACCAGCATCATCTCCCGTGGCAGCATCCGGCCACAGTGCAACGCAGGGCGGAGCGCGGCCGCAGCCGATCCGGCGTCCTCGGACTCCGGCCCGGCCCCGGCCGCCGTTTCGCGGGCTTTTCTCTCTCCTTGTCGTCCGCCCGGGCCCACCGCCCCCGCCCCCGCCCCCCGCCCCCCGAGCGCTCCTACCCAAACCCCGCTCGGGCCCACCCATCATACTCCCGCGCCATAAACCCTACTAACTACGAAGCATCAACTACCCCCCTCTCCGCAGTCTGCCCCCCGCGCCGTTGCAAAACCTTCCCCCGCATGGATCGCTCCGCTCGCCGCGCCCGCAGCCGCGGCGAAACCCTAGCGCCATCCCCGCGAGAGCGCTGCCGCGATGCGGGGATCGTCGTAATCGACCTCGACGACGACGACGACGGAGCGGCGCCAGCGTCTGCGAGCAGGCGCGGCTCCTCGGCGGCTCCGCCGCCTCCGCCGTTGGTGCCTGCTGGGGCGGTGGCGATGCGGACGCGATCGCGGAGGCTGGTGATGCAGGCGGCGGTGGCGGCGGAGGAGGTGCCGACGACGAAGAGGCGGAGGAAGGGGACGAGCGCGGAGGCTGCGGATGCAGAGGGCGGCGGAGGGAGCAAGCGCGCCGCGGCCTTGAAGTCGGCCTCCAAGTCGGCGTCGATAGGGAAGCGGCGTGGGCGCTCGCGGCGCTCCTCGGAGCCAGCGGATGGAGCTCTGGTGCGGAAGGGCAAGGAGGCAGAGGCAGAGGCCGAAGCGGAGGCGGGGGCGCCGGCTTGTGGAGAATGGGTGGAGGTGTCACGGGTTGATGGGTGTGAGAGCAGTGGGCGAGGCGATGATGCTTCGGATGGTGAGAATGGCGAGTCTCGCACGGAGGACGCAGGTGGCGTTAATCGGCGGAACGAGGAGCATCGTAGCGCTGCTGGTGGGGATCGAATTGATGAGCATCGTGGGAATGGGCAGGTCAGTGTTTTGAATTTGAATCATGTGATGAATGAGGTGGTATCAGGCGATGCGGAGGGAGTGGAAGGTGTTGAAAACGAGGGTGGTAGCCAAGATGGTGGTTTTAATGTGGACGAGGGAAGCATGGGTGAAGAGGACACGGAGGACTGTTGGAATAAGGAGGTGGTACCAGTTGCGGATGTGATGACTGAGGAGGTGGCGCCCTGTGAAGATGACTACGACGACGAGATGTTGGAGGAAAAGCTGGTCGGAGATGTCATTCGTGCTTACAGCAATGGTGGTGATTTGGATGAAAATGGAGTGTATTGGGAAGCTGAGGATGAGATGGAATTTGATGATGATGGTGATGATTACGGTTTTATGGATGATGCTGATGAATGTGGTATGTATGAACCAATGCATGACGATGCTAAGGTGGCAACACAAGATTTGGTGGATCACAAGGTTGTTCTTGGTGGAATGAAGTGCCGCGAGGAGGAGGAACAGGTTATCAAAGATGAGGTGGAGCCAAAGAGAGAAGGGACTCTGGATTTTAACCAAGGGAGCTTGCATATAGAAGTTCTTGATTCTGATGAGGAAGTCAAAGTGCTCAATGATGCGAGTAATGCCTTGAAAAGGAAGCCGTTGGTGCAAGGAAAGATACCAATTGTGCCATCCTGTGTTGCATGGAGAACTCGGTCATCGTGGGGGATAAAGCAAGATAGGTATTCCTACAATACATATTTTGAGGTATTGTCTGATGAGCCAAAAGAGGATAATGATGATACAGAAGAGGAACTGGATGACGAGGAGGAGGGTGACAGCGATGACGATGACGATGACTATAGTGGTAGTTGTGATGAAGAGGAAGAAGAGGAAGAGAGAGAGGAAGAAGAGGCTGAAAGGAGAGAACACAAGAAAGGAATTGACTCATCCGATGATGAGATAATTGATGATACTGTAAGATATGGTCTCGAGTGGGTAGAGGATGAACATCCAGAGGTTGATCTTATTCGGCCACTCAACTTGGAGAAATATGGCAGTGAGGGCCCAGTGAGCAATGACACAATTTCGCAGCAACAGAAGCTGTCACGATTTACTTGGGAGCTTGAGAGGAGGAAAAAGTTGAAGCTTGGGATAATGAAGAACCGTCGTTTGTATGAGCGGGACTTGGACTCCGATTCCAACTCATCGGATTCTGGTCGGAATCAAAGGTATGGATTTCAAGGAGGCAGTGATCACAAAGTTGGGAGGAAAAAGAAGCACTCATCACTAAAATCTGGCAAGAAATCAAGCTGTTCAACCATACTAAAGCGGCAGTCTCTTATGAAGCTTCTGATGGATAAGATGTGTAGCGATAAAGATGGAGAATCTTCTCCTTTTGACCAGAACCTTCTGATTGAGTATAATTTCAAGGATTTGCATCCATTGGTATTTTCATTTGGGGATGAAGATCCTATACCAACTGATAGGCCAGAGCAAGATGCTACACTGGGTATGCTGTGGGCTGACTTTGACTTCGCTTTAGAGTCAGAGAATATTGGAACCTATTATGATGACGAGGTACTTTTGTCTTGCAGTATGACTATTGTTTCTGACATTGCAGATGCTGTCATTCTTTTGTTTTCTTTAGTGGTATTGATTTGATTATTGAGCATGACAACCTATCTGTATTATGTGTTTATCATCCTCACTGCTGTCTAATTTGCTAAGTTCAATGTTTACCAGTATTTTAATGTCACGCTTTTTGGGAATGATAGTCTTAACTTGGCATGATCACCTAACGTTTTAACAGAGACATAAATAGCATGCATGCTTACTTGATGCTACTGGCAGATATGTACTCTTTATTCTTCAACAAGAAACATTTCTTCATTTTTTAGAAACTAAACATTCCTTTACCCTATGTCACTATCTCTGTTTACCGGCAGAACACCATTTGAAGGTCGCATCCATGAGTTTCTTGTCAATTTTAACCATATTATGTTTAGACTTTCTATCGTGAGAGATGCTTTAATTTGCCGCATTGTCTAGTTGAGGCAACCAAATTAAAATGGTTAGCTCTGTTGTTTTGTAGGGCCAAGAAGGGAGCAATCTGCTAGATTTTGCACTTGCTCCTGTAACACCTTGTTCTCGAGGGAAGCATGAATTTATTATTGATGAGCAAATAGGAATCAGATGCAAATACTGCTCCTTGGTAAATCTGGAAATCAGATTCATTTTACCATCATTGGTGAGTTTTATATTCTCAACTAATTTAGCTTGCTTTCCGCAACATAAAGTTAATAAATTCCATCATTTAACTTATTCTTTCATTCCAGATGTCAAATTTAGCAGAGAAACCTGTATGGCGAAATGCCTCTGGTTTGAAGAATGCGTTGATGTATCATGATCTTTGTGAACAAACAGGGAGCGGTGACGGGCAATCTCAAGATTTCCATCTATATGGAACAGTGTGGGATCTCATTCCTGGCGTCATTAGTACTATGTATGAGCATCAGCGCGAAGCATTTGAATTTATGTGGACAAATTTAGTCGGTGATGTTAGGCTTGATGAGCTGAAGCATGGAGCTAAGCCTGATGTTGTTGGAGGATGTGTGATCTGTCACGCCCCAGGGACAGGAAAGACACGATTAGCTATTGTGTTTATCCAAACATATATGAAGGTATTTCCAGACTGCCGGCCAGTGATTATTGCACCTCGCGGGATGCTGTTTGCTTGGGAAGAGGAGTTCAAGAAATGGAATGTCAATGTTCCTTTTCATATAATGAACACTACAGATTATTCTGGGAAAGAAGACAGAGACATATGTAAGTTAATAAAGAAAGAGCATCGAACAGAAAAGCTGACGAGGCTTGTAAAATTGCTTTCATGGAACAAGGGTCATGGTATTCTTGGAATAAGTTATGGTCTATATATGAAACTAACATCTGAAAAGCCTGGCTGCACTGAAGAAAACAAAGTAAGAAGCATTCTTCTCGAGAACCCTGGTTTGCTCGTTCTAGATGAAGGGCACACACCTAGGAATGAACGCAGTGTCATCTGGAAGACATTGGGAAAAGTTAAAACTGAGAAGCGCATAATTCTATCTGGAACTCCTTTCCAAAATAATTTTCTCGAGCTTTACAATATACTCTGTTTGGTAAGGCCCAGGTTTGGTGAAATGTTTTTGACTAAAACAAGAGTGGGTCGAAGGCACTACGTCTCAAAGAAGCAACGTGACAAATTTTCTGATAAATATGAAAAGGGAGTTTGGGCTTCACTAACTAGTAATGTAATTGATGATAATGCAGAGAAAGTAAGGTCAATATTGAAACCATTCGTTCATATCCATAGTGGGAAGATTCTTCGAACTCTTCCAGGGCTCAGAGAGAGTGTGATTGTTCTGAAACCTCTTCCCCTTCAAAAAAGTATCATTAGAAAGGTGGAAAACATTGGATCTGGTAACAATTTTGAACATGAATATGTTATTTCTTTAGCCTCCACACATCCTTCCCTTGTAACTGCCATCAACATGTCTGAAGAGGAAGCTTCACTTATAGATAAACCTATGCTTGAGAAATTAAGGTCAAATCCCTACGAAGGGGTGAAAACAAGATTTGTAATTGAAGTTGTTCGTTTGTGTGAAGCACTGAAAGAAAAGGTATTGATTTTTAGTCAATTTATTCAGCCATTAGAATTGATAAAAGAGCATCTTCGCAAATTTTTCAAATGGAGAGAAGGGAAGGAGATTCTCCAAATGGATGGGAAGATCCTTCCAAGACATCGCCAGACTTCAATTGAAGTTTTCAATAATCCAGATAGTGATGCGAGGGTGTTACTTGCATCTACAAGAGCTTGCTGTGAAGGGATTAGCCTAACAGGAGCTTCAAGAGTTGTTCTTCTAGATGTTGTTTGGAACCCAGCTGTTGGAAGGCAAGCTATCAGCAGAGCATTTAGGATAGGACAGAAGAAATTTGTATATACATACAATTTAATAACTTATGGAACAGGTGAAGGTGACAAATATGACAGGCAAGCAGAAAAGGATCACTTGTCCAAGCTGGTCTTCTCTACAGAAGACGAATTCAATAATGTTAGGAACATGCTATCAAGAGCTGAAATGGAGCACTGTTCTAAGTTGATCTCCGAGGATAAGGTTCTGGAGGAGATGACTTCCCACGACCAACTAAAATGCATGTTTTTAAAGATTCATTATCCACCAACTGAGTCAAACATTGTTTATACTTACAACCAGATTGCCCCTGAGTTAAGTTGATGGTAACCATTGGCATCAGATTGATTCATTCTAACTTCAAGGTATGCTCTTAAACAAGCGTTATCTTGGTTCCTCTCGTTTGGTTTTACACATGTGACTTGGCTGCTGTCATGTATAGAATTTCTATGTAGCATAAATTGTCTATGAATGGTCAATTTCTGACGTTGAGTACTGATTGTATTGCCATTTATCATTTACTGTTTACTTGTGTATTTTCTCTCTCTCTCTCTCCCCTGTTAAAGTGGTTAAGTTCTATAATTTTATTGTTAATTCTTTGCTGTTTTGTATAGGTGATCCTCTGCTGTTTTGTCTTGTTAATATAAAATTTCAGGATTCTGCTCCTACAGTATGCATCGAATAGAACTTTATGTCACCATCATTCCTGTGCATGATCTATTTTAGTTTTGATTCTGGCTTGTTACAGACTTGATAAATGACAAGCTTGTTCTTTTGATGATTGACTTGCATCTTCTCAAATTTTAGGATACCAGTGATCTCTCTCTTACAACTTCCTAAGTGGTGCTGCCTATACATATCTTTACTTTGCATGTGCCGAAACATATATTAAAGTTCCATCATACAAGGTCCTTTTCTGCACCTTTTCATGTAAAATGAGATGGTGTTTATAACTACAATTGGAGAATATTTCATTACTTGGAATTCTTTTTTCTCACTCTGATGTTTTGGGTAATACAATTGCTTTGTGAAAACACAGCGTTCATGAGTAATGTGCCATAATTATGCCATATATGCAATAAGTTTTTCATAGTTGATATCCCTCCGGTCAGAAAAGGAAGTTGCCCTAGAATACGTGCAGTCAAATCATATTAATTTTGAATAAAGATATTATCTAAAATATGTAGTTTAGATGTACAAAAATGTTATGAGTAAATTTGTCATGAAAATACTTTTATAACATTGTACTGTTATAACTTTTTTTTGTTGAAAATATGATGATGAAATTAAGTGGTCAAAGTGATATCTTGTTGACTCTGAAAAGTACAAAATAACTTCCTTTTGTGACTAGAGGGAGTATGCAGTAAGTTGGCATTTGGTGTGCACATAGAGGAAAATTTGAAAAAGAGTAAATAGGAAAATTTGAAAAAGAGTAAATTGCACCGGAGGTCCATGAATTTGCACCACTTCCCAAATTAGACCCATGAATTTTGTAATCTTCCCAACAGCTTCCTAACTAGCATTGTGCCACATTAATCGTTTAATTTTTCTGTCTGGTAAGGGGTTACATAAAAGTGATGTGGCATGCCAAGTTTCTGTGCTACGGTGCAATGAGTTCTCTGTACTTGAATCATTTTGTTGAT
Source organism: Hsuehochloa calcarea (assembly GCA_036346395.1). Taxonomy (NCBI): domain Eukaryota; kingdom Viridiplantae; phylum Streptophyta; class Magnoliopsida; order Poales; family Poaceae; genus Hsuehochloa; species Hsuehochloa calcarea. The sequence continues at coordinate 19,456,258 of CM070602.1, read as the reverse complement.
TTTTCTCTGGACATGTCTGCCTTTAACAGTGCTAGATTGATAAAATATGTAAGGAACAAGACGTGCATGAACTTTCTGCTCTGTTATGCAAAATTCTCTTAGATGAACTTAGGAACATAGCTGCTCAGGATGCAGTTTTATAATAATTGCTGACCAGCTAGTTTGAGGACAATGAGATTAAATAAGCACAATTTTTCAGCTCCTTTTGTTACTTTTTAGGACTCACACTAATTATAAGGTGAACTCTTGGTGAAGTTCCATAGGAAGCACATACTGTTGCTAAGGCATTTGTACTCTAGATTTCAAAAGTTCCTTAGTTGTTTGTAAGTTTATCCCACTGACTTCATTATGTTATTCAATTTTGTAGAATTAAATACTTGCATACAAGATTGTAGTCTGATGCTAGTTAATTACCATTCTTTTTCTTGTGGATGAACAGGCATGTGTTTCTGTAGGCATGCCATGCACAGAAGAATTCCTGATTCAGCAGACTGTATGGTCCCTATACTCCATCACATAATGAATCTGCGATTATATTAGGTTACCCATTATGCAGTCATTCAAATAGGAGAGGACTGAAAGCAGTAGTTAATAATGGGCGGGCAGAGCATCAATGCATTCGGAATTTGCACAAGGATGCAGACCTAGCAATCCTCTTGTCTATAATGTTCTCCAGATGTGATGTATAAGAATATTTTTGGCTCATTTCAGGGTGCAATATTTCTTTAAATAAAAAACAGTTAATATGAATAAATAGACTAGTTTCGGTCAAACCTGTTTTAATTTTGTTTGCTACTATGTTTTGGCTGGTCCAGTTTCCGTTTGTGTTTTTGTTAATGCCTTATGAATATGGCAATTGTGCTTACATGGGTACAATCAGTGTGTTACGCACATGTGTGTGCGCGGCGGTGGTTTGGGGGATTATGATAGTATGTGCACTTTTATATTTCAATATCTACAATAGATGTTTTATTTATGGATCATTATGTAATATCCCGACCTGCTCGTAGTGCGGCCCATGTAGAGTTGTATGGTGGGATTAGTCCCGCATTATTCGTCTAAAGTGAGTTGTAGTATATAATGCTTGTTGGGTTCAAATGTAGCACGAAGTGCGGACGAAAGTGTAAATGGGGTACTAAGTATGCGTGGGTCCGCCCCACGGTGGGCTGAGCATTGAGCGGATTTTGGGCTAGAGTGTTACAGATGGTATCAAAGAATCAACGTTCACTGGACAGGCGTGTGCAGAACAGGGGCGTGGGCATATGGCACATAGCGTGTGGTGGGCTCGAAGTGGACACACGACATGGCATATGTGCTGGCACTGAAAGCACGGACGTGCACCGAGGGGTAATTATGGGCATTTGCCGCGTATGCGGTGTGCTGCCGAGGATGTTGTTAGAATAGGACTCTAGAATAGGATATTATTTCGGTTTCCTTATCTGTAACGTTTCTTTATCTGTAACCCCCTTTGTACTCCCTATATATTGCCCATTGGGCCATCTTGAATACATATACATGATTCGTAACATGGTATCAGAGCTTAGGGTTAGGGTACTGGCCTAGCTCTCCTTCCGCTGCCACCCCCGGCAGTCGCCACCACCTTCGGCTTCATGGTCGCCTGAGCCCGTAGTAGTTGGGCTGTCCCTCATAGCTACTGTCGCTGCCGCCAGGCCGCCGCCGCCGCCGGTCGCTCATCGCAGCCTCTAGGCCGCATTGCCAGTCGACACCGCCACTGCGCGCCGCTTCGCCGGTCTCCGGTCGCTAGGTGATCATATTGCCTCGCCGGTCTCCGCCGCCGCCAGTCATAGCCGCCATCATCGACCGCGCCATCGACCCGTCGCCGAAGCCGCTTTGCTAGGCCGACGCAGCTCGCGGTCGCCACAGATCCTCAGTGCCGACGCTGTCCCTCGCTGGTCTCTCGTCGCCAGCGATCGATCGCCATCATCGATCATTGCATTGTTGACCGCGCTGACGCGACGCCGCACCGATGCCGCCTGTCGCTAAGGCCACCGCCGCCTTGCCGCTAAGGCCGCGCCGACAAGGGAAAACCTAGGTTCCTCGCTGCGCGAGGCTCAGCGCGCTTGGCGTTTAATGGGTCGGCTTAAAAAAAAGTTACCGGCTTAAGAAGTTGCCGAAAAAAAAGAAAAAAAAGAAAAGAGAGAAAAAAAAAGAGAAAACAACACGTCGATCTAACCGTTGCGCCATCCAACGCTTCCTGTTAGACTTCGTTTGTCTTGGTCGCCGCGCCGTCCAGCGCCGCCTACCAATGACTTCTGTTCCATCAGCTGCGATCCCATTCTCGGGAACAAAGCTTCATGGAACGAACTACATGTTGTGGTCTTTACTTATGGAGATCATGCTCGATGGTCTTCGTCTCTGGGGGACAAGTTACTGGTGCCCGACCTTGTCCGCCGTCGCCGGTTCAGCCTTCTCTCAGACAGCCTACTTCTGCACCTCCTGCAGAAGATGAGGCTGCCAAGGAGACAGAGGACGCTATTGCTGCTGCTGATGCTGCTAATGAGGCTTATCAATATGCCATAGATGCTTTTGAGCGTTGGTGTGCTGATGAGGCCCGTGTTAGGGCCATCCTGGTGGTCAGCGTCGACGACTCCATCCAGCCAGACATTGTTGGTCTGCGTGCCACTCATCAGATCTTGGAGTACTTGCGTGAGCGATACCAGCAGAGCAGCGATGCTCAATCTTTTCGCTTCAGCGTGAGTTGGAGACGCTTTGCCAGGAGGACTCCTCCGTTGACGGTTTCTTCTGAGCCCTGGCCAGTCTCTGACGCCAGCTGGATGAGTTGGCTTCTCCGCTCTGCCAGGCGTGTCATAAAGTGCAGAAGGCGGATTGTGATCGCCTTCGTCTTTATGATTTCGTCTGCCGTCTTCGCCCAGAGTTTGAGCCTGTCAGGGCTCAACTGCTGAGCCGTTCACCACGACCGACAGTCACTGAGGCTCTTTCGACGTTTCGTGCTAAGGAGCTTCGCTGCGGGTTAGCAGCACAGCTTGTTCCGGCTGTGTTTGCTACCTCTTCTTCGACTACACCAGCGGTTTCTGCTTCGACTATATTTCCTCCTCATGTGTCTATTTTTGCTCCTGTTTTTGCACCAACTGGTGTTTAGTGCAATTATTGCAAGAACTTCGGGCACGAAGCGTTGTGCGGTGCGGAAAAAGCAGAACAAGGCACGTGGAGGTCCACGCTCCAAGGGAGGGCATGGAGGCCCTTCCTCGACTGGAGGACAGACCAGCACGTTAGGATCTTCTCAGCGAGGTGACTCTGTTAAGCAGCTCTGTCAGGCTCTACTTCAGCAGCTCTCTCACAACTCAGCAGGTTCTGCCAGTCTAGCTCAGACGTCTCCTTCAGGTACCTCTTGGGTTCTAGATTCTGGTACCTCTTTCCACATGACACCAGATTGCATATCTCTCACTTCAGTAGGACCTCCTGTTTTTCCCATCTCTGTTCAGACAGCTGGCGGTACTCCTCTGTCTGTCAGCTGTAAGGGCACTCTTTTGTCCACTGATTTTTCTGTTCCAGCTGTTTCCCATGTTCCCCAGCTTACCATGCAGTTTCTCTCAGTGGGTCAGCTTACCAATCTCGGCTATAGGGTTGGTTTTGACTCTCACACCTATTTCATTCAGAATCGACAAACAGGGACGGTACTTGGAACTGGCCGGCGCCGTAGGGATCGTCAGGGTCTTTACATCCTTGATCGCCTACATCTTCTGTCCACTTCAGTTGCCCCTGTCATCCCTACGTCTACTTCCCCCGCCACTGCTGCCACCACCTCTGGCGGATTTGCGTAGTGGCATCACCGTTTAGGTCACTTGTGGTTCCCGCCTTTCTTCATTAGTTCGTCAGGGTGTTCTTGGACGTGTTACTGTTGACACGGACATGTTTTGTCAGGGTTGTAAGCTGGGCAAGCAGCTACAACTTTCTTATCATTCTAGTGAGTCCTTATCTTCTCGTCCTTTTGACTTAGTTCATTCCGATGTATGGGACCTGCACCTGTTGTCTCTAAAGGCGGGCATAAATCTTATGTTGTCTTTATTGATGATTATTCTCGTTTTACATGTATTTTTCCTATCTCTAATCGTGGTCAATTTCTTGCGATCTATCGTAGTTTTGCAACGATGGTTCATACTCAGTTTGATTCTGTCATTCGTATTTTTTGCTGTGATTCTGCTGGCGAGTACTGTTCTGGCACTTTTCGACAGTTTCATTCTGAGCAGGGCACTCTTTACCAGTCTTCTTGTCCTGGTGCTCATGCCCATTATGGGGTTGCTGAGCGCAAACATTGTCACCTAATTGAGACTGCCCGCACTCTTCTTCTTGTCTCATGTTCCACCACAGTTCTGGGCTGAGACTGTTTCTACGGCTGCATATGTCATCATATGCAGCCTTCTACTGCTCTTAAGGGTGTCAGCCCTATAGAGCGTCTCTACTCTCGAGCCCCCTAGTACACTCACCTTCATGTTTTTGGTTGTACTTGTTTTGTTCTGCCGCAGCCTCGTGAACGCACTAAACTATCGGCCCAGTCAGTTGAGTGTGTGTTTCTTGGTTATAGTTCTGAGCATAAGGGTTATCGCTGCTGGGATCCTTCTGCTCGATAGATCTGGATTTCACGAGACGTTGTATTTGACGAATCTCGACCGATTCGGCTTCTCCTGTTTTCACTGTTGAGTCAATTTCATGGTTGACTCTTTCGGACTCTTCACCCATTTCTCCACTATCACAGTCTTCCCCTGGTCTGCCTCCAGTGGTTCCTTCTGTACCTCCGCCTTCGATGGTGTCTCCTACAGCACCGTCTCTGGTTCCCACAGCACCATCATCTCGTTTCTCTGGTGTTCACTACTCCAGACGTCCTCGTCCTTCACCAGTCTCCTCTTCTGGTATCTTGCCGACACCCACATCTGATCCTCCTGGTGATGCTCCTCCTTACATCCTTCGTGACCGGGCATCCCTTCGACCTCCTGATCGCCTTGGATTTACTCCAATAGCTCATGCTCTCTCTGTCACTGAGCCTAGTTCTTATCATGAGGCTGCTCCTTATTCTGAGTGGCAGCTCGCTATGGCAGAAGAGCTTGATGCTTTTCGACGTACGGAGACTTGGGATATTGTACTGACCCCTATGCATGCTCGTCCGATCACGTGCAAGTGGGTGTACGAGATTAAGACCCGGTCTGATGGTACTATTGAGCGCTACAAGGCTCGCCTTGTGGCCTGCGGTTTTCAACAGGAGTATGGTCGGGACTACGATGAGACTTTTGCCCCTGTTGCCCATATGACCACTGTTCGCATTTTTGTCGCGGTTGCTTCTGTTCACCGGTGGTCTATCTCTCAGCTGGATGTTAATAATGTTTTTCTTAATGGTGTTTTGCATGAGGAGGTCTACATGCAGCCACCACCTGGGTATTCTGTTCCTGATGGGCATGTCTGTCGTCTTCGTCGTGCTCTTTATGGCCTTAAACATGTTCCTCGTGCCTGGTTTGCACGTTTTACCTCAGTGATTACTGCTGTTGGTTTCACTGTCAGTTCCCACGATCCTGCTCTTTTTGTCTATGTCTCATCTCGAGGTAGGGCGCCGCTTCTTCTGTATATTGATGACATGCTCATCACTGGTGATGATTCCTCCTTTGTCACATATGTGAAGAAGCATCTCAGTGAGCAGTTTTTGATGACTGATCTTGGTTCTCTTACATACTTCCTTGGGATTGAGGTCTCTTCCATGCCTGAGGGCTACTACCTCTCCCAGCAGAAGTATGTCCAGGATCTTCTTGACCGGTCTAGTCTAACTGATACTCGCACTGCTGAGACTCCCATGGAGCTATCCCTTCAGCTTCGTGCCACTGATGGCGATCTTCTTGAGGATCCTACTCAATATCGTCATCTTGTTGAGAGTTTGGTGTACGTTGTGAGCACTCATCCTGATATTGCTTATGTTGTTCATATCTTGAGTCAGTTCATGGCCCATCCTACCCATATTCACTACAGTCACCTTCGTGTTCTTCGCTACTTGCGTGGGACCATCTCTCGTCGTTTGTTTTTCCCTAGCTCCACCTCATTATAGCTTCAGGCGTACTCCAACGCGACCTGGGCTAGTGATCTTTCTGATCGTTGTTCTCTTTTTGCTTACTGTGTTTTTCTTGGCTCCTCCCTAATTGCCTGGAAGACTAAAAAGCAGACTGCAGTTTCCCGTTCGAGTGCAGAGGCTGAGTTGAGAGCTATGACAGCAGTGACAACAGAGGTTACTTGGTTGAGGTGGCTACTTGCAGATTTTGGAGTACCTATGGTGAGACCTACGACTCTTTTGTCTGACAGTACAGATGCTATCAGTATTGCCCGAGACCCAGTGAAGCATGAGCTCACCAAGCATATTGGTGTGGATGCTTCTTACACTCGCTCACAGGTGCAGGAGGGAGTACTTGCTTTACAGTTTGTGCCATCGGAACCACAGGTTGCGACTTCTTTACAAAGCCAAAGATTAGGGCACAACATTTGTATTTTCTCTCCAAACTCAGTGTGTGTGATCCACCGTGAGTTTGAGGGGGGGGTGTTAGAATAGGACTCTAGAATAGGATATTATTTCGGTTTCCTTATCTGTAACGTTTCCTTATCTGTAACCCCCTTTGTACTCCCCAGGGATTGAAATCTCGATCGGAAGATCTCACGATGGTTTGATTAGTAACCTGCCTAAGATTCAGTAAATTAAAGAAAGGGTCCAAATTCGAATTTCAAAATTTGAATCTGGATTTTCTCCGGACCAGTTACCGGCCGGTAACCGGGAAAACCGGTTGAAAAACCGGGAAAACCGGAAAATGGTAATTAGCAAATTTAAATTTGGAATAATGCAAATATTAATGAGAAAGTGTTTCAAGTTGTACATAAAAAGCTTGATTTTCCAAGCAAGAGCTTAATTAGGCTAGTTTGCCCTCTCCTAGGATGGAAAAATTAAGTATAGATCCAAACGTTCCCAAAGCAACTATTGTCTGTCCCTGATGAATTGAAAGACTGCCTAATGGAATGACAATAGACCAAATAAAATGTTTCATATATTCTAAATACACAGGCATACATGATTTTTCAAAAGGATGAGTAGTATGCTCTTGCACAGACACAATTGAAAGAGTAAATTGCATTGGTGCAATGGTTGTGAAATTACCTAAATGTTTGATTGATCAATGGTGCAAACATGATCAAGTTTAGGGGGGCGGCAAAGTACAATGCAAGTTCAGAGTGTTGAGTGCGACAACTGCACAAGTTTAGGGATCTCCAATGCAATTTACTATAGTTGAAAATATTAGGTCCATTTGAATTCTTAACTATCTTATATTTTCCCAAGGCCGTATATTAATTGTTTTCTTGCTTCTTTCATGACTCCACCTCCTAAAAGGATAGCTTTCTAGTTACATGAGCTACCCTTAGGAGCTAGTATTTTTAGCAGAAATATGAAAGTTGGACTTGGTCGGCTAGTCCTGGTCAAACAAATGCCAGTATATTGATACTAGTAATCATACATATGAAACCTGTGTCACTGAACAAACTATTAGCAAATACTTTTTCGTATCTCTTATTAATCATATCGCGTCACTAAATGATTTGAAAGTATAGGATTAAATAATCAATCCAATGCTGAGCAAATAATGATGCAATCCAATTCTCTCATGGTTGCATGCAATCCAATTAATGAGAAGAAAGTGTTTCAAGTTGTACATAAAAAGTCCTCCTTTATGTTTTAATAGTGCTAAATATACTAAAAACTAATGTTTCAATACATAATCTAGCATAAGAATGCTTAAACCAACTAGGGAAGGACATTACAGAGTTAAAAATTCAAATTCAAATTTTAAAAATTTCGTCCGGTATTTTTTTCTCGGTTCGAACCAGTAAACCGATTCTGCGTGGGTTTTTATCCCCAGATTCTAATACCGCCGGTTTTTTATCCCCGGTACTACCTAAGGATTCAAAACCGGTCCGGCTCAATTTCGGCCGTGATACGATTCGGTTTTCCCGGTCGAATTTCGTTAATTTTTGCTTAAAAATAAATCAAAATTCGAAATTTGAAATTTGAAATTTGAAATTTGAATTTGCAAACTCCGGAAAAACCGGTTGGGATTTCAAATCCGGCCCCACCCAGAAGGCTTCACTATCAGAATCGGCAGAATCCCACGGATTTCCATCCCTGGTACTACCTATATATTGCCCATTGGGCCCTCTTGAATACATATACATGATTCGTAACAGACGTCAACCTTTGGTTAGTCTCACATTGCTTGTCTAAAGTGAGTTGTAGTAGTATATAATATATGTTGGGTTTAAACGTAGCACCTCTGGGTTAATCCTTTTACACGAAGTGATGACGAAAGTGTAAGTGAGGTGTTATGTGTGCGCGGGTCCGCCCCACGGTGGGCTAGACATTGAGCGGATTTTGGGTCAAGGTGTTACACATTAGTTATGTCATGATACAAGGAATGTTTCAAAATAGCATCCTGTCATCCTACTGGCATTACCTGGAGAGAAGTTATTGTTGTTATATTTGGATTCAGACTGGCTCACCTCACAATTTTTCCTTATTTTCCTTTGGTGAAATATCCAGTCAGATATGTTTGTTGCAATACCAAAATGTTTTATCTGAAGTGTCAGGCTGGATGATACCAAGTGGTGTCAACCTTTGGAACCTTGAGTTAGTAAGGGAAGCTATCATTATGTGATGAGATATACCATTTGACAGTCCGAAATTTGTAAATGCTGGGGTGTGGGGTCCACAGCTAGGAGGAAGGTTCAAGATTCTTGGTTGTATTCTTCTTGGGGGTTTGCATGTGGTCCAATCCGGTGGTAAGAAAATTACACTGCATCAATTTACTTTTATTCATATTTACCATAACATATGATGTAATTATGTGCAGGATTGGGACTGACCAGTTATATGGTTATCAATGCCTCACCAGTCCTCTTCAGGTGAAGATGCTTCAAATGAAGTGAGTTCACCTTCAACCAGGCAACATTCTTGGGAATATCCATATGGAAAGAAAGCCATTGAAAGTTTGAAACTAGCATTATGAGAGGCGATTTTCCTTGCTTTGTGTGTGTTGAGCTCAATTCTGTTGGAAGTTGTGCCGGTTTGAAACAACCTCAAGCTTAATGTATTACGTACTTGATAATGGAGATCTTAAGTTATTGTGGTTTACCGATCACCATGAAGACATGGATAAGAATGTGGATCATCGCAATCTGGATCAATTGACCACTTGGCATTTGCAAAAGGGTAACACAAAATGAGGACAACTGTGGTACTTATAAACTTATTGTTGAGGCTCTAGTTTTCAGTAATGTTTAATTGATAAGCGCCCAGAAGAGCTTCTGTTCAATCATCTGCAGGAGATTTTCATTTCACATTTAACTGTTAACCATTGTAGGAGTGCTATCAGGCATATATACATGCTGCCAAACTTCTAAGTTAAGTTATTCTGTTGGATTGAAATTTGTGCTTTTATTTTTCATAGAAAACACATGACATTTTCTTGGCTGATTGCTGTTTCAACATGGTATGTGAGAATTGAGAAGTAGGCTTATTTCTTCATAAATAAATATAACATTCAAATAATTGTGGAACTGTATATTGTAACCTGTGGTGAAAAAAGGAGTAAATTGCACTGGAAATACCCCATTTTCCCACTGAAACCTGTGGTTTGGAGTTTGTTCACCTGCAATGGTCTTGAAACACTACTCTACTCCATCATTAGGACAAAATAGGGCAAAGTTACTACAGTTACATGCATATTGGTAAGGAAAATAATACTTGTGTATTTTGTAGTGATATTTTAGTTATTTACACCTCCTTTTTTACTAAAATAATGCTGTAGCATATAGTGGATCTAGCACAATTTTGGAACCATAGGTACCTGATTGCAAAACGATGAAATTACATGCCATTTTGACAAAATTATGAAATACATTCATTCTTTGCTTCACCTTTGGGGTTGTTTGGATTTTTGTGCCGGAAGAATCTCATACTGGATAGAATCATGCATCCTGGATGGAATCGCCCTAAATATGACATTGAGGTCCTCGTCTTGTGTTGGCCATGTGAAATAAGTAGTCTGGCTTTTTGGTTGACTGTAAGAAGTAGCCCTAATATGTTGAGGTAGTGTTTTCCTGAATGAGCTAATTTATGTGAGGGCGTGTGAATGAATGTGGTCTCACATGCATGTTGGATGGAACTGTGTGGAATGGTGTTTCACCACGCATAATAGCGATTATGCCACTTTTGCATTATCCTATTCGGAATGTAGTATCTACTATATAACCCCTTCGTCAAATCATCGGAAAATAGCTTCATTCTGCACCAACCTATGCCAGGATGGTACCGTATCATGTGGGCAATAAAATAGCCCCTTGGTGACCAATTGAGTGTATCGTGCATCCAGAATCTTCCTTAGATACATATTATCTTGGGGCTAGAAAAATTAAGGACATGCTATTCATTAGATTGACTACATGGCTGACTTCACTGGTTTGTGGTTAATTGCACATACCATTTTATGATACCTGCTTGTTTAGGCAAATCACCATCCCAACAATTGCTGGCTTTCGAAGGTGTATAGATGGCTGGGCAGCCAACAATAACCTACGTGCAAGTATCCCCTATCCAAGCCTTGTATGAGCCTTTGTTTTTTGAGTTACCGTGCTTGGCAAGTGTCATTCTATCTTGTATGTTGAAGATTGGAGGCAATGCATTTGAAGTTCAGGTAAATTTTGCTTGATCATAGTCTTGAAAAAATATATTTGTAAATCTTAGTTCTGTAAGATCAGTCCATGCCATTTTTTCAGAACTGCTCTTCTTGCACACAATCATGAAGTGGTTGATCCCAAGAATATGGAAGTTCAACTTCATCTTGTAGAGGTGATTGGTGCCAAACAGTTTGCCACGCATGACAGCCCAAATAAGAAGATATCTCATCCTGTACAAATAATTTACTTCATTAAATACGAAGGATCTGTGGGCAAGTACTTTCAGTTGACACCAAAACGGGTAGTAGTCTCTGCTTATCAGATCTTTCTGTCCTTATATATCTTATTATCTGATTGAGTTGTGTTTTGATTCAGGTTTGATTAAGAAGAACCATGTTGGTGACAAGCTAGTTCAATCCTTCAAGAGCTGAGCGTTAGCTCACGGTTTGGTTTCTGGTTTGCGGAGATTAAAAAGGTTAGTTGAGACTTCGAGTACATCAAGCAGTATTGGCAGTTCATGAACTCTGACATACTTTTGTCGGCTTCATTACACTGCCTTTAGGTGGTGTCCTTGAAATAAGTGTATCTGGTGAGTTGAATGAACTAATGGCAGCTACATCAGATGCGTATATGTTATGATTTAAAACAAGGTTTTTTTGCTAACTATCAGGCACCTGATTTTTTGTAAGTGTAAGTGGAATTTGCTGGCCGTTACATGTGTTTCAGTTGTTGGATGCTGGTCTGATGGACGGAAATTTGATTTGATCCTAAGTACAAAAAAAGGCGCATGAGTGGTTGAAATGACCAGCAGTATGAGTGGTCCTTGTCAGGGTTAAAAAACCCAGAACCGGCCGGTTTCCCGGTGACTGGCCGGAAACGGTAATTACCGGATTTACCGGAAAAAAATACGAATGGAATTCGTTTGAATTTGCTTAAAAATCAGCCGAAATTTGAAAACTAGAATTTGAATTTGCTAAACAGAGTCGGTTTTTTCCGTTCCTGTACACTACCGGTAAGACCGATTACCGGCCAGTTTGTTTATCTCTCCTTGTTCTATTATGGAGATGGTATAATATGGTATATTGACTTAGCCATAACTTTGCGGTGTGGTAGATTTGATAAGCACAGTAAACAATTATGCTGGTAATATGTGCTATGGTACTTGAAACCCGGAAGATGTTCATTGTAAATTGCATGAACTAACGGCATAACATGCTAACCATCAATGTAACTAGTACTGTCATACGCGCTTTGTTACGGGTTTCTTTGGTTGATGAATGATGATTACTTTTACAATTAACACTAATGAAAGTATTCTTAGACATCTTCAAAGGGTGCCATGAGAGGATGTCTTTTCATGAAAAATGTATATGTTTTATATACTTCCACCCATTCCACTAAAAGGTGTCTAATCAAAGCATCTCTTATGTATTTAAGATCTATGGGTTAATATTTTAATTGAGTTTGATCTAAAGTTAATTCCTTATATATCACCGGAAATTTCCACTAATAAATAACTTTTAAAGGTGATGTGGCATAATTAGGAGGTTGCATTTATAGGCAATTTTAGATGTTAGGAGATGTCTTCATGCTGGGATTTTGAAACCTTCGATGTTTGCATTGAAAACTTGTTGAGGATGCAATCCTGGCAGCTGTTGCAAAAGACTGATGAGGCATACGTGCATTTCACCATTGATTGAAGCACTTATCAACCTTTTTTGCACCAGTTCATAGGAAATGCTGTTCTATGTAAATGTTGAAGTACGATTGTTGTGCTGTACATCTTTACATCGCAAAGTTTTATTTTCAAATAACTGTTGCCGTATTTCATTTGAAATATCCTATACTCAGAAAACCAGGAGATTCCCCATGCGGTTCCAATGCATTCAACCTCGCATTTTTGTTATGAATAATGTGCATATATTCAATAGGGCACAATGAGCAATATATATAGAGATTACAAAGCAGTTATAGATAAGAAAACTAAAATCTATTTTAGAGTCCTATTCTAACACCCCCTCTCAAACTCATGGTGGATCACACACACAGAGTTTGGAGAGAAAATACAAATGTTGTGCTCTAGTCTGTGGCTTCGTAAGAAATTAGCAACCTGTAGTTCTGATGGCACAAACTGTAAAATAAGTACTCCCTCTTGCATCACACCAATATGCTTGGTGAGCTCATGCTTCACTAGGTCCCGTGCAATACTGATAGCACATGTACTTCAGACAAAAGAGTCATAGGTCTCACCACAGGTACTCCAAAATTTGCAAGTAGCCACCTCAACCAAGTAATATCTGCTGTCACTGCTGTCATAGCTCTCAACTCAGTCTCTACATTCGAACGGGAAACTGTAGTTTGTTTCTTAGTCTTCCAAGTAATCAGGGAGGAGTTAAGAAAAACATAGTAAGCAGAAAAAGAACGACGATCGGAAGGATCACTAGCCCGGGTCGCATCGGAGTACACCTGAAGCTGTAGTGAGGTGGAGCTAGGAAAACAAACGACGAAAGATAGTCCCACGCAAGTAGCGAAGAGCACTACATTTTGGTAAACAAAAGTTCTAAAAATGTAGTTTTAAAAATGTAGAAGTGTTAAATTACAAGATATATTTTAAAAAATATTTCTTTGGTAGAATTGGATAGGTCTTAGATTCTAGGGAAAATTAGTTCCATGCCATGAAAAGTTACGTGTTTAGGAAAATAGCATCAAAATATTTCAATTCCGGTTTTTAGCACGGAAAGTTTGCTCCGTTCCGTTTTTTAACATTCCGTCTATTCTCAGCTCTTTTGGCTCCTCCGGTGGACGTGAAATGACCTCCGTACCCTCTAGCTCAATGCATCGGTTCCCTTTGCACGTCCAGCAGGCTTCGGTGGACAGTCATCAGTGCTTTCAGCTCCACTTGCAGAGTTTCACCCTTGACCTCTCTGGCACGTCCAGAATATCCTTTATATGGCCCAGATCTTATTCTGATACATTTAGCTACTAAAGCATTTTGCTCTTTTCGATTTCCACGAGATGTACTAGAGCATACTGCATTCAAATTGCAAAATAAGATGCTATTAGGATTGGAAATGGGATTATGACGATGAAAGGATTCAAGCCTCAGCAATACATGTCGGCTGTCCTACCATTGTTGTAGGACCTGCTATGGTCAATCATTCCACGGGATTGTCAACCGATGCAATGGTTCTGAAGATTGAATTTCTGAACCAAATTTCTGTATATCCTGAAATACAGACATGGAACGTGAATTCATATATAAGCTGCCTTCATTCCAGTACATTAAAGGAGGTAACGATCCATACTTCTGTGGACTGATTGTTTGTTGATCCACCAACTATCAAGCAATCTTGAGATTTTGCACAAATAAATCTTCAGAGAGTTTCAAGAACATACTTCTTTGAGCTTTCTGTTGATCTCATCTTGACCCAGATGAGTAATATCTGTCCACAAATGTAAAGGGCCGGAGAGGGGCGGCGTCAGGCGAGCGGCGGGAGTGAGCGATTGGTTTTGAGATGAAGCTCTGTATGAGATGACCCTGTACAAATCTTGGCATATCCACTGGAGCCTGCTGCTCGCAAAGGGAACCGATGCATTGAGCTAGAGGGCATTGAGGTCATTTCACGTCCACCAGAGGAGCCAAAAGAGCTGAGAATGGACAGAATGTTAAAAAACGAAATGGAGCAAACTTTTAGTGCTAAAAACCAGAACATAAATCTTCTGATGCTATTTTTCTAAAATGCGTAACTTTTCATGGTACAGAACCAATTTTGTCTAAATTCTATATCGATTCTACAATTCGTGATCCTGTTGAATAACCTCTGTTGAATAACCTCCGATCCGATTTAGGATCTTGATTTCAACAACCTGATTGGACTATAACCTTTTCAAAAAGGGCTTCGAGGCTCATAAGAAAAGCCGAAGCCAAATCTCCCCGCCATAACCACCAGCACGCGCACATTAAAAAATGGTGATTATACCTTTCGCTTCTAGCTTCTGCCAGAACTTAACACTCACAGGTTCGCCTAGCCAGGACCCAGGACGTTGCCGGTTGGCCTTTGGTTTCTACCTGCCATGCGGTTGCTCCAGGCCTAGGCGCTCGAAATTGAACGCGTGGGAGCCAAGCGAGCTCCTCTAATCTTCTTCCATCCCACGCGTCACCGACGTCGAAGGCCCGCTCCCGCCATCGACATCCGCCGTATCCAACTGCCGCCTCTGCGGTCGCAGGCCCACGCCCGGATCTCGCCGCCGCCGCCTCCTCGCCCGCATCCAACCGCCATCCGAAGCCCGCTCTCGACGCCGCCGAAGGACAGCCTCCAGGCGTCGTTTTCCTCGAGGCCAACATCCTCCTCGCCCGAATCTCGCCGCCGCCATGCCGCAACCTGTCGTCGCCATCGCCATGCTCGCATTCCCCCGCCGCCTTCTCACCCCGATCTCGCCACCATGCCGGCATCTCGAGATTAGTATATGCATGATGAAAGCGTACTTACAAGTCCTACGCATTATTGTTGTCAAAGCATTATTTGTGTTTTATGTTTTATCTGCTAAATAGATAAAAATCATCCGATGGAAAATTAGGCACCACTTTTTACCCTGCATGGAGCCCAGGGCAGCAACAAACAAGCCCTTACACCATCTGACATTACCACATGGAAAATTTATTGCGATCGATTCGAGCAAAAAAAAGAAGGAATATTAACAAAATTGATATTTTACACATTACAGACTACATTACCTTAACTAGTTATGGGCAACACCTATTCCATTTCAGTAGCTATCAGAGATTCAGAGCTAAAAAAGAAACGAACGAATTTATTCAGAAACATTCCCTGACGTTATCAAGGTGATCCCACATTCCCACATACATTGCGCTGCTTTGCTTCGGTAGTTCTGTTCCTTGTTTATCATATTTATTCTTCGGTATAAGATCTCGAAACCTGTGGCCGATTAGGTTGGTTTTTTCAAGCGAGGATAATGATACAATTATGCACTCTTGATTCTCTTCTGAGAAACGAAGAGAGATTGCCGCAGGGCAAGCAGCGAGATCCATGTAAACCTCGAAATCTTCTCCTTTATCATCAGCAGTAATGCAGAGCTCAGAACTGTCTTTAGTATCTGAGCATGTAATCCTTTGAAGAAGCCTGGGATGCCTTCCTTGCTCCACATAGCATGCAAGGCACCCAACATTGTTTTGGGAGATCTTGATTTGCCTGGCCTTTCAGATTCATCGTCATCATCCTCATCAGAGTCTGCAGCCTGAATCATGACCTTGCACCTGTTTGACAATGATGTTAGATAATTTGTAGTGGCAGTAAGAATGTGTAGATAGCACTGACAAATAAAAGCACGTGGGAAGGTCTAGATATACGTCTGCTGCCAAAGAGAAGTTTACAGACCTGATTAATGGGTAAGTCAATATTGTAGCAACACTTTTTGAGATGGCACCAAGGAGAAATGCTGAGAAAGCCGAAAGAGCAACCGGAGAAGAATCACCCACTGATTCTGCGTTTTTGCATCTCTGCCTCTGAATTAGCTTTTGCTTCAGCTGATCAAATACAGTGTACTGCAAAATACAGGTAACAACAGTCATAAAACAGTTATCTTGTGCACAGAAAGAACAAAAATATAGCTTATCTGTTGTAAGTTGCAACAGAGAGTGATGCCGTTAAGGTGATCTTAGAATAGAAATACGCTTATTATGCTTTTTCACTTGAAATATGTTAAGGCAGACAATATATACTCTACGATACTTGAAATATATTTGAAGGTCTACAGTTACAGAAATAGAACAACATTTACAGCCCAAAGTTTTTTTACTGAATCAGGACGGTAGAAAAGGCTAGGGCAATGTTGCACATCATCTTGCAGAACTAAATAGTTTGGTGTATGAATTTGTTCTAGTAAAAGACATTTGACAGCAGCACACATCCACAAATTAAGTTCTGCAGTTCTTCCTTCGTTGTTTAGTTCAAGATATTATCCCATGTTTCTTTAATGATAAGTACCAGAACTGCATTTCTTTTTAAAAAGGGTGCTAAATAATTAACTGCAACGTTACAGGTACAATATAGTACACAACCAGACAATAGTCCAAGAATTTTGCCCCTGCCCTGAGTGTTTTGTTTGTGATGCCTCCCATATTTGGTTTCAAACAAAAGAATTTGTGACTTTGACATATAATTATATAAATACCCCTTTTAAAACACCTTTACTGTTTATGTTTTAATACATAAAAAAGGGACATAGTTGGAACATACAACCCATAGGATCAATGTTAAGTTCTACATGATCTATTGTATTAGTATGATGCAGAAGTTTAATACCTGAATAGAAGGGTTACAAGTTAATATAAGGGAAATGCCCAAGCCATCGAATGCCTCAAGCCAAGTACCTTCCGCAAGAGTTGCCCGCAGCCCTTTGGACTTTCCAAAGGCACTTGTTTGCATTCTAGAAGATGCCATATCAAGTGGCTGAAAGGAAGAAAGAAACAATCATAAGATCAGGCAACTAAAATTGATTTTCAGTGAGCCTATAGCATTAGTTACCTGTGTCACAATAACTGTGCAAGCACCAGCAGCAGCTGCAACTAACAAGTTGGCTTTTGTTCCAATAGACTTTGCTCCACTCTTCTCCAAGTAGAGTCTTTTGAAATAGCTATAGCCATAGAAGTAAACAAATTGCGAAATGAAAGATTGAATGTTCTTTGTCTTAAGGCCCTGATATAGGGACATAATTTGTCTTTTCCGAACTGCTTCCCAAAAGACATCTGAAAGGTTCCTGAAAAAAGCATTTGAGGCCACTTAGTTTGTACAACGGAGTAACTAGAGAAGTCCAATATAGATGCTGAAAACAAATGCAATGCTAGAGAGACGCAACAACATGCAACAAAACCTCCTTCAGCAACAACCACAGAAGGCCAGGATATACAAGAACCACAAGCAAAAATGCATTTTCAGAAGCTCCAAAACCTATTAATCTTTCTGGAGCATAACATTGCAGTCGATTAGGCTCCCAACATGTCAAAATGTTAAGGCCAAAGCATTTCCTGTAGTAGTGTATGAGAATGTATTGTTTCCATTGCGTTGTTGGTTGATTACGATGATAGTTGTTGTCACTATTTTTAGAGCTTCCAGATATACTAACCTAACCCCATGGTGGGAACTGAACCTATAAGCCTCCTATATAACAACGTGCAGCCATTATGCCAACATATTACACGATTCCCAGATTAAATGAACTCCATGCGAACCTAATATGGAGTATTGATCATTCATGCGCCCGTATTACCAAAATAATTGTGCTAGCACTGGTTCGAAAGACCATGAGTAATTATTTCCCCTACCCCCTTTTTTATCAACAACGGAGGACGGAGACGCTCCCATCCTTGACCACCGAAGGAGACCTCAAGTAAGTTCTATCCCGGAGAAATCACAATCGGCTAACGCGGAAATCAACACATCCTCCCCCCCAAACGCAAGATTTCTCCCAGCCATCATATCGATCCACATAAATCCCAGCCATCCCAGATACCCTCTGCAAAATCAACCACCCCCGGATCCGAATTCTTATCGATGGAGAACCCAGTTCTCCAGCCGGCGACCATCCCAGCTTCTGACGGACAGCAGATGAGCAAGCCGCTCAACGAGGCACGCGCGCCGTACGAATCGAGCAGGCAGGCAGGCCAGGAAGAGAGGGAGAGAAAGAGAGAAGGAACGAGCCGCCGCTTACCTGTACTTGTGCGCGCCCTGCTGCGTCTGGAGCTCGGCCTGGAACTTGGTCTTGCAGGTGTCGAGAGGGTAGAGCACGGTGGTGCTGACGAGCGCGCCCACGGCCCCCGACGTCGCCTCCGCCAGGCTCTCCCAGTCGACCCCGCCACCGCCGCCGCCCCCCACCATTGCTCCTCCCGGCCAACGAGATCCCGAGGAAACGGAAACCCCTGAACCTGCGTGGAGAGTCTCCCTTCTAACCTCCTCTGCTCCGCTGGGTCCAACACCAAGCTGTATAAGCGGCGTGCGCAGCGCAGCGCAGCCAGCGAGGAGAGGGGTGAGGAAGAGGAAGGGAAATCGGGGGCAATAAATGGGATAGAAGATGGAGACGTCACGGCAGAGAACGGGCGTCGGGCGGGGAATGGAGATGGCGGGGGCGCGGGCCGCGTCTGCGCGAGTACAATACAGTCAGCGGTGCGAGGATGCATGTTTCTGCGGTATTTGGCGTATCCTCGTGCCGCCTGCCCGCTTGGGGAGATTTGGACACATCTTACTACTGGTGGCCTAACAGAAGAAATGGTCATATTTAGGTCTGTTTGGTTACGTTTAGATTTTTTTTATCTTATAGTTTAAATTTAGCTTTTTATCTTAATTAGTTTATAAGTTTTTTAACTTTTAAGTCAAATTAAGGTTTTGATTAATCTGACTTTTCTATGGACTGTTGGCTTCTTAAGTTGTGGTATGTATGAATAATAAAAAGTCTAAATTATCCTTGAGGGTTTAGAGGATCTATTCATGCATGTATTTAAACTTATTTTTTATGAGAAATAAAAATATAGC
This sequence comes from Hsuehochloa calcarea, assembly GCA_036346395.1. Classification (NCBI taxonomy): domain Eukaryota; kingdom Viridiplantae; phylum Streptophyta; class Magnoliopsida; order Poales; family Poaceae; genus Hsuehochloa; species Hsuehochloa calcarea. The sequence goes on along the minus strand of CM070602.1, from coordinate 19,436,984 downwards.
GATACATGCAAGTGCACATATGAAACAATATAGATATCGCTTGCGTGATTGTGTGTGTACCAAGGTCTAACCAAATAAATTGCAAATTTGAACGTGCATGCATGTATAAATTTTGACAAAATTTTTGTTTAGGGTTTGATATATGTATTTAGTATAAGAATTTATATGTATTATTGAGTTATTTACAATAAAAATAAATTTGGATTTATGAAATGTTGTTTCAAAAATTTGAATTTGATGTAGAGTCTAGTTTATAGCTTATGTGATTTTTGTTGCATTTTAGAAAATTGAAAATTTTGTTTGGTAGAGTCTGAACGAAATATGTGTGAAGTAATGATTGATGTATTTGTGATTTTTGTAGATTCTTGTCGTGAAAAAATGTTGAACTGACAATAACAATTTTCGATCATGGTATGTTGTTTTATTGTAGAAAATTTAAAGAAATTTTTTGAAAACAAGCGTGATAAGAACAATTAAGCAGGAAGGAAAGTGATATTTAACAATTGGGAAAAATGAATGCTCATTGCGGGAGTGACCTCGAGCCGCAGCGCACCTTTGCTTGTTCCTCGCGAGCCGCGACCCTTGCTATGTTGCGTGTCTCCTCCCATTGTGCCTTCTTGCGGGACTCCTCCTTAGCTTTCCGCCTAGTTTCATTTATCTGTCGCGAATTCACGCCAACTATTTATATTCCCGCAAAGTGGTCTCTTTTGTCATGTCCTCGCGCAAAGTCGGCCTCTTTTGTCATGTCATCGCGCAAATTTGGTCTCTTTGTCACGTCCACTGCGCAAAGCGGCCTCTTTTGTCATGTCATTGCGCAAAGTGGCCTCTTTTGTCACGTCACTGAGCAAAGCTGGCCTCTTTTGTCACGTCACTGCGCAAAGCTGGCCTCTTTTGTCACGTCACTGCAGTAAGTTCTCTCGTTTCGTATAAATAGCACGGTTGGGGTCCCATGATATTGTAGGCAGCGAACCGTGCAAATCGAAAAAAGAAGTGTGTCCTCTTCTGTTGTGAAACATAACATGTCCCAAGTCGAGGGCCGATCGGATATGGGTCACAGAAGGAAGACCTTCCCTTAGAAAGGAGGGAGGTATTTGGTCCACACTACCGCTTGATACCAACTCGGCGTGCTCAACCAAAGATGGCGAAGTGCCGACACAATGAGGAGCGGTTGTGCGCAGCCCTCGAATGCCGGTTCGATGGCGGGCGACGTTCTTCCGATGCCCACGATCCGGGTAAAAGTAGTAACATTACTTTCTTATTTCTTATGCAGTGCATGTTTATCCTCCTTTCTGCGGATGGCGAAATGCGAGTTCTCGGTGGATCGACCCTCCCACGAGCGTTATATTGTCAATTATGTATTCACATTATGGCGTGAATATTTAAGTTGGAGGAGCGAATTGAGACCCTCAATGAGGAGAACACCGACCTCGCCAGCGGATGCAACGCCAACGTATGAAGTAGAAAGAGTGACTAAGTTAGTAATGTGTCGTATGTAATTTGTTGTGGTCGTTGTTGTGTTGATGGTGTGGCCTTGAGCATGTTGTTTTGATTTTATTTCTTGCGTGTAATCTTGTACATATTGTCTGTATGTGCAATGTATGTTTTGTTTCGTGTTGGCATTGCGTCACGCATTCTTATTGTGTGGACTCTATGACCGTGAGGCCCCGAGCCTATAAGGGAGCCATTCCTCACCTAGCCCCGCATTGTTCTCCTCACCTCTGAATTAGTTCTTCCCATTCGTGTAGTTATCATTCCTTCTACTCCCACGGACGCCGTCTGAGTCATCTCAAGACCGCATCGTCCGCTCAATGGTGATTTGCCCAAAATGCAACACGGTTGTTAGGCGTAAGACCTCACACACGGCCACGAATCTGGCGGCACTACTACAAGTGCCCTTTCACTCGGTGAGTATGATTGTTTGGGTTCATTCAAATCGTGCGGGCATGTTTGACAATATTGTTCTCGTGAAACGCAGAAGCCCCGCGGTTGCCGATCTCAGGTGTGGGAGGATGAAATGGGCGGTAGGGTGACATTGCGAGGCATGAGAGAGTTGTCGTGGGGGTAGCGACCGTCGAGATGCGCCATCGTTTTGATAGGTGGAGTGGAAGATTAATTTAATGTTGTGTGCTATTTTCTTTCTTGTGTTTATTGTTATCGTTAAGGTGTAGTGTTGGAGGTTATTGTTGTGTTTATTGTTATCGTGTGTCTTAGTCTTTGGAGGGTTAATGTATGTTTACGTGAAGCAAGATGTAAATAAATAATTTGCAAAACATGCCATGGATATGTATTACACATACGTACGTTTCATAAATAGTTACAGCAAACCATGAGACGTTACGAAATCAGAATTACAAAAACTCATTATGGATCTCGTCGTCGCCTCCTCGGACGGCGTATGTGCTCCTCGGAGAAGGTGAACCTGCTAGGGGAGTGCGGTGCATCTCGAAGGTCGTCGATCTGCGATGCTGCGTCAGAGGTGGTGCGAATGCATTGCGTGGGGAGGTCCGTCGGATGGCGAAAATAGAGCTCATCCAATCGGTCGACGAGGGTCTATGTCTGCCGAGATGTTACATCCGAATTCGCCATGCACATCGTTGTTACTAATACATAGTAATATCAAAGGCATTTACTGCGTTGGCTGAAATGCCGATGACCCACCATACTCCTGCACCGTGTAATCTTGGTAGGTGCGCCAAACCACTCGTCTTTGCTCTCGCATCTTTGGATGACCACCATGAGCGAACGCGCGCAACGACACCTCGAAGTCTTTGTCCGAGTCGGTCATTGTCGGAGATCGGGCCCGTCGGCGAGCGAGATTGTTCGCTCCGTACTCCTCCGTGATGGCGATGGGCATAGCGAGGTGCTATCTCGTCGTAAATCTTGCAAGAAAAAGATGTGGTTAGAGATAAATGGCAAGCGAGTGCACGAACAAATAGGTGGCAAATGTCGTGCATCGACGGTCCGAAACGGCGTGGACGACGAGCGAGCGGCGGGTCGAGTCTTTGATCTGCGATGGGCGTGGCGATGATGGGCGTCTTGATGGCACTGGCGGCGGTGGCGCGGAGGGTGGTGGTGGTCGGCCCGTCCGCGACCAAGTCGTGCAACAGCGTCATCTCGTGGTGACCACTGGCGATGGTCCGTATGGCGGACTGGCGTTATCATATATGTTGCGCATCGAAGTGAGCGAGCGATCAATCAATTGGCTCTCCCACGATGGAGAGCCTGAGCTGCCTCGTCGTGGATACGATGCAATCGGTCGAACTGCAGTTACAGAAGTAACCAGTTAAAACATAATCATGCACATTAATTACATACTAATCTCTTACCGTCTCGTCGTGCCGTGCCGCTCGATGCCGGTCTGGACCTGCCTCTATAGCAGCCTCGTGTATGATCTCCACTGGACGCCGTGGCGGCGCCGATAAGCCTCTGCGGGTGCGTGGAGCGTACCACTCGAGGTATGTGCTATACGTCGTCGAGGTCGTGCGGCGGGTCTCATCCACAACCATCGTGTCCGCGTGGTCACGCCACATGTCCGTCCACTCCGTTGTACGCCTCTCGGTCTTCGTTCGCTCGCCCTCTCCTCGATTGCCTGCAAGTTAATTGAGACATCCACAATTAGTAGGGGCACAAAGTAATGCATTAATTACGATTCTGTGAAATCACATACCGGTGGGTGGTGGGTGCAAGAGGCGTCTGGCGGGGGTGGGACAACTTTGGTACATGCCGAAGCGCCTCATGACTCATTGCGGGTTGTATGGCTCGGCGAAGTGAGAGAACACCAAGTGGCAAGTCGTCAACGATACATGTGATCCCGCCCTTGACCGAGATGATAATCCGTGGGGCCGTGTCCATAATGAGCGGTGGAGTCCATGGCCACGGACTATCTCTACCTCGTGGAGTGTCTCGAACATGTTGTGGAACTCCGCATGCACGCGTCTCGGTCTCTCCTTGGCCCACCGCCGCAACCGAGCATGTGTCCAACGCGCACCCATGGTGGGCCCTTCGACGGCGTCGTCTCCATTACCAACTCCGTACAAATGTGGGCTGAACTCGTAAGGGTGCGAAGTACCAAAGTAAGGCTCAAGACGGGAAGTGTTCCACGACCTGGCGAAGAAGAACGTAGCACACGGCCGGGACCGGCTCATTGGCGTGTAGTCTGTTGTGAGGCATCACACAAACCTCGGTATGTGGCGCTAAGAACACCGATCCCGGCTATCTTGTGGCACCTCACCGGGCCGACCATCGCCAAGGACTCGCTAGATGTATGTAGCTAGGCGCATGAATCTCGGTGGTGCTAGGGAACAAGACCCACCGACGAAATAGCAGTGCATAGCGAAGTGTGTCCGCACTTTGGTCGTCATGTGCGAGAGCAGGACATGTCATGCAACCGAAGCCGACCATGTGGCACACCACTCGTTGTCCGGGATCGGATGGCCGAACCGTGAGCAGATGGACCTTCCAATCTGCGACCTTCGGGGTGGCACTCTGGCGGACACCACGGAGGGGTAGACATGTAAGCATTGTCACATCCTGCAGAGTAACCGTCATCTCGCCCCAGCGGAAGTGGAAGGTGTGAGTCTCCGGCCTCCAGCGATCAACAAGAGCGGACAGGAACGGCGCATCAAACTGCAACGCGTGCGGTACATCCAACATGCGGGCAATGGGCAAGAACCGGTGTACCGCGGATAGTGGGATGTCTGCGTGGTCGAGAGGCGGTGCTCTCGGGGCTCCTAAGGATCAAGCTCGGAGGTCTCCCGACGACCACGATAGGCATCGGTGCCGCTCATCCCACCGGGGGTCAAGCAACTCGTAAGCCATCTCCTGCCAAACAAGAAAAACAAGTGAGTCTACATTGATAATATGATGTGCAACAAATGACAACATAACTAACAGCAAACGTAATGACAGCGAAACGTGCGGAATGTACGAAAACATACATCAAATGTGCACACAAATATGACCCAGACAACATGTACACATACATAATGTAGACAAACAACATACAGAGTGTACAAAAACATAAAATGTGTGTGACATACAGACGTAGAACCAACAATACATCGTCGGGTTGCTCGATGTCGGCCTATTTGGGCCTTTGGTGAGGAGTGCCCAATCGTCTTGCAAAGCCTACACTTTGGCCGCCGAACTCGATCCCCACGCTGGCTGTCATCCATGTCATTGCGGATGCGACGGCTTTGTCGTCTGCCACGACCGACATGCTTCAGTGCATCGTTTGGTACCCACTTTACCTCCCCTGGCCATAATTCTCTATAGTGCATATATACCCCGTATGAATGAAACTCTGCACTCCAGGTTGCATACAAGTGCTGCATGTCGTAGTACTGTGAGATGTACTGGGTCGACGCTTGCTGCCATACCGCGCAGGCTGCATACACATGGGAGCACGGTTTGTGAAGAAGCTGGGGCTTGTTGCAGGTGCAAGATGCTTTGTCATCAATCGTGCATACGTGTTTGCGATCCCCTCTGATGTGACCCATGACGTACTTCTGCCTGAGGCGAACCTCGAACTTGTTCCTTAGGCCATCAATGGGTCGAGCAATGTGGGAACGACTCTTCTCCATCTTTTTCCCCATATCGCTGCATTACCTCGTAGTCTTGCTTGTTTTCGTCGAGGTGCTTCTTCGCCATCATGGCTCTATTGACAAAATACCCGACAAGATGCGGTTCCGGCTCTCGTCCACGATTGCCGTGATTGGTAGAGATCGGCGCCCTTCAAGACTCGTTGTAAACCTCAGACATATTAGTTGTCATGATCCCATACCTCGCCCCGGTGTCGTGCAACAAAGACCACATCTCCAAGTCAGGTGCATTTGATTGAACCCATTGTGTGAACACCCCAACTCTTGTGGAGCCTCCCTCCACGGCCCCAGCTTCTGTCTGGACATGCTTACTAGCCTCCTGATCGAGTTGCCTCCACAAGGTGTCAAACTTCCGCTTCAGTTACGCACACATAGCTTCTTAAACATCTTCATTAAGTCCTTGCTACGGAACCTTACGTGGAAGTTATTTGCAAGATGCCTCATGCACCAACGGTTCTTGAGATCATTCCACCGGAAGGGGTGCGTCCCATTCGCATCGTTCGCAGCCTTGAGCAACAAGCTTCGCATTGCGGTCCGAGATGATACACCGGACGACCTTGCACTATGGCACGCTTCACATTGGCAAGGAACCAAAGCCGACTATCCGTATTCTCATTCTCCACAATTGCAAATGCCCCGAGTAATGCGGTCATTTGCGTCCACAGAATCGGTGAGGATAGTACCCTTGTACTTGCCGGATATGAGCGTCCGTCTATCGTTAGCACCGGACGGCACGACACGAAGCCTTGTATCGCTGATGGAAGGCCCGAACACTCTGTCAAGAATATAACGATTCGGGCCCTCGTAGGATGAACCCTCTCCGCTGTTAATATGCGTGCTGGATTTGATTACGTGATTTGCTGCGGCATTCTTGGGACCAGTCGCACGCCTCCTCGTCGTCCCAAACATACGGTGCGGCACCTTCGTTTCGCCCTCCATGCCTTCTTGTAGCTCACCTCAATCCTCCGAATTTGCTATACGCCATTATAACCTTCGGAGAAATGGATACATCCGCCACGATGAGGTGGCTCACCGACTCCGCAACATATGCGATGTCATGTTGCGGTGCCTACGATCTTAGCCCGCAAGCTCACAAGCGTGATCATGCGGCACCGTTATCCGAACTTCGATTGCTGCGCCCTTGAACGCTGTGCACGAATTTTGCCAACCACGGGACCCGTCAACACACTTCACAATGTGCGTGTCAGGTTTGACACATGCACCCGATCGTCCGGCTCATGTTCACGGCGTATCTAGCAATAGCTTTTTGGGCGGACTCTTATTACGGAAGCATCGCCCCAAAATGAGTGTGCCTCATTGAACCCCATTCTCCCTCCTCACTTTGTGGCGAGAACTAGAATGCCCGCTGCGTTGTCGTCGATCTGGATGGCACGTCGCACCGTCGGTGGTCACAACACCACCTACCACCCTCCAATTGCGGCTTCGCCATCGTCGTCCTCTCCGAGCGCTGTTTCCTCATCCTCCTCCTCCTCATGCCCACTTCTTCCACAGTCGCCAAGGTACTCATGAGAGTCAATACGGGCGGCCCACCACCTCTCCTCCACACCTTCGTTGGCCTGGAAATTCTCCGCACGCCTCCTGAGGTCTTCATCACCCACTTCCTCGCCCACATCTTCTCTCGCACAAGCGTCTTCATGACCGCCAAGATGAACCAGGCACTACATACGCACCGGTATCGAGCCACCCATGGCGGATGATTACATCCTCTCCACGAACTCGACATATACCATTGGTCTGGCATATATCGCAGCATCAGGGTTGCACACAACCTCCATGTAGTTGGCCCACGAGGCATCGTTGGTCACCTTCGAAGTTGCCACATTCTCTCCCTGCATCACCCACCATTAACGCGCATATACGCCTCGATCCAGTAACTTCTTCCTTCCGGTGTGCCGATCGAGCGCCGACGGACACACCTCGTAGGTCGGACAAGTTCATGGCGTTGAGGCCGGGTGCGGATCACGGTCGGTCACAATTAAACAGTTCGCCCCATACGGCCGTCGCGTCTGAGACCACTCTAGTAGAATACGAACAAGTCTTGAATGTCGACCATGGCGTACCTAACATAAGTGCACAATCAACCATCTCATTACACAACATGCAACAATCGTATCATCACACCCCACTACCCCATTGTAACATTAATGATGCGGTATTTATAAATCTACAATTTACTTCTAACTATTTTACTTCTAAATTCTAACATACATCAAATTACATATTCACTTCATTTTTATTTCCATTTCTAATTCATATGAAAATTACATTACAACGTTATTTTATTTTCACTATTGTTCTCATATTAAGCTTGTTTGATTCATGCCAAATTCCCATTACATGTTAAGTGCATAATCAACCATGTTAGTTTCAAACATGCAATAATCGTACCATCAAACACCCGCTACAGCACTTTATTTTCAATTTATTTTTACCACCAACCGCACTATATCCACTTCTTCCCTAACTAGTACTAATTGTATGTTTCTAATCCTGTTACTATTGTTATCACCTACAAATGCTCTAAAAAATATGTACTTTCTCACCGTCTACAAATCTACAAGTTCATATTTTCGCACAACATGAAACTACATTACAATACGTATGTTCTCAAAAAACATAGTATAATATTACATACACTACAATACTGACATGCCTAACATATGTTAGATTTGCTACAAATACATAAGCGTATCAAAGATTGACCTAAAATAACATTAACCAAACATGGTTTGTAATTATAAACTAATGACATACATAAAATATTAGTTACACGGGTACAAAACTTACCTCTTCTTGAAGCTCACGAGGCGATCTACAACTTTTGTACTTGCCAAATCCCTTCGCTCCGAACGAAATCAACTCAAATCTTCCTTCTTTCGCTCCTCAGGTTTTCACTGCCTTCCTCGCTCTCGCTCGGTTGAATGAACTACAAATGAGCTTCTTCCTTCGTATGCCAACATATCGATCTTTTGCTCATGGAGAGGGCCATAGAAATGAATAGGCCAGCGTGTGCTAGCGAGTGGCGAACTGGTTGTTTCGGTGCTTTCGGCGGATGGAATGACAAACAGAGAGGCGCGGTCGGGAGAAGAGGCGCGATCGGGAGAGTGCGGCTTCTGATCGGGTCGTGCGGTATGGGACCGCACGGCCAGTTACGCGATGTAGTCGTCGCGGTGTGGCACCGCACGACAGGATGAAAACAGATCGATCGTGCGGTGCCACACCGCACGATTGACACAATCTTACCGACGCAGATCCGTGATCGAGCACGGGGCTAGAAACAGAATTTTTTTCGTATAGGGGTCAAATTTGGAATTTCGGATTTACACAGTGTTACATATGTCCAAAATTCCCCGCTTGGCTGGACGCGCTGGCTCTTGCTTACTACTGGTGGCCTAACAGAAGAGTTGATGGTCATATCGTAGGTCTGTTTGGTTACGTTTAGATTTTTTTTATCTTATAGTTTAAATTTAGCTTTTTATCTTAATTAGTTTATAAGTTTTTTAACTTTTAAGTCAAATTAAGGTTTTGATTAATCTGACTTTTCTATGGACTGTTGGCTTCTTAAGTTGTGGTATGTATGAATAATAAAAAGTCTAAATTATCCTTGAGGGTTTAGAGGATCTATTCATGCATGTATTTAAACTTATTTTTTATGAGAAATAAAAATATAGCGATACATGCAAGTGCACATATGAAACAATATAGATATCGCTTGTGCGTGATTGTGTGTGTACCAAGGTCTAACCAAATAAATTGCAAATTTGAACGTGCATGCATGTATAAATTTTGAACATTGCATAATAAAAGAAATTAATATAGAAAGACAAATATTAGCCGACCAAATAAAATATATATCGCTTTATATGCCAATGCAGTTGTTAAAAGTGTTAAGTATAGCTTCTATATGAGTTTTAGGCTAATTTGATATTGTTTACAACTTCAATAGCAAATCTGACCCTCGGTCCGCCAAGATTACAAAAATAGCATCAAGGCACGAACTTCTCCTACGCGCCCCTCGTGGCCAGTGTCCATGCCTTAGGCACACTGACTAGCCGCTAGCCCGCGTCACGCCATGCGCGCCTGCGCCCCGTCGTGCCGGTGCGCGCTCGCCTACCCCAGTGCCACGCTGCGCCTGATCTCACTCATTGGTGAGCCCCAAGCCGAGTTATGCGCGTCATTCTTATGTCTCCGTGCGTCCTCCACCTTTCCCCCTCTCTATTCGATCGCTACGCCGCCGTGGAGCGCCGCCACCGCCGCCACCATCTTCCACAGCATCGGCGCCGGCACCCTGCCACCTCGGTTCCTCTCCAGCCTCCCGAGTCACCCGGCACGACCCCCTCATCGGTGTTGAGCCCATGCGAACACCGTCGACCGCCACCGCCACCGCCACCGTGCCGCTCCACCTGCGCCATCACCACCCGAAGGACCCCTAAGACGCCGCCGTTCCATTTTTCTCCTCGTCGGCCACTCCCGCGCCGTGCGCTAGAGCCGCCACCGCCCCTCCTCTATTTTTCTCCTCTATTCCTCCCTCTCCCCCACTAACTGTGGGCCTGTCTACTCAGTACGCCTGGCCCACGGTTGCGGCTCATCCGTGCCCCTAAGGCACGGACTCGAGACACGTGGTGCGCGAAGGAGATGTCCGTGCCCCTGCGGCACGAACTTGATGCTACTTTGTAATTTTGGTGGAGGGAAGCTAGAATTGCTATTGAGATCATAAACAGTATTAAATTAGTTAAAAAAAAACTCACATCTTCCTTGTGATGTACTTTTTTAAGCCATAAAAAAAAAGCCTGCATGGACAGCCTCCCCGCGCCCCTGTGCCTCATTTTACCCGATAGGATACTCGTTTTACCCGGATACTTCGTTGTTTTAGATAGTACAAGATATCACGTCACCAAGCGGGCAAAGCTTCGCGAATTTGGCACGTCTTCGTACTCGATAGTTACATCAAGCAAAGAGGAACGGGAGATCGAGCCACTGAAAGCTGGTAGCTGCCGCGTGCCAATTACGACGAACTTGCCTTCCTGGCGCTTGATTCTTGATGACCGATCCGCGCTAAAGCTCTTGGGACAACGAGAAATGTGTTAAATGAAATGTCAATCGGAGTTAGGCCAGAGCTATTCAGCAACCGGCGACCCATGCCGGTTTCTCTATGGCATTTGGCACAGATTCCACCACTCACTTTCTACACTTCAGCAAATTCGGCCGGCCCGGTATGAGCTTAAAAATGAGGCCTGGTGATCAACCACACTGGACTGGAAAATAGCTGATAGCTCGAAACTTTTCTCAAACTCGGCCTAGTGGAAATGCCCAAATGGGCGAGGTTTGGGAATATGTCAGATAGTCTTAATTGAATTGAGCTTGACGCTGGACAATCGCCAATTTTGGTGTACGCCCGGTTTGCAAAGTTGGAAATTTCCGAAATTTTCGCGGGAATCAAACGGTTTCTTATGTAGTTAGTTCTTCGTAGTTCCTACCTCCTCGGCGACCAATGGCTTTGCTGCCCTAGCTCTTTTGTCCTTTCATGAGTTCCACCGCCACCTGAAGGTGGCCAAATGAGCGGTGCCCACGTGTTCCTTGTAGACACGAACCTGTTTATGCAATGGGACGTTACTTAGTTGGGTTGCATCGTGTCGGTCTATAGGCTAAGACACGATCTAAGTATGGTACAATAGTCTCATAGGTTATGCTGAGTTGGTCCAAGTACGGTTAGCCCGTTGGGCGGGTGTTAGCCCATTTAGCATTTAGTATAAAAATTTAAACAAAAATAAAAAAATCCTAGAAATATATAAAATTTAAAAATAAAATAAAATCATATATACTTATAAAATAAACTATATATAGTCAACAACTACAAAACAACATCATATAAATATTAAAAAATAAACGAGCATAACAAACCGTGCTGTGTCTAGGCCATATCGACCCGCTAAGCTAAGATCACGACTCAACCATGGTATGTGCATCGGACCGAATCAGCACGGGACCAGGTCAGCACGACCCATTTAGATGGTGGGTCATGTCGTGCCTTGGCTAGATCAACAGTAACATACTTTGGAACAAGTGGACTGACACAACCCATTAGGCTACCTCTACCGTCAACTACCACCATCTCTAGATCATGAGAGATAGGCAGTTTAATTGTAAGGGTGACGTGGACATATTTATGCGTTTGTTAGATAACTCCCCGGGCAGATCTAAAAGTGATGAACTCTTTGTTTTCAGCTAAAGAACAACCATATATTGTTGAGCATTATCCAAAAAAATAAATCATGTTTTTGCATAACTACATTGAAAATACAATCGACAGGTAAGATCTAATGTCACTACAACAAGGTCGGTTTGTGGCGGCGTTTATATATGCCAGCATATGTGCCTAAATGCCCCTGAAAACTTTTCTAGGGCGCTTTTTGACCGTAAAAAAAAACGCCATCGGGGAAAAGTATTTCCCGGCATTTAGCCAACTGGGGCGAGTACATACGCCATCTATTTGGGAATCACTGGCATAATGTAAATGCCATGGTTGTACAACTCTGGCATATATTAAATGTCGTGGTTTCTCAAGTCCGGCATATATTAAACGCCATCTTTCATCAAATTCTGGCATATAGGGGATGCCCCTATTTGGGAATCACTGGCATATGGGAAATGCCATGGTTGTAAAACTCTGGTTTGATCAAATTCTGGCATGTAGGGGATGCCCCTATTTGGGAATCACTGGAATACAGTAAACGTCGTGGTTGATTCTTCCCTGGCATAACTAAACGTCATGTTTGATCTTCCCCAGCATTTGCCGAACGCCACAGTAGGCATATCAATTATTTGACAAATTGAATACAAAACCAACCTACAAAACTTTTGTCGCCATTTTTCATTCCCGCATTCATCCTAACACTACATACATGACATTCTTCTCAAATATCAAAATAATACATAGCGAAAGTAAAACAAGTATACACATGTACACCTCAAGCATGTTAAATTCACACTTCGTAGATAGTCCATAAGACATGCCCAAGTGATATTACATGCTGTCACACTAATTTCATACATATGGATACTTATGTTTCCTCCATAATATAAAAAAGTCTAGGTAGCAAATTAAGGCACAAATTATTTCTTTGTGCCTTCTTGCTAGAGTCCATAGTTTGATTTCCCAAACATATAATATAGCTAAGTGTTTAATAGTAAAAGCTTACTACTAAATCAATTTGGCATCACCAGCCCACAAAATAAAGTCAACATCCATCCATCCATCACATATTATCTATCACAAAATAATCTAGACTTGCACCACTACTATCCTTCCTCCAAAGAAAAGAGACTAACTCCATCCATCATCCGATCACTTGAAAATCTGGATAAGGAAAGAAAAAGTAGAAAAACTAAGTGACATTTTTGTAAATTTATAATCACTCTAAATTAGGTACAATCTCAAATAATTATTACCTGTTGCACGCTTGGACATATTTAGATACGATCCATCTCTTTGAACAACCTACAAATAAAAACAAGATCATATGTAATCAAGAGTTATACACATGTAGTATAATTGGTTTTGCATTAGCATTCCATACATTCTGAAATGGCCAAGCGATGCAACGACCAACAAGAATACTTCAACTTGGTAGCTCGCCCTTGGACTCGAGGTAGTAAGACGTTACTATCAAGCACAATATCAACTAAGACCTCATAGTATTCTCCTAAGGGCAATCCATCCAAGCCTTTAGCTTTTTTGTTGGTGCATCTAAGTCTTCCGTATGCCACAATCTTGGAGCCAGTTAGTGAACGCAAAGCAACTTCCTTACCATCCTACAAAATGAACACCAATATATATTTGTAAAAGATAGTCTCCATCCTCATATTTTAGTTTATATAAGTAAATATTTACAACAGTTTTATACCCCATCGTTTTGTTTTTGTCCAAGCTTCCTCATCCTTGTTGTGGTCACCTCATTCACATGCACCCATTGTCGAAGATGATGAAGGTAATCACGCCCATTTGCTATAACCTTATTCTAAAAGTTGTAGGAGATCACCAACATTAATACATCAAAAAAATAAATCCAAAACCATACAACAAAGAGGGTAAGCAATAATTGTCATCACGGAAAATACGCCACCTGCACATTCTGACGGATGAGTGCTCCTTGTTTATGTCTATTAGCAGCAACAACTCTTTTATCAACACCAATAAATTGCCCTCTTTATTAGCAATAGAGGATGCTATTTCCTTATCAATACCAATAGATTCTACTCCTTTGTGAACACCAACAACTCTTGCTCTATTATCAAGACCAGCAGATTGTGTTCCACTATCGAGCAAAGCAGATCCTACTTCATTATCAAGACCAACAAGTCTTGCACCTTTATCAAGACCAACATATCCGGCTCCATTATTAGCACCAACAGATCCTATACCTTGCGATCCTGCTCCTTGCATGGCCAAGAGCATTTTCTTTAGTTCATTATAATTCTCTTCGATCTTTCACATCTACGCTCAAAGATTCTCCATCCTCTCTTTGAGTGTGCATTTTCCACCTCCATTTGCCTCATTGCGGTCAGTAGCTCGTGCTAGAGCAATAGATTTACATCCACCTGGTAATAAACCCAACCCACGTATTCTTCCTTTTTGCTCCTTTGGAAAGAGGTCAGCATACAAGTCACCATCTTCAATTTTTTTTAATGTAAGGCTATCATCGTTCTCGATCCTTTCCCGTATCTCATCCTGCAACAATCTCACACATGAGAACATCTAAACTAACATATATGACATGTATTAACACTTACTATTTTATGTTGACACTCTTCATTAATGGACTGTCCATTTGCCTTAGTGTGTGTAACAATATATAGCTCAGCTCGGGAAGGTTCACGACAAAGTTCTTGTTCCTGATTGAGATTCATTACCAATAGGAAAGATCATTCATACAATTTTGAAGACAAGAGAAACAATAAAAAACTCATAGTAATGGTGCCCACCAATTGATCTCGATACCACAAGATAGCTTCTTGATCCACATGTATGAAGTGCATTGACTTGGTTTTGGCGAATTCCTTTATTCCTTTGAGCTTTAGTCTAAAGTATAAACATACATTTCCCATGTTAGCCTAATAGTACACAACACTTTTACTTAAATATAAATCTTTCCTTCAAATATGAAAGTATATAAACCTTTGTCTCTTCGTTAGACCAATGCTTCACAAGCCATGTCCATTCTGCTCAGAACTCTGTTGTTACAACCCATTGCAACATTCTCCTCCACTGTTAGATTTTCATCAAAATACTTTTTCTTTAATGTGTTCTTGAAGTCACGCCATTTCTTGGAAGCAGATGCCATCACCCAATCTTCACATATAGGATCAATCAAAAATATTTCTGCAGCTTTAAGTTATATAACCAACATAAACACATGAATGGCATGACACAAGCAACATATGAATACAAAAATAGTCCCAAGGATTACGAGCACTTACATTAACTAAAGTCCAGATCTTCTTCTTATCTTTAACCATCCTCCAATCTTTGTGCATCAAGGATAGATCACCTCCTTTGACTAGGTCGGCAATGAAGTTTGTGAAGTTGCATGTTTTAACCCACATGGTTGGCCATACCGATTAATCTTCACATAAATCTTGACCTTTCCTCGAGTTGCAAATATTGACTTCATCTTTGTAGGACCCTCACATTCCTTTCTTTAGTCGGTTGCAATCAATTTTTCAAATTAAAGTTGGACATAAACTAATTATACTTGTTAAGGTATATTTAGTTTCACTAGAGAGCAACAACTAAACATACCTTGAGTCTGCTCCACGGGTTCATAATGGACTCCATCTTGTTCATTGGTCTCATCATCCACATTGTTATTATCATCGTCGCCGTTGTCATCCATTTCTTCATTTTTCGCAACATAATCGGGATCTACAAGAACTTCCCTTTCTTACGGGTGGTTAGGCAGGATGTCTTTTGAGGATGAGATGAACTTGCACCAGAAGTTGTATTGTTCAAGATTCAGCTTTCTTAAAATCATTATTATTTTTGATCCGATTTTCACGCTCAATCTCATAAGGTGCTTTAATTTCTGCGTGTGCGTTTTTCATTCCTGACATCTTCATTCCTATATGAACAACAAAATATTATGTTATAAACATGGTAATCACAAGTACGTAAATTACAAAAGGACAAAGATATTATCAATTGAATTTCTACCGCTTTGAATTAATTGCGTTGTCCAATGGCTCATCAACAGTCAGCCCATTAATATCTGTCCTAGCACAATTATCATCATCACCAAAATTAATAGGTAGGTCATCAATTAAATGTTCTATGGGCTCGTTGTAAGTCTAAGTCAATATCATCATCCCCATCTCTTGAGTCCAAGTCAAAACATCTCTTGGGTTTGAAAATACCACAGTGCCACTCCTTATCAATGGGATCTTGCACATAGTATACTTGTGTAGCTTGTCTCGCAAGAATAAATGGCTCATCGAAATGTTGTCACCTCTATTTAGCAAGTGGTGAAATTCACTAGTGTTACTCCAAATTTGTCCTTTTTGATACCTTTACCTCGAACTGTATCAACCCAATCACATTTGAACAACACGACTGATCCCCTATCAGAGTAATTAAGCTCAATAATTTCTTTGATGATACCATAGTATGTAACTTCTCCAGTTATTGGGTTCTGATCTTTAGCACTAGAGAAGCTTGATGTTTGTGCAACCACAGCTACACAAAAATTTTGGGTGCTCTTTCCCTCACCGTAACTCCTTGTTTGAAACTTATAACCATTTATAGCATAACTGTTGTATTTGGTCACCATTCTATAAGGTTTTTTGGCTAGGACTTGTAATTCTTCTAGGACTTCATTATCTTCAGTAGCCAATTGATCTACCTATAAACATGATAATAGTTCATTACAACAAAATATGGTAGAATACCCACTTAAATTTGTCTCAAAACTAAAATTATATACTTACATATTCATTATTGTCATCATTACGACAAAATATGGTAGAATACTCTTTTAAGGTATGGTAGTTTAGTTGTGCAACTATCATTATTGTCATCATTACGATCTTTGTGAGTGAACCTGGTCTGACAACCATGCAAGTATCGTGAGCAGAAGGTAATACTTTCATCGAGCACATAGCCTTCAGTTATAGATCCTTCAGGGTGACTCCGTGTACGAACCATTGATTTTAACTTCTTTAGGTATCTACAAATTAAAGCATACATTTAGTATATTAAGAGATATATAATTATAAATACATTAATATGTTTTAGTCAACACACCTTTCAATAGGATACATATTTGGTATTGTATGGTCCATTAGCCTAGCTTCAGCTTGGAAGATGGACGACAAATGAACCATGATGTCAAAGAAGGAAGGTGGGAAAATCTTCTCAAGGAGACAAAGTGTTTCAGCAATATCAAATTCTAACTTTTCCATCTCACTCACACTAATAACTTTGGAGTATATTTGCTTGAAAAAGTTGCTCAAGCGAATCAATGCTATGCAAACCTTTTGTGGCAAAATTCTTCTTATGGCTAGAGGGAGCAAGTGTTGCATTATAACATGGCAGTCATGACTCTTAAGACCAATTACTTTCCTTTGATCAACAAGAACCTTGTTGAGTAAATTAGATGCATAGCCATCTCGAAACTTAACATCTTTTAGTACTTGACAAAACATTTTTTTCTCTGATATGTTCATTGTGAAGATTGCTGGTGGTAAATAAGTCTTATTTCCTTGTGCTATTGGATGGAGGTCTGGCCTTATACCCATCGTTTGGAGATCAAGACGAGCATTTAGACCATCCTTTGACTTTTTGTCAACATTTAAAAGAGTATTTAGAATGTTGTCAAACACATTTTTCTCAATATGCATCACATCTAGATTATGCCGTATTAGAAGGGTCTCCCAATAAGGTAGCTGAAAGAAACAAGATCTCTTGTTCCACTTGGGTTTTATCTCCTCATCCCCACGCCGTCGCTTCTTCGCACGTTTCTTTTCTTCTAGCTTTCCGAAGACTATGTGCAAATCTTTTGTTTGCTCGGACACATCGTACCCAGAAATTGGAGTAGGAGCTTCTCTCAACTCTTTTGTTCCATCAAATGCCTTTGCTTCGTGCCTAAACTTGTGATTCAAAGGTAGGAACCTACGGTGCCCCATGTAACATGACTTGTGCCCATGTTTTAATTTTAGGAAACAAGTTCCAGAGTAGCAAGTAGCACAACATACCTCTCTATTAGTTTTCCTTCCAGATAAGTATGCATTACCTGGGTAATCACTAATGGTCCATATCTATCTGCAAAGACGTAGAGTGAACCATTACGAACAAGATGCATCAAATGTCCTTACACCTTTACAAAACAAGTAATGAAGTTCTTCAATTACTAGCTGGAGATAAACATCCATATTATTTCCAGGGGATTTTGGGCCAGAGATTAGTAAAGAGAGAATGAAATTTGATGGCTTCATGCATATCCATGGTGGAAAATTGTATGGAATCAAAATTACAGGCCATGTGCTATGGGACACACTACAAGTTCCAAATGGATTGAAACCATCTATTGCCAAAGCAAGCCTAATATTGCGACATTCAGAACCAAACTCTGGATGTCTAAAGTCAAAGTCCCTCCATGCAGTAGAATCTGCTGGATGCCTCAGGAAGCCATCCTTCATACGACATTCGCTATGCCATCTAGCATCAGATGCTGTCTTTGGAGACATAAATATTCTTTGTAGCCTTCTTTTAAGTGGAAAATGGCGAACAACTTTCATAGGAACTCTATGCACATGCTTTCCATCTAGACCAACTTTTTCAGATTTCCACCTAGAAGTGCCACAAGTTGGGCATGAAGAAGCATTGGTATACTCTTTCCTATATAATATGCAATCATTTATGCAAGCATCAATATTGACATATCCAACACCTACATCTTTGATAAATTTTCTAGCCTCATGATAGCTTTTGGGCAAACTTTCACCTTTAGGAAGTGCTTCCTTTAGAAGTGAAAGAAGTTCATCAAAACAGGCATTAGTTACTCCCATAAATTTTTATGTTCGAAGTCTAACAATGAATTGTAGCTTTGAGAACCTCTCACAACTCGGGTACAACTGCTTGCTAGCTTCATTGGTCAACTTTGTAGTATGTTTCCACATCTACATCTTGCTCGTCTCGTCATCGCTACAATTTACATCTGTAGTACTATCATCAAAAATCCAAGTCCTTCCCTAAGCATGGCATCTATTTCATCATCCATATCGGTTTGCACTTGTGGATTTGAGCTATCAAAAGGCCGAGAAAACCAATCCTCACCATGAAACATCCATTCACTATATCCTACCAAAAGCCATTGCAAATCGATGATCATACACTCGTACTCTTATCTAACCAATACAAATTTGTACAATTGCGGTGGGCAACGGATTGTGTCGCTCTTCGACTTGGAAAAGGCAACTCCATAAATTTCTTGATGCCATTTTGGTACTCGATCGTGTGCCTAGGTAAATGCATCCATTTCTTGTCCATTTTTGTCTTTGCTAGTAAATAGATATTCTGCATACATCATAAAAATATTATGATACTTAGCTAATATGTGTAAAGCATATCAAATCTTAACTCACCAGGATAACACTAACAATGGGACAGTTGCAACTCGATGCAGCCACCTTCACTAAAGCCTCCTCAGTTTACTCCTTGTGCCAATCACTACATCAAAACAACAAAAGTAACAATGGCATTAGCTCACATGCAGTCCAAAAACAAATCATGTCCAGAAAATAGCACTATTTTACTACTAATAACTGGCGAAGTGGTGAGCATGAACATGCAACACATTATGAACCATGGTGGCAATCAAGTTGATGTTGAAGTAGACAAATGAGCACAGCAATGGACATAAAATGATGCACTGCTACAAAATACGGCCGAAGCTACTGCAATTACTCCACTCCAAATGTTATTGTTTGCCCCTTGTGCAGCCGAAGTAACTAACTATTGACAGATCACAATTAAATTTTTAGAAACTAGCATGCACCAGTGTCACTGCATTATAGTTTCAGATTGCTAAAACTGAAAACAGGACAAGTTAAAATGAATCTGCTGATTTATGTCAACTATAAGCAAAATACTTTGCTAAAGCTACAACTTGTTGCATGCTGTCGGCAAGACCAATGATGTGACAAGAAAGCAATTGGAATTTAAATTTAGCTACAGCCTTGGGTTTCATCAAAACTGTAAATTGGACATATTTCAAAAGAATAGCTCACTGAGTTGTTATACTATAAACAAATGAGTATTTTTTATTAAGTTCCAGCTACATGAGTAATATTTAAAGTCTAGCTCCTCACTTACCATCAATTAACACTAATGGTAAATTTTTAGTTTGAACTGAAATTGCAGTTCTCAGATTTGTCAAACCAGAGAAGCAGTCTTGATTCACACAAGTAAACTTCTTTGCTATATTATGCTATGAAAAATTGATGTTCTTGGATTGAATTACAGTTAAATGAGTATACTTTAAAGTCTAACTCTTCACTAAACACTAGTTAACACTAATGACAGATTTCGTTAATCTGGATTGCAGATTTTCCAATTCGATTTAAGCGAATCGCAATTTTCGATTTGGGAAAAGCAGAAAACCGCAGATTAACAAAAGAAATCTTGCTGCTATTTTAGACCATGAGAAATTGATATTCTTGACTAAGCTACAGCCAATTAAGTAGAACTCAAAGTCTAATCTATCACTTAACATTCAGGAACACTAATCAACAGATCACGGTTGACATGAAGCGCGAGTTGCGAGTTCAAAATCAAACAGACGACTTGCAAATTGAGTTTTGCTAAACTAAACCTTCACAAGCAAAGTGCTATTCTTTAGTTAGAGTATTCTCAATTAATTTAGGAGGTTAACTCACCAATTGCTAGCACTAAGTGAGAGGAACTAATGAAATTGTTGTGCAATCGATAGTATGTAGAAAAGGGAACATGGCACAAGGCTACTCAGGATGATTGCAAAATCTGAAGTTTGCTGTTTTATGAGATTGTGAACAAGATGATGTGTGTGTTTAAATTGTAGTTACACAATTAAAACTACAGGTTTACAATTCATTAATCTTTAGTTAATACTAATTATCAAAATGGAGTTTCAATCTGTAACTGTAGTTTTCAGATTTTGCAACTGGGGCTAGGACAGACTTACAAAAGAATTGTTTATTGATCTTTGCATACACAAGTAATTACCTGGCTTAAGATTAATGAACTGGGGCTAGGACAGACTTTCTGGTTTTGTCTAAATCCAAGACGCCCAGGCTAGAGCAGTAACAGGCCAAAAAACTAACTAGAAGATTCATGTAAAAAGGAAAGATTTGAAGATTTGTGCGGTCCTCCTCACCAGCACACCGAGGCCAAAGTGGCAGGTGAGGTCGAAAAGGCGTCGTAATTTCTGCTCCTCGTCCTTACTTGGCCTCCTCCTCAGTTTGCTCCTTATGCCAAGCTCTACATCTAAACCACAAAATCAAGGAGCATTAGCTTGAATGAAGTCCAAAAATAAACCAACCTTTCCTAGCTACAGAAAAAAGAAACATATTCAATATCCCCATCAGAGGCCACCAAAACACACAATAGATCCAAAATTTCATCAACAAATCACCTCCAAATACAAGTTTCGACCAAAGTTTAGCTGAACCTAGAGCTAAAATACTCACCAGATATGGGATAGAAAGCTCATCAATCTGCGATGTCTGGATTAATTGTGTTTGCACAAAATCAATAATTAAAAGAGTGACAATCCACATTTCTCCTCATAATGCAACAAATTCTGCAATATGGGATAGAAAGCTCATCAATCTGCCCGGATCATTGGAGGAGCTTCTCAAAATTGGCAGTAAGTATAACATTTTTATTTATAGTTTTATCCATGGAGTACAACTAAGAAGATATGATATGCCTGTACAAACCAACAATGCATTAACTAGAACATGTAGTAACATGTAGCTTGTCTCATCACATGCTTTTGAATCTCAGCTGCCCATTTGAAAAATAGTTAATATTATATTTTGATTTCAATCATATCAAATGGCTATTTGGAAGGTGTTGAAATTTCGAATAGGATCAGTGGGTAACATAGGGCTTCCTGAACCGGAGGAACATTTTGTGATAATGGTTATGTTAGTTAGGATATTTTGCAATCCCGGTGGTCCAAACCGGGATTTTCTTGGCAAAAAGAAAATCATGCAATCAGAAATGAGCCAACCTTAATCATAAAGACTGAAACTCACAATCATGTAATAATATAAATCACATCTTTTAAACTAGTCATGGAAACTAAAAAAAACAATGTCTAAATATGTTGTCACATATATGATTTCTTAGTTTTCCTCTATAATCGAGGATCAAATATTCTCAAGATATGGTAGAGTGTGTACTATGAAGACATATATAGTCACATCCATTAAACATACCCCTGAAAATGTATTTTTCCTTACGTCAAACAAATAACCAATCTATGAGGCACGGAAATACAATTTATTGAGCAATCATATAAACATAGCATTTGTACACGATTAACACGAAGGTGCAGATCTATATTTACGATGTGCATATCTATATTGGCTCACTTTGATATGGTCGTGAGTTCTTGTCAAAATCGATTGTACCAATCGATGATAATAACATCAAAGTTAAGCGTTGGATAATTTCTCTGACAGATAAGTTCGGTGATTATCAATGCCTAATTTGTTCCCTTTTCCTAACGAAATACAGAATTCACTATTGTCATGTACTCATGTAATGAGTAAAGAATCACTCTGTCAAGTTACAAAATCCTGAGGCATCACTGCTCAAATCACCACTTGGTCTACAAAACTACAACTTGCTTCCAGCAAACAAATATAATGTGCTGGTGGTGTCCCATTGGCCATTGGCGCTGCTCCAACACAGGCAAAGAGATGACACTTCTAAAACCGCTAATCTCGCCTCCAATTATTACCGTTTGGTCAGAGGTTTCGTTTCGCAATTAGTACAATTTACAAATCCTCCGGTCAATCAAGCTCAAACATTGACACACACAAAAAAAGAGAGAGGAAATTCTTACCTTGCAGGTCACTGCACTCGGAGGTCACCTCGCGCTGTCCTCGAGGCGTGACAACGAGAGCCGGGACGAATGAGGGATCTTTGGGAAATTGGGAGGAGGGGCGGCGCTGGGAGGATGGCGCCAAGGAGGAGGCGTGGGGAGGGTGGCGGCCGGGAGGACAGGAGGCTGGGAGGAGGAAGGGGCGGCGCTGGGAGGAAGGCGGTGGCTGGGAGGGTGGCGCCCGGGAGGAAGGGGTGGAGCGGGAGGAAGGGGCGGAGGCGGGAGGAAGGGCGGCACTGGGAGGGTGGCGGCGGGAGGACAGGAGGCGCGGGAGGAAGAAGGGCGGAGCGGGAGGAAGGGCGGCGCTGGGAGGGAGGGCTGGCCGCGAGGAAATTTACCTGCAGTGTCGCACTCGGAGGTCACCTCGCTGCGTCGAGCCAGCGTGACAACGAGAGCTGGACGAAGGAGGGGCGTCTGGGAAGGGAGGAGGGGCGGCGCTGGGAGGGTGGCGGCCAAGGAGGAGGGGAGGCGGGGAGGAAGGGGCGGCATGGGAGGAAGGGGGGAGGGGAGGGTGGGGAAGGGCGCTGGGAGGAAGGGGCGGAGCGGGAGGAAGGGCGTGGCTGGGAGGGTGGCGGCCGGGAGGGGGAGGCCGGGAGGAAGGGGGCGGAGCGGGAGGAAGGGCGGGCTGGGAGGGTGGCGGCCGGGAGGAAGGAAGGGGAGGAGGAAGGGGCGGAGCGGGAGGAAGGCGCTGGGAAGGTGGCGGTCGGGGAGGACGGAGGCGGGGAGGAAGAAGGCGGAGCGGGAGGAAGGGCGGCGATGGGGAGGGAGGCGCTGGCCGCGCGTCGGGAGGATGAGAAAGGGAGGAGGGGAGGCGCATGGGGAGAAAGAATGAGAAGAGGCGATGGGGAGAGAAAGATGAGAGGAGGCGACGGCGTATTGGCTTCGATTTTTAGAAGGTTTGATGTCCTCCGCCATAATGATTGAGCCCCGCTAAAATTTTAGCTTAGACGGCGTTTGAAATCGCTGGCGTTTATAAACGTCGTGTTTTCTCTGACTCGGCGAATGCTATATGCCCTTCTTGCTTCATTTAGCCGACATTTATAAGCGCCAGTTTGTGATCTAGACCGGCATTAATATATGCCCTTGTTGATTAGGGATTTACCGATGCTTATATGTGCCATTGTACTCTATAAGTCGGCACCTATAAATACCATTATATTAAGTGCCCCAAACTAATATAAATGCCGCGAATTTGTTATTTGGTGGCATTTAGGCTGAACGCCTGGCTAAATTAAACGCCCTCCAATCCCAATCCGTGTTGTAGTGTGTGGACAAGACACCGGACAAGGCTCCTCTGCAGTAGAGCTCAGATGATGGGTTAAATGTAAGTGCAACAAATCATGACCAGATTCTAATTACCTAAAGGCTTTCGACAATTGTATATTGGATTCTGGTAATTTTGAGCACGGGATGATAAATTAGGGACATGTTTCTTTTACTTTTTTCTTCCACAAGCCTACTATATCGACTAACCAAGCAGAACGGTACCATCTCATCCTCCGCCATCCCATTTAAATTTCAAATGGCAGAGAAGCACACTATTCTCCTTTACTACAGGGTTATTAGATCAATC
The DNA here is from genome assembly GCA_036346395.1 of Hsuehochloa calcarea. Taxonomy (NCBI): domain Eukaryota; kingdom Viridiplantae; phylum Streptophyta; class Magnoliopsida; order Poales; family Poaceae; genus Hsuehochloa; species Hsuehochloa calcarea. Next base: position 19,412,646 of record CM070602.1, on the reverse strand, counting down.
CGCGAATGGCATACTCGCCGTAACTCGCAACGATTTCTTACGATACTTGTAAATTCCCCGTCAGATTTGAGAGGTTGCCTTAGGCCCCGTTTGGAACGCTTCGGCTTTGGGCTTTCGATCGGAAAAGTCAAAAGCCGTTTCAAACAGCTTGCTTTTCGCAGTCCCTTTCACCGAAGCTGGAAACTGCGTTAATAGGAGAAAGCCGAAAGCCGGAAACTGCCATTGGACAGCTTCCTGCGGCTTCCCATTACCTCTTTTCTGTATTTGTCTTTCGAGTTCACTGGTATTTATCCGCGGCTTGTCATCGCATAAAACTCCCCACCCGATCAACCTCTAACTCTAATCCCCGCTCCCTGCGCCACAGAGCCTATCCTCTCCCTCCTACCGCGCCCGACGCTCCCTCTCCCCCTTACTCCCGAGCGGCGCCGGCGCCCTTCCTTCTCCCCCGAGCCGCCACCCCCTCCCTCCCTCGAGCCACCACCCTCTCCTTCTCCTTCTCCTCCCCACATGACACCACCCCTCTCTTTTCCTCCTGCGCAGATCTGGGCTCCTCCCTCAACCTCTCGACCGGATCTGGGCTCCTCCCCACATGGCGTCGGCCCTCCCTCTTCCTCCCGACTGGCCACCTCCTCCCTCTACCCCGCTCCTCCCCGACTACCTCCTTCCCCTTCTACCCCACGCTGGCCATGCTGGTGGTGTAAATGACATTGCATTTGCCCATCCAAATAAGCAGCTATGTATAATTTGGTTACTGACAATTGGCATGGTCTGTGCCTTGTTCCCTGGTACTTTCAGCATCCCTAGTACGTTGTTAGCAAGGTTAGAAATTTGGTTACTAACAATTGGCATAGTCTGTTAGCTGGTTTGACCATGCATTTGGTTAGTGAAGTGTATACTTGGCCAGAGCTTCAAGACTTTTTATGAACAAGTCTCAAATTGTGATTGATTTGGTTGATATTAGCACTGTGAGATATTGCTTGGTGATGTTGTGGGCTCGGATTAATGCTCGATGATGTATTGATATCAAATTGAGGTTGAATACAACAACGGAGTATAATTTGGTCTTGAGCTAAAAGATTACTTGTTTTTTTATCGAGTCATGCAAGTCATGCTTATTCTGTACATGTGATTCATTCGGTATTTAGTAGCTGTTGTCGGGACCCAAATATGCAAATCTGGACCCTCTGTGTATTCTGCACTAGTCCAGGATCACGCTAGTGCTCACAGTGTCAACATCGATGAAAGATCACATCCATACAACGAATATAAGAATAACGAGTACTTTGAATAACAAATAACTGTTGGGACCTTATGGTCGAGTTTTACATTTATTAAGCCATGCAAGGCTGACAATAAATAAATAAACTGCAGCGGAAACGAAATAAACTCCGGTGGCTCCCATCAATTTACCATAGGCAATCGCGGGATCAAGACCCTAACGCTCAACCTTCGTAGAACTCTTCTTCAAAAGCAGGCGACGACTCCTCCACTTCTGTTGATTTGTTTAGCAAGAGTGAGTACACACCGTACTCGCAAGTCATACCACAGAATGCAATTTATAGATGATGGCTTATTCGAAAGGAATGGCTTCTGTGGTTGTTTTGCAGAAATGCAACATTTGCAATTGAATACAAATAATAAATTGAAAGCATAATTCAAAACAAATAGACAATAATAAGTTAACAATTGATTTCACAAAGGACACAGTCTAATCAAGTTCTTTCACACACATTGAACAAGTTATCTCACACGGTGACCCTTCCCAATTGTTTTATGAAAAACTACCCTCGTGTGAAATTCAGAGCATGTCCATAACCGAGGACGCGGCTATTCGAATAGATTGGTTTAAACACTCTGCAGAGGTTGTACACTTTACCCACACGATGAAACCAATCGGATCAGAGTTGATCACAACAAAACCTTTCAGAGACTTCATCTCAAACAATGACACTCTGGTGTGCTTTATGTAGTCAATTTGTACACATGACCCTTGGAGCGACACACACCATTGGACAGGGATGCAGCGAACCGTCCCGCGATGTGACATATCACACCTCCAGCCCATCACACAGCTTAAATACAACCTGAGTTGTCAATGTCAAGACTCCATAACTTACTAAGTTAGGCCCAGCCCATACTAGGCATGTGGTCGCACAAGAGGCCAGTTCAATGGCGCACAAAGTTAAGTCCTTAATTGACCAAGGCAAGACTTCCAGTTTTAACCCAAATCACAAAGTTTAATAAGCACACAGCTCCACCATTCACACAGAATCCACCACTTGCCTCAGTCTAAATCTTTTCCCACCCTGTTGATTAAGTGCAACACATGCCATCAACGAGTAATAGCACGCAACACACACAGATTCATCACACAGTTCCATAATCACTTAGTCAAATTTATAATTGCAACTCTCGCATGAAATGATGACTCGTGGCATGGCTAAGCAGTCTAATCGTATCTAACCAACCCACGTTGGTGCTACAATAATACCAACTAATAATTAATCAACCTAGGGTGACAAAAGATCATGGCATACAATAGACAATGTGGCATAACAATTTGGATTAATAACTATACCCAAAAGCATTTAAATAATTACTTGATATAGAATGCAATACATTGAAACAAAGTATTTTGAAAACTGGGTTCAAAATGATCAAAGGTATAACTTGCCTTGGAATAGATCTAGATATTGGTCTTGGTCTTGAGGTGCTCCTTCTTCTGCAAAATTCCCCGAAGTATCGACGTCTACTCGCAAACGAGACAAAAGAAATAAAACAAATAAATAACAGAGGCAAAACAAACTCCAAAAATCAAATAAAATTCGCCATTAAATAGATCTTAATTTTATATGAATTTACAAATTTGAATGGGCTCAATTGGACTTCGGATGCAAAAGATATGGGCTTTGGAAGATTGGAAAATCAATTAAACCCTAATTTGGATTTTCTCGAATTTCCCGAATTATTTTTATAAAGGAAAATCGGATTATTGCGCAATGCTTGCGTCAGCCGAGAATTTCCGGAAAAAGAATTAAAATTAAAATAAAAACTGACAGGTGGGACCCACTGTCAGCCTCTCGGCTCACGGTGGACCAAATCCACCGAGCCGAGGGAGAACCAGCCCGGTGGACCGGGGCGACGTGGCTCTGACGTTGCGGCCACGCAGGCGACACGCCAAAGCCAGAGGGGATGTGGTCGCACACGTGGCGACCACGAGGCGTAACGCGGCGGCGACACTCCGGCGACTACGGATCTGGCGGATGACGGCTCGGCTGGTGGCGGAGTGCGCTCGGACTCGGTCGCGACTGGCGATCCCGGTGACGCGGTCGTTACTCACCGGAGATGACCGAACAGCGGCGGCGACACGAGGAGCGCGGAAATGCGGTGATGGCGGCGGCGGCGAGGTAGGGCTTCCTGTGGCAACGAACGCGCGCATAGGGTTGCCCTTGGCGGCGAACTCAGTGGGCTCGGTGGCATACCGGCTCACCGGTGGTCTGCGCAATCCGGCGAGGAAGCTCACGGCGATCGGCCGAGGTTGGAGCTTCGATTCCGCGAAACGACGGCGATCTAGGGTTATTGGTGGGGAAAGGCGGCGGGGTGGATGCGATCCTCGTGACACGCGCGGCTTTAAATAGGTCGAGAAACCCTAGAACCCATGTCGAGGGCGGCGGGCGGCGGAAGAATCGGGAACGAAGTCCCGTCGGAGACGATGAACAGATGTTTGATGGGACCCACTTGTCACGGCGGGCTCGAACGAAGGTGTGTGGAAAGGGCGACACCTCGGCGGTCCCACTTGATGAGAGACGCGAGGCGCGGCGGCGGCGGGCGCGGATCGACCAAAGTGACACGCGGCGAAGATCCAAGTGGGGCAAAGCGAGGCGAACTCATGAGCGAAGCGGCAATGGGCGATCTTGATCCAACGGTGGGAGTGAGCGGGTGGAATAGTGTTGGGCTTCGCCCAAGATCGTTCAAGGATTTAAAATAGATTTTCTTTTAAATAAATCAGAAAATGCAAATAGCAATTAGAAAATAGCAAATGACTTTGGAAAAATTCGAGAAAATTCTATAAAATATAACCAAGCATATAGAATCTAAATAAAATAATTTTGGCAATTGTTGGTGTTGGGATTAAGCACATTAAATCAATTTGTCCTTAAAGTCCATATTAAGCTTTTTAATTTAATATTCAAATAATCCAAATGGTAAATTCTCTTGCTACCAATATTTAAAAGATTTTTAAAGCTCAAATTTGGGATGTTACAAACCTCCCCTTAAACGAATCTCGTCCCGAGATTCCTGGCTAGCTAGAGAAAAGGCTAGGAACTCGGATTTCAACTCTTCTTCACGCTCCCACGTTGCTTCTCCTTCCGAGTGGTTACTCCATGGACTTTGCGTAAACGAACGGTCTTGCTTAGTGCGGCGCTCATGACATCCAAAATCCTAACAGTTGCTCTTTGTATGTGAGATCTTCCTTGATTCAATTGACTCAACGGGTGCGCTTCTTCCGCACACGAAGACACTTCTTGGTGAGAGACATGAAAGACATCATGCACTCCTGCTAACGACTGTGGTAGCTCCAACTGGTACGCAACTTCTCCACGGCGTTCCAAAACCTTGAATGGACCCACATACATTGGGGCAAGCTTCCCTTTTGTGTGGAATCTCTTAACACCTCTCGAGCGGAGTAACTCAAGATACACAAAATCTTAGGTTCAAAGCTAAGGTCACGACGACGATTATCGGCATAACTCTTTTGCTCGGATAGGCTATCTTTAACCTCTCTCGATCATAGCAACTTGTTCTTGACTTCTGAATAATATCTCGCCCGAACACTACACGCTCGGTATCTCGACCAATTTAATGGAGTTCTGCAGGCACAACCATACAAAGCTTCAAATGGTGACATTTGCAAACTGGCTTGATAACTGTTGTTGTACGAGAATTCTGCATACGGCAAACTTTTATCCCAACTGGTAGCATTTGCTAAGGCACAGGCTCTTAACATATCCTCTAATATCTGATTAACTCTTTCAGTCTGTCCATCTGTCTGTGGATGATAAGCAGTACTGAAATTTAGATGAGTTCCCAGGGCTTCATGTAGACTCTGCCAAAAACGAGAGGTGAATTGAGATCCTCGATCTGACACTATCTTCTTAGGCACACCGTGCGGTCGACGATTTTGACATATACAATTCCGCCAAGCGGTCTCTGAGTAAGTGGTTTTGGTGGCAAGAAATGGGCAACCTTAGTCAAACGATCCACTATTACCCAAATCGAATCATAACTCGATTGGGTCTTGGGTAATCCGTAATAAAATCCATACCGATCTCTTCCCACTTCCATTCTGGTATCTTCAGTGGTTGTAGCAATCCTGCTGGTCTCTGATGTTCGGCCTTTACTTTCTGACACACGTCGCATAAGGCAACGAACTCTGCGACGTCTCGCTTTAAGTTTGGCCACCAAAACTTATTCTTAACATCCTGATACATCTTAGTGCTTCCAGGGTGAATTGAATACTTTGAGTCATGGGCTTCCTTCAGAATCAGCTGTCTTAATCCATCCATATCTGGTACACAGATACGTCCATTGATCCACAGTATATCCTGATCATCTATGGTGAAGTCTTTAAATTTTCCTTCTGCCATCTTCTTCTTGAGGTCGGCAAACTCAGAATCCTTAGGTTGAGCTTCACGAATCTGTTTCTCCAGAGTAGACTGTACTTCCAAATTGGCCACAAATCCTTCCGGAACAACTTCTAGCTGTAGCTTCTGGAATTCCTCCTGAAGTTCCGGGCAAATCTCTTTTGCTTCCAGAGCATTGCAGTAGCTTTTGCGACTCAGTGCATCTGCAACTACATTGGCCTTACCAGGATGGTAATGGATTCCAAGGTTATAATCCTTTATTAATTCCAACCATCTTCTCTCTCATGTTCAAATCGGTCGAGTGAATATGTACTTCAGGCTCTTATGATCTGTGTAGACTTCACAGCGATTACCGATGAGATAATGTCACCAAATCTTCAAAGCATGCACTACGGCAGCTAATTCCAAATCATGGGTAGGATAATTCTCTTCATGAGGCCTTAATTGCCTTGACGCATAAGCGACAGCTCTTCCTTCTTGCATAAGGACACATCCTAATCCTTGGCGCGAAGCATCACAGTAGATATCAAAATCCTTACTAATATCCAGCAAAACTAGCATGAAATTTGAAGTCAAACGTTTCTTCAATTCTTGAAAATTTTCTTCACAAGCTGGGGTCCAAATAAACTTCTTCTCTTTCTTCAACAATTGCGTAAGAGGTTTAGCAATCGTTGAGAACCCTTCAATGAAACGACGATAGTATCCTGCCATTCCCAAGAAACTACGAATTTGAGTAACCGTCTTGGTCGCTCCCAATTCATTCTGACTTTAACCTTTCCGGTCAATTGCTACTCCTTCTTTGTCATTACATGACCGAGAAAATCAACTTTCTTCTTCCAAAAGTCACACTTCTTTGAACTTGGCATACAACCGATGTCCTCTCGAGCTTTCTAGGATTAATCTCAAATGTCTGTATGTTCTTCTTCCGACTTTGAGTATACCAAAATATCATCAATGAATACTACCACGAACTTATCCAAATATTCCATGAATACTTTGTTCATCATGTTCATGAAATAGGCGGGGCATTAGTCAATCCAAAAGACATGACTAGAAATTCATAATGTCCATACCGGTTGAGAAAGCGGTCTTTGGTACATCCTTAGGGCAAATCTTCAATCGATGATAACTTCGATCGCAGATCGATCTTAGAGAATACTCGGCTCCTTTCATCCGGTCGAACAAATCATCTATTCGGGCAATGGGTACTTGTTTTTGATGGTGATTTCGTTGAGAGAACGATAATCGATACACATTCTCATACTTCCATCTTTCTTCTTGACGAACAAAACATGTGCTCCCATGGCGGCGAACTAGGTCTTACAAAACCTTTCTCCGATGAGTTCTTCTATCCGCTTCTTCATTTCCACAAGTTCATCGTTGGCATCCGATAGGGTCTCTTGGAAATTGGTGCTGTTTCGGCACTAGATCGATGACAAACTCAATGTCACGGTCGGTGGCATTCTGGTAACCTTCCGAAATACGTCGGGTAATCTCGACTCTGTGCACGTCTTCCAAAGAAACCGTCTTCGATATTGACTACCAAATGTCCATCACGTACTAAGGTGGCTAGAAATTCTACTTTCTTTCTCGTGGTATCCTCAATTGTCACGGCTCTTCGCCACAATCTAGCATCGCTTTATGTTTGGATAACCAATCCATACCAAGGATGACATCTATGGTCCGAGTGTCAGAACTATTAGGTTGGCTAGAAACTCAACTCCGGCTATGAGTAGCCTAGCTCCTAAACATCCAACTTTAGAACTTAGCTCGCTCCAGGTATTGGACTAACAGAGTATGCTTAAGATGCATAACTTCCAATTTGTTCTTAGTTGCAAAAATTCGAAACAAGCGAATCGAAGCTCCGAATCAAACAGGCGATGCAGTCTCGAATTTACTAGGAACTTACCCGATTACAACGTCGGTGCTTCTTGGGCTCCTTCCGAGTGGCGTGGTTGACACGACCTCGACCAGCGATGGCGGTGCTCCTCCGGATTGACCGGTAGCTTGAGAAGTTCCTTGATGGTTGCCTTGTCTTGGCGTCTTGGTGGCCGTGTGTTCCCAAGGTTGAAGCGTCTTTCGAGTGATAGTCCCATTCTGCGGACATCGGTTGGCGAAATGCCCTGCCGACGGCAGGTAAAGCAAACTCGGTTGTATACGTGGGTTGCTTCTTGGATTGGGGTTGGTAGTGCGGGGTTGCGAAAGTTACGAGCAAGCTGGCGAGGTCTTTGAAGTTGGTGCGGTGGTCCGCGCAGTCGTGGTGGAAAAGCGGCTAAACTGCGGTGGAATCAATCTTGCCTCACCGGGTTGATGACTTCCTTGCCGAGCCATTCTGCGCTTACGATGATCTTCCAATTCCTTGCGCTTATCCTCTAGAATCAAAGCCTTGTTGATCAACTCTTGAAAATCAGGAAAAGTGTGGGCGATCAAGTTGACTTGAAGTCCAGTGTTCAATCCTTTCAGAAAACGACTCGACGAGCCTTGTCGGTGGCGACATCTTCGCGACATATCGAGCAAGTTGCGAGAATTTGTTGAGGTAGTCGATCACTGACATTCCTCCTTGCTTGAGAGCACGAAATTCATCCTTCTTCGGATCCATGATTCCTTCTGGTACATGATACTGGCGAAAAGCAGTTGTGAACTCTTCTCAAGTAATATCTTGCGGCGTTCCATGCGGCTGCAAGAAGTTTTCCACCATTCGCAAGAATGCCTTCCATCCGTGAGAGGCGTCATGAACTTTTTCATGATCGCCGCATTGAGTGATCGCGAGTTTTCTCTCAATAACGAAGCCAATCATCGCCTTCTTTGGTGAGACATGTCCGAAAAAGGTTGGTGGGCGGGTCCTCATAAACTCCGCCAACTTGGATGATCCATTGTGACCATGAGCAAGCGAGGCTCCATTGTGATCTCGATTGTTGTTGCTCGTTATTCATAGCTTGCATCCGATTCATCATGGTGTACATCACCGGGTTTGAGCCGTCATGAATGCTCCAAATTCGCAGATCAATCAAGGTGCTTGTGGTGGAAGCTGCCTGCGGGGATTTGCTCCGTCCTTACGATCTTTGGAGTATCGTAACCACTTGCGACGACTTGACGAGTCCGAACCATCGATGAATCTCCAAGGGTTAGATAAGGTAGCAAGCACGAGATAAGTTGTAGAACTAAGCGGGAGGTAAACCCAACAACATATTTTAGGAAACTCAATGAAACTCTTATATTGATTAAGATAATAGTATGGCTTGCAACAAATGCCTAAGGGCCCTTGCACTCATACTTGCACACAAAAATAAGGACGAACTTAAGCACACCAAACTACGCCTAAAGGGCGACTCAAGACATAAAGCGGCTAAGCTCGAAACAACGCGAACAGACTACTCAATCAAATAGCCTCCATGACCTTGACGGTGCTCCGCTGCTTTGTAGACTCGAAAGTGGTGGCATCCTCGCAAACCGATCCCGATGTCCGGGGATGGTGCAATAGGAGCAGTGTCCACAGTGCAGTGCGGGTGGTTCCTCCGGCTCTGCTTGCCTCTGCGGCTCTTACAGTTCTGCCGGTCCATCGCTTCTTCTTCGGTCTTCCTCTTGATGTCTTCTTCGTGATCGTGTCGTCCATAAAGAGTTTCTTCTAATATGGCGATCATTTCTTGACTCTCGAAGAGTCTCATAGGTACACTCCACTCAGTGGCGGCTAACTCCAACGATTCCTCTGAGCGTGGCGGGCAAGATGCACAACGGTGGCGTTGTCTTCTCCTCAAGTGAGCGGAAAAGCGTGCGACAAGATCCACGTCGGAAGTGCGGGGATGATAACGGAAAAGCGTGTCACGAAGCTCTCGAGTAGATGTTGCAGATCCTCGGGATGGCAAGGCGTGAAGACTCTGGATTGCTTCAATCCAAATACTCCTTCGAGTGAGATGTTGATGGTTTGCTTGCCTTGGTGTTACGCTGGCGTGAGCGGTCAAATGGCGATCACTCCACGATCTCGGCCGTTCACAATCCAAGCACCGCCACGGTACAATGGACGATCGAACCCTCCAAGTACTTGTAGCAACTTCCAAAGCTCTGGCAAGTCCTCCTTGCGCTCTCCATAACTCAAGACGAGGCATCTGTCAAGATGGACAAGGATATGAAAACAACTTTAAAACAGCGGGGAGAGAAAGAATTTTAGCAGTAGTTGAGTCAAGAGAGACATGAGATGAGTTAAAGAGTTCAATTAATCTTGCAAGTTAATATTTGCTTTAGAAAATAGTTTTGGACTCACTAAGAACGGCCAATCTAACTAGGGTCAAGACCTACAGTCAGTATGGCTCTGATACCACCTCTGTCGGGACCCAAATATGCAAATCTGGACCCTCTGTGTATTCTGCACTAGTCCAGGATCACGCTAGTGCTCACAGTGTCAACATCGATGAAAGATCACATCCATACAACGAATATAAGAATAACGAGTACTTTGAATAACAAATAACTGTTGGGACCTTATGGTCGAGTTTTACATTTATTAAGCCATGCAAGGCTGACAATAAATAAATAAAGCTGCAATGAAACGAAATAAACTCGGTGGCTCCCATCAATTTACCACGCAACCGATCGGGATCAAGGCCCTAACGCTCAACCTTCAGAGAACTCTTCTTCAAAAGCAGGCGACGACTCCTCCACTTCTATTGATTTGTTTAGCAAGAGTGAGTACACACCGTACTCGCAAGTCATACCACGAATGCAATTTATAGATGATGGCTTATTCGAAAGGAATGGCTTCTGTGGTTGTTTTGCAGAAATGCAACATTTGCAATTGAATACAAATAATAAATTGAAAGCATAATTCAAAACAAATAGACAATAATAAGTTAACAATTGATTTCACAAAGGACACACAGTCTAATCAAGTTCTTTCACACAGCTGAACAAGTTATCTCACACAGCTGACCCTTCCCAATTGTTTTATGAAAAACTACCCCTCGTGTGAAATTCCGAGCATGTCCATAACAGGGACACGGCTATTCGAATAGATTGGTTTAAACACTCTGCAGAGGTTGTACACTTTACCCACACGATGAAACCAATCGGATCGAGTTGATCACAACAAAACCTTTCGAGACTTCATCTCAAACAATGACACTCTGGTGTGCTTTCTGCCAGTCAATTTGTACACACCCTTGGAGCGACACACACCATTGGACAGGATGCAATGAACCGTCCCGCGATGTGACATATCACACCTCCACCCATCACATGCCTTAAATACAACCGAGTTGTCAATGTCAAGACTCCATAACTTACTAAGTTAGGCCCGGCCCATACTAGGCATGTGGTCGTGCAAGAAGGCCCAGTTCAATGGCGCACAAAGTTAAGTCCTTAATTGACCAAGGCAAGACTTCGCTTTAACCCAAATCACAAAGTTTAATAAGCACAGCTCCACCATTCACAGAATCCACCACTTGCCTCGGTCTAAATCTTTTCCCACCTGTTGATTAAGTGCAACACATGCCATCAACGAGTAATAGCACGCAACACACATGTGATTCATCACAGTTCCATAATCACTTAGTCAAATTTATAATTGCAACTCTCGCATGAAATGATGACTCGTGGCATGGCTAAGCGATCTAATCGTATCTAACCAACCCACGTTGGTGCTACAATAATACCAACTAATAATTAATCAACCTAGGGTGACAAAAGATCATGGCATACAATAGACAATGTGGCATAACAATTTGGATTAATAACTATACCCAAAAGCATTTAAATAATTACTTGATATAGAATGCAATACATTGAAATAAAGTATTTTGAAAACGGGTTCAAAATGATCAAAGGTATAACTTGCCTTGGAATAGATCTAGATATTGGTCTTGGTCTTGAGGTGCTCCTTCTTGTGCAAAATTCCCAAGTATCGGCGTCTACGCAAAGCGAGACAAAAGAAATAAAACAAATAAATAACAGAGGCAAAACAAACTCCAAAAATCAAATAAAATTCGCCATTAAATAGATCTTAATTTTATATGAATTTACAAATTTGAATGGGCTCAATTGGACTTGGATGCAAAAGATATGGGCTTTGGAAGATTGGAAAATCAATTAAACCCTAATTTGGATTTTCTCGAATTTCCGAATTATTTTTATAAAGGAAAATCGGATTATTGCGCAATGCTTGCGTCGGTAGAATTTCCGAAAAAGAATTAAAATTAAAATAAAAAGACGGCGGAGTGGGACCCACGCCGGCCTCTCGACTCACGGTGGACCAAATCCACCGGCCGAGAAGAACCGGCCCGGTGGGCCAGGCGGCGTGGCTCGGCGTTGCGGCCACGCAGCGACACGCCAAAGAGAGAGGGGATGTGGCGCACACGTGGGCGACCACGAGGCGAACGACGGCGACACTCGGCGACTACGGACACGGCGGATGACGGCGGCTCGGCGGTGGCGGAGGCGCGCTGGACTCGGTCGCGACTGGCGATCTGGTGACGCGGTCGCTACTCGCGGAGATGACGAGCGGCGCGGCGACACGAGGAGCGGCGGAGCGGTGCGGTGATGGCGGCGCGCAGGTAGGCTTCCCAGTGGCAACGAACGCGCGCATAGGGTTGCCCTTGGCGGCGAACTCATGGGTGGGCTCGGTGGCGGTGAAGCTCACCGGTGGGCGCGCAATCCGGCGAGGAAGCTCACGGTGTTGAGGTTGGAGCCGATTCCGTGAAACGACGGCGATCTAGGGTTATTGGTCGTGGGGAAAGGCGGCGGGGTGGATGCGATCCTCGTGACACGGCGCGGCTTTAAATAGGTCGAGAAACCCTAGAACCCATGTCGAGGACGGCGGCGGCTGCGGAAGAATCGGAGCGAAGTCCCGTCGGAGGCGATGAACAAGATGTTTGGTGGGACCCACTTGTCGTGGCGCGCTCGAACGAAGGTGTGTGGAAAGGCGACACCTCGGCGGTCCCACTTGATGAGAGACGCGAGGCGCGGCGAAGCGAGCGCGGATCGGCCAAAGTGACACGCGCGAAGATCCGGTGAGGGCAAGCGAGGCGAACTTCGTGAGCGGCGCAATGGCGATGCCGATCCAACGGTGAGGAGTGAGCGGGTCGAATAGTGTTGGGCTTCGCCCAAAGATCATTCAAGGATTTAAAATAGATTTTTCTTTTAAATAAATCCAGAAAATGCAAATAGCAATTAGAAAATAGCAAATGACTTTGGAAAAATTCCAGAAAATTCTATAAAATATAACCAAGCATATAGAATCTAAATAAAATAATTTTGATAATTGTTGGTGTTGGGATTAAGCACATTAAATCAATTTGTCCTTAAAGTCCATATTAAGCTTTTTAATTTAATATTCAAATAATCCAAATGGTAAATTCTCTTGCTACCAATATTTAAAAGATTTTTAAAGCTCTGAAATTTGGGATGTTACAGCTGTCCACTGTGATTCACTGTGTTTCATTCAGTTGCTTCATTTGGCCCATTCTGATTCAATGTGATTCATTTAGCTACTATCTTTAGCTTACTGTGATGATTTTTTCATTGTAATATCCTCTTGTCAATTGTTATAATTGTCTGTTATCGGTAGACTTTGAATTGTTGTTTTGTTTTTAGCTCAAGGCCCTATTTACCTCAATTGATTGTCATATTCAACTTGTGATTAAAATTTTGATACAGGTGTCGTGAGGGCTAAGATTGCATCTTGTGCAACTCGAAATCTGAGAGCAATAAACAAAAATTCTAAATCTGAGCAATATGCCTAACACTGTTTATGCCGGTCCCAAGCTCAAAAAAAGTGGAGAGGAATGAATTATTTATGTAATAATTGTTTGTAATAATTATTTATCTTAATAATTATTTATTGCAATATTTATTCATTGTAATAATTATTTATTGTAATAAATCTTTATTGTGTCACTTATCACTAAATACGCTAATTGTCGTCAAATGTCATTAGTTATCGTCACTTGTCATTAACTATTGTTAGTCGTTGTTAATAATCGTCACTTGTCGTTAAACGACATCAAACAAGCTATTACTGTTCTCAGGGGCATTTCAAATATTTTTCATATTGGAAGCGGCAGTCAGTCTACCTAAAAGCCAGACAACCAAACACCAAACCAGAAAATCCCCTAGTCGTTCAGCCCTACAGCATAGCCGGAAGCCGCTTTTCAGAAAAACACAGTCGTTCCAAACACCTCCTTAGTCAGATTGCTGATTGTGAGTTTGGATGTCTCGGGTAGCCTCGGAACTGAGAGAGCGTGCCAATCTCTAGTGCAGTCCCAAAAAAACTGAGAGCCTATTTGGATGGGAGTTTTTTTTGGCTAAAATAGCATATCGTTGGCGTGTGAATTAACAAAACTCACAATCTGGAGACGCGCAAACACAACACATGGCGAATCCAGCCCCAGGGGTGTCGAAATGCCTGGTTCGGCCTCCAAGGGTCTGGATTTCGCCCGTCCGGCCAAAGGGGTGCGGTAGTCCCCTTCGTTTGATTTTTAAAACTATAATCTTGCTTTCGGCGTTCCTAGATTCTCGCTGTCCCCTCCCCGCATGTGCGAAGAACCCAGTGGGTCGCATGTACGTAAAACACGGTGATTCCGTTCTGTCGCTTCATCGGATTCTGTGTAGTTAGTGTTAAAGTACTCAGTCGTAATTAATTAGTCTTAGTTAGTTAGTCGTAATTGAAATAGTGTAATTAATTAGTCTTATTTCATTAGTCGTATATTACTTTACAAATTAGTTAGTTGTATTTAATAAAGTTGTAATTTATTAGTCATAGCTAGTTAGTCGTTATTTTTCACTCGTAGTTAGTTAGTCTAGTTAATTACTCGCAGTTTGTTAGTCGTAATTAAAATTCGTAACTAAAATAGTCATATTTAATTAATAAAACAATTTAGTTGTAATTAATTGGGCTTCATTAAATAGTATTTATTTATTATTCATCTAAATTAGAAAGTCATTATTAGTTAGTATTAACTGAAATAACCATAATTAATTAGTCTGAATTAATTATGGTTAGTTAAATACGACTAGCTAGTCAGTCCTAACTATGTACCAGGAGTTAATTGGTTGTAATAAATTAGTTGCAATTTCTTTGTCCTAAATTTTTAACTGTAATTAATTAGGCTACATTCGGTACTATTAATTATTTAGTTGTACTTAACTAGACTTAATTAAGAAGTCGTAGTTAATTGTCTTAATTAAAATAGTCGTAATTAATAAACTATAATTAATTAGTTGTAATTAGTTACTAATTAACTACTACTAATTATGTAGTTGTAATTAATTAGTCGTTAGTAATTACTCACAATTTAGTTAGCCTCGTCGTTAGTTAGACGTAATTAAAACATGACTAATTAAATTACCGTAGTAAAGTAATCCTAATTAATTAGTGTCGACGATCGAGTCACCGATCTTACGAAATAAAATAAAAGAAAATGACAAAAAATTATTGGGAGATGATGAGTCTACTCATTATTGCTATGAACTGGATCCTTTACAGGAGGTGCTCTTGACAAGGTAATGGACTAATCCTAATTACACTAAGCGTAGTGATTTCTATGTTAATTCTTCAGATGAAATCCAATTGTCTCTTGATCTTCCGAATTGGATTCCGCTTCTCCTTCCCTCTCCCTTCCGCCGTTCGCATTCTTAAGTAGTTGATGAAGTGGCTGTAGTTAATCCGAGAAGAGGCGCATGTTGGAAGTTCCATGATTGGTCGGAGCTAGGCAACAGGTGATGAAGTATCAATTGTCCGATGGTTGATGTCTGTGAGACACTAAACCTCATGGTAGTTTGTTGTTAGTGTCTTAGGACCATAAAAATTTACGTGGTATGGAGCTAATATGACATGTGCTACATTCATCACACGGTAAAGAGTATGCTTGGAGTAAAATCCAGATGCCAGTTCATTGCTTGTACGAGCAGTTATCTGGTCGGGGACTAGGTACAAGACCTTGTCTGACTAGGATACCTATAAGTAACCTCTAGAATCCTTACAACTACAGAGGTTGTTAGGCTTAGAGGTTACTACTCTTACGATCATAGGGGTCTTAGGCTTAGGGTTTACGACTCTTACGATCACAGGGGTCGTAAACTTAGGGTTTACGGCCACATGAGTCGTAGGCTTAGGGTTTACGACTATGAAGACATATGGTCTTTTAATTATGTATTTAAGTAATACATAGAGATTTTAATCCATATCAATTAGGTCTTATTAAATACTATTAATTAATTAGTTGTAATTAATTAATTTTGGTTAGGTTATGTTGCGAAATGTAAACTACGTCGTGTGACATGTTTGTTATAATGTGTATAGTAAATTCAGTTGTTCTCGTACGGTACAATGTTATATGATCTGCTTACCAAGTATTTTTCTCAGTTGGTTTATAGACAAATTTATCTAGCATGTGGTACAATATAGCATTAAAGAATATCATCCACATTAAATTGATAAATTAACAAAGAATGTCCTATTTCATGTGATAATGCCCCTCCCCTGGCTATGCTGCGCCGTGATTTCATGTGTAAAAATTTGTGAGATTTTTTTTGGTTACATGTGATAATTCATTTTTGGAATAAAGTTAGCTGATTTCACTTGAAAAATATTGTTTGATGTGATTTTGTCACATGTGATAACACCCCTTCCCCAACAACGAAAGTTCGATCTCATCAGCTGGGGCTGGCCAAGCAGCCAACCACGTGAAAAAATTGTGGAATGGAATTTGAGAGACCATGTGAGAGGTCCTCCACTCTGAGTGATGAGTATTTGACAAGTGTGTTGATTAGATTGAGAGTTGAGGTTTTCGGTTTGGACTGTTTCTGGGCTGAGTCAGGGAAATCGGAACTACCGCTGTGTATGGAGCGGAAGTTCCGATTAATCGGAACTACCGGTGTTGGAAATAGGATCTTCCGATTTATCTGGGTTTTGCTCTCGGCTGAAGGAAATCGGAACTTCCGCACAAGGGGTAGCGGAGTGTCCGATATCTTGACATTGAGTGTTCTCGAGATATTAAATCGAATTAAATATCTGGAAAGTCGGTTGTTAGGATATCGGAAGTACCGCAGTGGTGAGCGCGGAACTTCCGATATTCCTGACAAGTGCGGATGTTCCGGAAATCGGAACTTCCGCTGTGGTAAGTGCGGAACTTCCGATTGTGTCCAGAACTGTGCAGAGAAGGTTAAATTATGATTTTGATTTTGTATGAGTTTGAGTCTTATACAATTGTTGATGCTATGATATTGTGCAATGCTATGTGATGTGTTTTTATCTGTGTTGATGCGCAGGCATCAAGATGGAGTCGTGGCGAGACACGTGGACCGGACTAAGCGCGGAGGCGTTGAGGTCGAAGCGGTCGGGATGTGTCAAGACGGCGTGAATCTTGAAGCGGTTGCGAGTCGTGCACAACAAGGTGCACGGAGGCTTCGGAAGGTGCGCAAAGGCGAAAGGGCTTTTCGCAAAGCGGCAAAAGTGGAGGCGGTTCCGTTCGGGTGTAGCGGGCTTAATGGGTTGGAGGCCCATTAGCCAAGGCTATAAATAGGGGAGAACCCTGGAGTTAGGGTTAGAGATTTTGGAGAGAAAATTAGGGTTAGCTCTAGCAAAAGGTTTTGTTTTGCTTTTTGAGAGTTGAGAGGATGAACTGAAAATCTTTGTAATCATTCCTCTGTGTTTCCTCTGTAATCTCTTGATTCTATCAATGAAACACTGAAGTTTTGATTACTCGTTTGTACCTCTCTTATTTCCTTCCTGTTCTTGTTGAATATTTAGGTTTTGACATATCTTTTGATTCGTCTTATGAAATAGCATGAAACTTGATATCTAGATTCGTTTTGATATTGCTTTTGTATCCTCAAAGTTTCATGAGCTAAGAATCTGAGAATCTCTCTTATTGTGAGTTTTGGTCTTTCTTGCCCCTTCTTCAAGAAATCCGTTTTTGGCTTGATCTTTAAATCTTTGTTTGCGATTCTTCTCCATGAGGTCAAGATGTTGTTTAGGATGATGTCCTGTGAAACTTGACCTGAAAAGAGCATTCAAGATTTAGGATTTAGGATTTTTAGGAAAAACCCGAGCGCACTGTTCTTCGTCCAGGACAATCGGAACTTCCGATTGACCACGGCGGAACTACCGCAGGCGGAACTTCCGCACTGAACCCCGGAACTTCCGGAGTGCGGAACTACCGCCGGGTAGAATCGGAACTTCCGATTTCTACAGAACAGTCTGAAATTTCTGTTTTCGTTCTCTGATTTTGCTTCACTCTTCTTGAGATATCCAGAGGACTTTGTAGGTCTTATTTAATTACAGCAAAGAGGAGTTATTATTTTTGAAAGCACCATTCACCCCCCCTCTGTTGCCATTTCGGTCCTTCAATTGGTATCAGAGCCGGTTAGCTCTTCTTTATAGATCTTAACCGGTCTTCGGAGCCATGGCAACGGACAAGTATTCCACCAAGCCTCCAGTCTTTGATGGTGCGGATTACCCTTCCGGAAGAGCCGAATGGAAACGTATATCCGTGCTCGGGGTATGCCATCCGGAGAAAGGTGAAGGTCGTTTCTTTGTTCCTACCGATGAGAACATCAATGTGGGAAATATGGTCGATGTTGAGGCAAATGCTAAGGCAAGGAACATTATCATTCGGGGTTTGAGAAGTATGAGTTTGATCGTATTTCTCATTTGATTTACGCTTATGACATCCAGGTGACCTCGATGCATACCATGAGGGCACCACTCGATTAAGAGCGCTCGACAAGACCAGTTCAAGCGAGAATATAGTAAATTTGAGATGCTTGCTGGTGAATCTCTTGACGAGTGCTTTTCGCGTTTTCATAAGATTTTGAGCAACCTCCGAGCGGTCGGTCTTACATACCCCGACTCGGATAACGCCGATGATGCTTTCGCACTCGATCTTCGTGTTTGGGAGATGAAAGTGACTACCATCAAGGATAGCACGGACCTCTCGACCCTGACTCTTGATGCGCTTTACTCGCGTCTCAAGACTCACGAGATTGACATTGTCTCTCGAAGGTCGAAGTCACAGTCGATGGCCTTAGTCACTGATCCCACCTCTGGATCTTCTTCTGAGTCGATACGCGGGTTCTCCCTAGCTGCTCTCTGTGACATAAGCGATGATCGATTAGAGCGACTTGAGGATGAACACTAGCCCTCCTAGCTCGGAAGTTTTCTCATGCTTACAAGAGGAGGAGGGATGGTAAAGAGGAGGTCCTGTGATTTGTTTGAGTGTGGTGGCCCCAACCACATCCGAGCAAACCGCATCCCAAGCTTGGGAAGGGCAAAGGTGACTATGGCGGTCCAAGCAAGAACGACTACATCGACAAGAACCGCAACACGAAGCCCTCAAAGACTGATCAAGGCAAGAAGAAGTTCCGCAACTTTGGGAAGGCTAAGAAGTTGTTCCATCGCGTCCTCACCGCCTCGGCGAGCCGGACACCGGCGAGGTGGAGGGGTGGAGGACGATGATGGGAAGGACGATCATGATCCCAAGGACGGCGGCAACTTCTCGGCATGTGCTTCATGGCCTCGGGCGAATCGAGCGACAATGAAGTCAGTACTCGACTCGACGAGGTTAGTCCCACTTACGACCAGCTTAATGATGCCTTTCTTAAGCTAGGTAGATTTCATGCTAAGTCTAGGGCTAAGTGTTACGTGTTGGAGAAGGAAGTAGCTAGACTATCACGGAGCTTACTTTACTTACATCCGCTCCCTCCGTGATGATTGTGACACTTGTCGTGCTTTGCTTGATGACATGGAAAAACTAAGGACCTTGCATGATAGTGTGTCCTCTGAACTTGACATGATTAAGGTAGAGAACATTAGCCTTCTTGCTGAATTAGAGATGAGTAGGGTAGCACCTTCTTCATCCACTACTATTGAGGCTACTGCTTGCACCTCATGTGAGGTTAAGGACAATTCGTTTAGAGGTCTTTATACCATGTTACTTGATCTGCCTGAAACTTGTGAAAATTGTAATAATCTCAAGATGAACCTAAAGCAGGCGGATCACAAAATTGTGAATTCAAGTCGCGCTACTAGAGCCTATTGTTTCTTGTTTAAAGCGCCTAAGTTAATCATTTGAACTAGAATCAGATCAAGCGGTTTCAAGAAATGATTGATCACAGTAACAAATTGGCTCAGTATGCTTCTAAGGATCTTGTTAGCTCACCTTGCAATCACTGTAATAAACTAAAATGTGATTTGGTTGCATTGGATGAAAAATGTGTGAAGCTAACTAAGGACCTTCTAGAGACACAATCATCTGCTTGTATTGTGTGTCTTTGGGAAGAAGTTTAAGGGTTTGGTAGAGACGCCCAGCAACGTGAACCAATCATAGCGATGGGATTGTCCCCCAAAGTCTTTGTGCGTGCACAAGCCAATCTTTCCTCTGTTGTTGGTTCTTCTTCGCGCCCTTACCTTCCTCTCTTCTTCCCCGCTCTTCTTGCACCTCTCTCTTTCGGGAGTGTCGGATCTTATGAACACTCTCGAGAGGTTTGTAGGAGGCAAGAAGAAGCTCAATCTCATTCTAGACAAATCTAAAATTTGCAGATTTAATCGTGGTCTAGGATATGATATCCAGGAGGATATGAGGAAGCATCCACCGTCGTGCTCAAAACCATAGCACTGTGTGATCAAAACTAAGCCGGGATGAGAAAGTCAATTTTAAGTCGTGGGTTTTGTTCAAAGGATTCGGACGACAAGGTGATTCCACTGCGGCTTGCCCCTCGTAAGCGAAGTATCATTGCACCTTCATCGGAAAGATGGACATTTAGTTGATCATTGCTTCAGCGTGCCAAGATCGCGCGTAGAGACCATGTTGAGTCTCTTAGGCACATTCGTGGTCGACCCGGATCTTGAGTGCACCTAAGACCAACACGAGGTCTAGGTTTGTTCCATCGATGATTTTGGGCAACATCGAGGACTTGGTTTTTCCGAGTTTTCGAGTTTCGTCCTCATGCTCCCTTTGGTCGTAATCTCCGCCGTCCCGAGGGTAGATCTCGTTTTCCTTTCGAGATAGCTACGTGGCGAGAGATCAAGATGTTATCGCACTTCGACTCGCTCTTCCATAGCGATCGGATCCAAAGAACAGTGAGATCTTTGACTTGTTGAGTGTGAGAGCGTAGGGTAGATAGAGGTCGTCTTGCTTGACTACTTCATCACATTCGCCGTGTTACTCAAGATTGGGTGCCAAAATCTCTGTTGATTCACCCGAAGATCGAGACTTTACTCTGCTTGACTCGTGGTCGCCGGTGGGAAGGAAAGGTCTGGATTGTAGACTCGGTTGTTCACGTCATATGACCGTGAGTCTCGTTGGTTTTCTTCCTAGCCCGCTCCGGTGATGAGACGATCACCTTGGAGATGCTTCATTTGGCGCGTCATCGCTAAAGGTCTGTGAGCATTAATGTTTCTTTTATTTTAAAAGATGTTGCCTTAGTAAGTAAGCTGCAGATAATCGCTTTCGGTCTCTCGACCACCGATGACGGTTTCGAGGTGAGCTTTAAGAAAAACAATTGCAAAATTCTTGATTCTTGGGTAGTCTAGTTTATGGATTTCGATATGGGAGGATCTTTCGTGCTGATTTTTCGGATCTTCTGGTGATCCTCTCCGATGTTTAATTGCTTCTGAATCCCGTGATTTGACTTTCTGGCATAGGAGACTTGGTCATATAGGATTTGATCATCTGACCCGAGTTAGCGGCCACGATCTCATTCGTGGTTTGCCGAAACTCAAAATGGTCAAGGATCTTGTTTGTGCTCCTTGCCGCACGGCAAAATGGTTCGCTTCACATCCTCGATTCTGATGACTATGACAGATGCACTGAGTCAATCGCTCCATATGGACATGAGGACCGGCTAGAGTGCGATCGATGGGAGGAAGTGGTGCGTACTTGTCGTGGTCGATGATTTCTCGAGGTATTCTTGGGTGTTTTTCTTAGCCTCGAAGGATGAGACGTTTACTCTTTTTCGTGGTCTTTTTAGTAGGCTTTCTGTTGAGCTCCCAGGTGCATTACGAGCAATTCGTGACCGATAATGGCACCGAGTTCAAGAATTCCTACTTTGAGAGTTTTGTGGTGAGGCAGTGTAGAGCACCGTTCTGTCTCCATCGCCCCCAACAAAATGGCGTTGTGGAGAGGAAGAACCGTACCTTAGTCGAGATGGCAGGACGATGCTTGATGAGTACTCTACACCTAGGAAGTTTTGGGTGAGGAATTGCTCTTGCTTGTCATGTTTCTACAGAGTTTTCTTGGGCACTCTTGCATCGCACTTCTTATGAGTTGAGATATGGGCGAAAACCCAGGCGTCTCGCATTTTCGTGTGTTTGGTTGCAAGTGTTTTATTTCAAGTCCAGGAACCTAGATAAGTTCGAGTCACGATCTTGTGATGGGATCTTTCGGGTTACTCGACTTCTTCTCGTGCCTATAGAGTGCGGAGGCTGCGAATCTAGTAAATTGTTAGAAACCTGTGAGGTGACCTTCGATGAGGCCAGTCCAGGGACTAGGCCTGATATCTCAGGTTCCTTAGAGCAGTCTGAGTCCATCTTTGTGGACGATGAGGAGGATGGAGATGAGGGTTGTTTACCCGATCCAGTTCCTTCTCTTCCTCTTGAGGTGCCCTCTTCCACCGCACCTCGAGGAGATCAGCCCTTACCTTCTGCTTCTTCTGAAGCTAGTGGCTCTGTCCTATCTCGCCTCGCTAATGAGGTAGAGGCCACTTCTTCATCTCACCCCGACCTCCAAGACACATTCAAAGGACCATCCTTGAGAGCAGATAATTGGAGATCTCTTTGAGCGAGTCACTCGTTCAAAAACTGGCATGTCTCTATTCTGTCTCCATTCTGCCTTTGTTGCCTCGTTTGAGCCCAAAGACGTTTGTCATGCTCTTTCTGATGAGTCATGGACTAACGCCATGCACGAGGAATTGGAAAACTTTGAAAGGAACAAGGTCCGTCCCTTGTTGAGCCCCCTCAAGGTCACAATATCATTGGGACCAAATGGGTGTTCAAGAACAAGCAAAGTGAAGATGGGTTAGTCATTCGAAACAAGGCTAGACTGGTAGCTCAGGGGTACTCTCAAGTTGAGGGTCTAGATTTCGAAGAGACCTTTGCCCCTGTAGCTAGACTTGAAGCCATTAGAATCCTGCTTGCCTTTGCAGCTTCTAAGGGTTTCAAGCTTTACCAGATGGATGTCAAGAGTGCCTTCCTCAATGTCCTTATTGAGGAAGAAGTCTATGTGAGATGACCTCTGGTTTGAGAACCCCAGATACCCTAACCATGTCTCTGAGCTTTCCAAAGCTTTGTATGGACTCAAGCGAGCTCCCGAGCTTGGTATGAAAGGCTTAAGTCCTATCTGCTGAGCCATGGTTTTGAGATGGGTAAAATTGACAAGACCTTGTTCATCCGCCGTCTAGGCACTGATCTTCTGCTCGTCCAGATTTATGTGGATGACATTATCTTTGGCGGCTCCTCGCGTGCTCTCGTTTCCCAGTTTTCCGATGTCATGAGCTCGGAGTTTGAAATGAGCATGATGGGCGAGTTGAGCTTCTTCCTTGGCTTCCAAATCAAACAGACTCGGGAGGTACCTTTCTTCATCAAGGCAAATACACTCGAGACCTCTGAGCGTTTCGACATGAATGATGGAAAGCCAGTATCAACTCCGATGGCATCTACAGCTGCTCTGGATCCAGATGAAGACGGCGAACCTGTTGACCAAAAGGAGTTCAGGAGCATGATTGGCTCTCTCTTGTACCTCACAGCCTCGAGACCAGACATACACTTTTCTGTGTGTCTTTGTGCTCGGTTTCAGGCTTCTCCTCGCGTATCTCACCGTCAAAGCGGTGAAGCGCATCTTCGGTACCTTCGAGCTACCATTGACTATGGCATCGGTACTCTTCCTCTTCTTGTCTATCTCTTAGAGCTTTCTCGATGCGAGACTTTCTTTGGTGTAGGATAGATAGGAAGAGCACTTCCGCACTTGCCAATTCATTGGCACTTCTCTCGTCTCCGGTCGTCGAGGAAGCAATCCGGTGTTGCGCGATCCGCTGCAGAGGCCGAGCGTTCTTCGCACCGATTCTTTGTAGTCAAGTGCTTTGGATGGTCTCGACCTGCAGATTCGGGCTATCTATCATTGCGTTCCACTCTTCCGTGATAACACGTCTGCGATTTGCATTGCCAAGAACCCGAGTGCAACATTCTAGGACCAAGCATATAGATATCGGATATCACTTTCTTGAGATCATGTAGAGAAGGGTGATATTGTGCTCGAGCCAGGAGAGTGAGCACCGGTTGGTGATATCTTCACTAAGCCTCAGGCGACTCTCGGTTTTGACTCTGGAGAGCTTGGGGTGGTTTGTCCTTACGGATTCTTTGTGAGGGGAGCGTTATGCTACTACTGTATTATATTATACTATATTATATTATACGCTTACTCCTTTCTGGTTTCATTTCTTTTAATATTTCGGGTCGAAGTCCTTCCAGCATAGGTTAGAGTGATTCACTTGCCAAATTGCTTTGACTGCTACTTCTTGTCTTGTGCTTCTAGGATGCTGCTTATTAGCTGTCTCTTCCCTCTCTAAGTAGAGCTTACTCACTTCTTATAGGTTCTAGCAGGGGTCGGGCCACCCTTGGGTAGACAGGGCGAGTGTTTGCTCCTTAGTGTTTGTGTAGAACGACTAATAGTCCTAGAATCATATGGGGTAGATAAGAATCATGCGGCGATAGTTTCTCTATATCTTTTCTATGCTCTAAAGGACTGCCTTTTCTGTTTTACTTATCAGATTCTCGTTTTTGTTCCTTTGGTTCAGGGGGAGTTATTCTTGGCTATTCCATACTCTTAATTTTGTCATAACTCAACCTGAATTAAAAGATGCATCTCATTCAAGGAATCTGGATTTTTGTGTATTTCATCAAGCATTGCATGATAATCAAATGGAGCCTTGTTTATTATCCCTTATGATCTGTTTTCACTACTTTACATCTTGCCATGATTTATGCTAAACTGCTAGATCTATCATGACTTTTTATGTGTAGTTTAGTCTTTGCCATGCTAAGGTATTTCAAAATGCTAAACTTGAATTAAAATCTTGTCATGATAGCTCTTGAGACTAGTCAGTTAAAACTATCCTTTTATGATTTTCGCCATGTCAAGTAGGTCGAGTTGAGTCTGAATCTCTTTTGAACTTTTGAGTAAGCTATGTCAGTTTGTTAAGAAACATGACTTATCTCTAATCACTGGTCTAAAAACTTCAAAAGCAAAAATGATCTCTTTTGTGCGAAAAAACTGATCTCACCAAATCTTTCTCATGAGACGGCTTGCCATTGCACTAGGCATGAACTCAGGGGGAGCCTTGGATGACCTAAGATCACCTCCTTAAGTCTGTTGCTTGGAGTGGTCGCATAAGGCTTGGGATCTAGCACATGGCTAAAAAAAAAAAAATGGTTGAAGCTCAGGAGGCAGTTGTGGATGGCACCTAGTCCAGAGCTTGCTTTACTGAGATAAAACCTTAAAGAGCCTTAAAACAAAATGTCTTCAGAAAAAGAAAAATGTGCTAAAATTGCTTATCTCTAAAGAGATCAAGTTCTGGATAAAATGAGTCCTTCTTCAACTGGTAGCACTCTAAAATGTTCAGTATGAGTCTTCTTGGTTCAACTTAGATTATTTGACATGGCTTGCATCATCCCTGGATATCTTTAGCTAGATTTCAATCTTGACTTATTTGACCTGCTATAGAACTGGATCATTAATCAGATTATGGACTTTCTGTCTTAGCTCTTCTATACATCGATTGTCATGATCATGATAGCATTCTTCTGTGTTATGGCTTGGTGTAATTCTCTAATAGTCATTTTGGATAATCTACATGGCTCCTAATGCTTAAAATGAACATCATATAGTTTTTTCTTCCCTTTTCTACATATTGATGATTTTATTGCCAAAGGGGGAGAATGATTGTGAGAAAAAGCCTTCTGAAGAAAAGCCTTGAGTTTTGTGCGAAAATAGCTCTTTCATCTCATCTCAAGTCTTTTTCTTTGTATCAACTTGGTCTTGTGCTTAATTTCTCTTATTTAGACCTTGGTTGTTGGAATCTCAAACTCATCTTATGCTTTTTGGTAATTGTCAATATACTCATCAAGGGGGAGATTGAGAGACCATGTGAGAGGTCCTCCACTCTGAGTGATGAGTATTTGACAAGTGTGTTGATTAGATTGAGAGTTGAGGTTTTCGGTTTGGACTGTTTCTGGGCTGAGTCAGGGAAATCGGAACTACCGCTGTGTATGGAGCGGAAGTTCCGATTAATCGGAACTACCGGTGTTGGAAATAGGATCTTCCGATTTATCCGGTTTTGCTCTCATTGAAGGAAATCGGAACTTCCGCACAAGGGGTAGCGAGTGTCCGATAATATCGACATTGAGTGTTCTCGAGATATTAAATCGAATTAAATATCCGAAAGTCGGTTGTTCGGATATCGAAGTACCGCAGATGGTGAGCGCGAACTTCCGATATTCCTGACAAGTGCGGATGTTCCGGAAATCGGAACTTCCGCTGTGGTAAGTGCGGAACTTCCGATTGTGTCCAGAACTGTGCAGAGAAGGTTAAATTATGATTTTGATTTTGTATGAGTTTGAGTCTTATACAATTGTTGATGCTATGATATTGTGCAATGCTATGTGATGTGTTTTATGCTGTTGACTGCAGGGCATCAAGATGGAGTCGTGGCGAGACACGTGGACCGGACTAGGCGCTGGAGGCGTTGAGGTCAGAACGGTCGGGATGTGTCGAAGACGGCGTGAATCTTGAAGCGGTTGCGAGTCGTGCACAACAAGGTGCACGGGAGGCTTCCAGAAGGTGCGCAAGGGGCGAAAGGGGCTTTTCGCAAAGCGGCAAAAGTGGAGGCGGTTCCGTTCGGGTGTAGCGGGCTTAATGGGTTGGAGGCCCATTAGCCAAGGCTATAAATAGGGGAGAACCCTGGAGTTAGGGTTAGAGATTTTGGAGAGAAAATTAGGGTTAGCTCTAGCAAAAGGTTTTGTTTTGCTTTTTGAGAGTTGAGAGGATGAACTGAAAATCTTTGTAATCATTCCTCTGTGTTTCCTCTGTAATCTCTTGATTCTATCAATGAAACACTGAAGTTTTGATTACTCGTTTGTACCTCTCTTATTTCCTTCCTGTTCTTGTTGAATATTTAGGTTTTGACATATCTTTTGATTCGTCTTATGAAATAGCATGAAACTTGATATCTAGATTCGTTTTGATATTGCTTTTGTATCCTCAAAGTTTCATGAGCTAAGAATCTGAGAATCTCTCTTATTGTGAGTTTTGGTCTTTCTTGCCCCTTCTTCAAGAAATCCGTTTTTGGCTTGATCTTTAAATCTTTATTTGCGATTCTTCTCCATGAGGTCAAGATGTTGTTTAGGATGATGTCCTGTGAAACTTGACCTGAAAAGAGCATTCAAGATTTAGGATTTAGGATTTTTAGGAAAAACCCGAGCGCACTGTTCTTCGTCCAGGACAATCGGAACTTCCGATTGACCACGGCGGAACTATCATGCAGCGGAACTTCCGATCGAACCGGAACTTCCGAGTGCGGAACTCATCACGGGTAGAATCGAACTTCCGATTTCTGAGCGATCTGAAATTTTGTTTTGCGTTCTCGATTTTGCTTCACTCTTCTTGAGATATCCAGAGGACTTTGTAGGTCTTATTTAATTACAGCAAAGAGGAGTTATTATTTTTGAAAGCACCATTCACCCCCCCTCTGTTGCCATTTCGGTCCTTCAGAATTTTTGGTACATGCGAGAATATTTACTTCTTCTTTTTTTCCTCCATAAAGAAGATAAAAATCTGATCGGAATGTTGTTGTGAAGTCGGAGTACGATTTCCTCTACATCCCGGTCGAATTCGGGTACCATTACTTTTTTATTCATGCTCCGAGTAGTATTAATCGTACTACTACTTTTACTCTCTACGCTTTTTGGTTTTGTCTGATTTGATCACACGATTCGTGGACTTTTACTATCGACGTCCAATTGCGAAGTAAAAAAAGAAGAAGAGGGGAACACCGGGCCATGAGGGCACAAAGAAAGGGGATCCGGCCATCATGGGCGCGGACAAGGTAAATTCGGCTCTTAGGGACGTGGGCGAGGGGAATTCGGACCCTAGGGGCATAGACGAGGCCACGTGTCGCATCCGCACGGCTTTGGTGTGCCATTTTTGCCTTTGATACGCGGGAGGGGAGCTAGATTTGTTATTTTACATGACAACAACGCTATTTTAGCCAAAAACTCATTTGGATTTTAAGATTTTGGGAGAAATTTTAAAGCAATCAAATCCTATAGGATTTTTTTTGTATAACCTTTTGGATAAATGATTGAACGCATAGGATTCTACCATGGGGTTGAACCTCGTACCCTGTCTCCTTAAATTCATGTAATTCAAACACCACTTTGGAATCTCTACTCTTAAAAAAATGATCTTGGTGGTGGTCCATTATCTCCACACCACCACCATCTCAAAAACCATCTACGCCGATAAGTGGGCCCAAGGCCTGCCGCTTCCCCAGCCTCCCGAACCCCAGCCAATATTCATACGGTCGTACCCCGTCGTCTCCATGCTTGTTCCGACTCATATACTTTCTTAATCCAACCACATCGAGGGGTCCAGAGATATCTCTCCTGTTATATAGGATGAGCAAATTCTATCTTGATCGCTCACATCCCTTCATATGTTTCATAGTAAATTCGAAACCTACTTTTATGACCACCCAGTTACGAAGCGGTGTTTGAAAACCCCTAAATAAACTATTACACATGTAAGAAACTATAACTATCTCAGGTCTAAAGATTCTACATACACTATATATGAGATCAACTGATGGTACTTAAGAATATAACAATTCCCGCAGTGTCTCATGATAGGTCAATCCAACACCAAGTTCTCTAACATATTTTCACATTATCGATTTGACATCTCTATATCCATAATCCGTGAAACATGATTATCAATCAATACATGTGTTGATCTATAAATCATAATTGTCCCACATAATGATATAAGATCATAGATAATTTAGAATAACATCAAAAATATGAATAAAGAATTCCACAAACAAACCACGTACTTATTGATCAATATAAATTTTTTTATTTAGAAGACAAAATAGCATATTATTTAAAAAAATCATAGATCTGCGGGATCACGACAGCCGGCTCAGTCGTGATGTCCGAGACTTCGGCTCCCTCCTCTTTCCCCTTCCCCAGGAACGCCACGGTGAACCCGCCTTGTTTCTCATATTCGTCGCGTCGCTTTTGATATGGATGCCTCCGGCTGTTGCTCTGAGGTAGGATCCGTAGGGGGAGGAGCTGGACCTACCGCTGTTGAGGGAGCAGCCGCTGGAGGCGGTGTGGCCGGGGATACTGTAGCCCGCTCCTTCCTTGGTCGCTTACCAGGTCTTCTTTCGGCTTTCTTTATTTTGGTTCTTCTAATTGGCCAATTGGACAAACCAAAGATAATGGAACTGTTGCCAAATTCAATCAGGTCAGCCCTATCTGATTGTGCCTGCTTGGGAGGACCTATTGTCTCTCCTTCATACAGTGAAGCTCCAATATAGAGGAAGCTGTATATGCTCCACTCATTCTTAATCTGAGAAATAACTTGTGCCTCTTTTAAGAGTAGGGATCTGATGTAGACATATAGTACAATAAGGTTCGTGAAATGCAGAGTAGATGCATTACAGAGCATTTGAAAGCTTCCTTGCTCTTTATTTGTGTTGTCGCTAACAGATTTATTCTGTTCCAGATTACAAGGAGCCACCGGTTGCTATTTAACTCGATTGGGAATTACCGGCCAAACATTTTCACCATTACTCATTCACCACATAGGGCTAATATTTCCACCATTGCACATCCACCACTTAGGTAAAGCGCATGATTCTGTTTCTCGTGATCTAGTTCTTCCCTTCACTATAATTGTCTTTTTCGCTCATGATTTTGGTTTATCTGTTTAACTTACAGGTACTTTAGATTGACAGAAATTGTTTCTCTATTCCCACGGAGGTGATATTAGTTCTGTTGTTGTGTATTTGTATTCTTTACCGTAGCTTGGATTGCTCTCATGTTTTTTATGATTCTCCATTTTATCTTTCAGACACAACAAAAACCCAACATTTTCTACCAGTCACGGGAAACTCCATATATTAGTCGAGGAATGCATGCGCCGAATCGCAACTACCCACCATGTCATTTGTTATCTTGAACGAATGCTAATTCACATGAGGTGGGGAAATCGTGATTTGTTTTACAGTAAGCTTTCGATACATTTCCGCTAGTTTGTGATCTGCATGCTGCTCCATCACCACCAAGTAATCGAGGTAGTATTTTAACTTGCGCACCCTGCAATATTTTCTTCTGTAATTGCTAATGTCTGTGATTTTTTTTCAATCTTGACATGTGGACAGTACAGCTGTATTGCTTTTGTAACAGTACAGTGTATTGCTTTTGTAAGGATTATTCCAAAATTAATCTGAAATAATGCACGTCCTAAGTGTTGCATCGTAATTGTGATCACTGCCTAATGAACTTGTTTGAATTTGAAGGCCTAAGCTGATAAATCCAATCTGCATCTAGGTCTATTGAGCAGGACAATTTTTCAGAAGTGCGTTGCATTTCGATTTGATGCTAACGTCTCTGAAAAACTTTCTGCATTATGGACTATATATTGTCTCACAAGAGCCATTGACATGGTCTTTCAAGCATGGACTTTTTTAGTAATATTTGTCTTTAAATTAGCTTTGCTGTAGCACACCCAAAATGGATTTACTATAAAGGAATAGTTCTAACATTGATGCACAGTGCCCTTTTCTCATAATAGCAAACCATCTTCCCTATCTTATTTTTGTACATTCCATGCAAATAAATAAGAACATTGGGTTGAATTTTTTTTGTTTTTATCAACTTGTATTGTCACTGTATACACTAGAAGAAATCAATGAAATTATGGAGCTATTGGGTTTTGAATAATATTATGAGAATGCACATTTTGTGTTTAATATTTCAGATATCCATGTTCGCCCGGTCTTTTGAAACTTATAGCTTTTCTTGATGATGGATACTTCTACTTTGTGATGTTAGGGTGCTATAGAAAGCCTGTGACAATGTAGTAAAAGGAAGGATTCTTCCTGATAGAGGTGTCCTAAGTGTTGCATTTAGTGGTGTCCAAATGGGTGGTCCGGCCCAGTCGGGCACAGGCCTGATTAGGCACGACCCGGCTAGGTAATCAGGTTGTGTCGTGTCAGTCCATTGGCTCAGCCGCTGTCCAGGCACGGCACGCCGAGCGCAAACCATTTAGCTCATATGACATGAAAATTTGATTTTTTCTAAAAATATATATAATTTTTAAAAACCAAAATAAATTTATATATACTTATTAAATGAACTGTATAAAATTACAAAATGAAATCATATAAATATTAAAAAATAAAAATAAAATCATATATATTAAAAATGAACAGGTCATGCTGTGCCGGGTCGACCCGATGGGCCAGGGTGGCGACCCAAGCATGACATGGCTCGTCGGGCTATGCCGGCCCATCTCATCTAGACATCGGGCTGGGCCTTGCCCGGGCCGGGCCAATAGTCTCGTGCCTCAGGCTGATGTCGGGACCGGATTTCTGAATCCGAACTCACTGTGTATTCTGGACTAGTCCCATTATGAGTAGCTAGTTCACACAGTGGTAACATCGATAAAATCATATCCAAATCACAAATATATAAGAAGAAGGTAAATTATTATTATTTAGTAACAACGAACCTTAATGGTCAAGGTTTACAAAGTTTGCCACACATGACTTAACAATAAATAAATAAATAAATAAACTTGCAGCGGAAGAAATTAACTCGTAGTAGCCATCTCATATGCCCACAGGCAATCGAGTGGGAGCACATCCTAGTTCACATGGTCCTCGAAGTACTCCTTCTCGTGGAACTCTATGCTCTCTGGTTCTTTCTCAGCAACTGATCAACAAAGGCACAAAGTCGTGAGTACATAAAGTACTCAGTAAATAGTAGAAAAATGTATGCAAATAGTATTCATACAAGACTTGGACAAGAAATAGCTATATGGTTATTTATGTAGAAAGCAGTATTGATAATAAATATCATAAATATATTGAAAAACATAATTGAAAAGAATACTAAATAAATAGACAATTACTTTGAAACAACTAGTGAGCTACCCGCTCACTTCCCAACCAACAACCGGTGAACTACCCGTTCATTTCCCATCCATTCCACCCTCCAACATTTTTAAGAAAACTCTACCCCTTGTGTGGAATCACTGGACATCGTCCATTACCGTGGACACGACTACTAGAATAGTTTTTAACATTCTGTTGAGGTTGTACAACTTAACCAACATGAGATAATCGGTTTATAATGTCCGCCTGACACACTTCTGAAGGTGTGCGACTAAGTGATTATCATAAGATTTTTACAATACCTTGCCCTTACATTAGCTCGCTTAGTGAGCTTAACCCCAAGTCATAGACGTCAACTACCATCGACCCGGAGCTCACCGTTGTAGGAGATAATATGCCCGAATGAGGAGTTCAATTCCAACATACAACGCAAGCCCCGACAGACATGAAAGTTCATTTACCATGCTGCATGACCCAAGATATGGAAGTATGGTTACCATATTCTGCTCATCTCAAGATATGGAAGTACATTTACCATAATTAAGAGATCACCTACCAACTACAACTTGACAGCTTAATGCTTGGACTTGGTAAATTAGTTGGTTATGTCCTTCCCATTTAGGCCATGTAGTTGTACGGTATGTCCCAGATTAATAACGCACAAAGTTAAGTTCTTAGTGACTACTCAGACGGGGCAACCATTTTTGCTCCACCCGACTAAATGACAACCCTTACCATGGCAAAACAAATTTTAATAACAGTGGTCACGCCACAATTACATATTTCATTAAGTCAAATTTCACGATTAATCATTGTGAAGGAACTCATCGTACAACTAAAGCATGACTAAACATATTTACATTTTCCCATGTTGTTAATAAAATATGTCCAACTAGAATTATCATTTTTTATGGTTTCAACGGATATATGGCATTCACAAGTTATCAAGGAGGCATAATGTCGATTAGGTATTTAGCTACTCCCGAAAATAGTTGATATAAAATTAGCAATACATGTTGATATAAAATAATATAATTTTTTTTTGTTAAAATAGCTACAATATGATCAAAGATCTACGACTTGCTTCGTCGAATGTTAGAGTTGCTTTGGCGGGCTAGTCCACGAAAGCTTCGAAAACGCCAGATTCTATACGCACAAAATAAGGCGAATAAATAAAATAAATTCAAATTAAACTCAAA
This sequence comes from Hsuehochloa calcarea, assembly GCA_036346395.1. NCBI lineage: Eukaryota > Viridiplantae > Streptophyta > Magnoliopsida > Poales > Poaceae > Hsuehochloa > Hsuehochloa calcarea. The sequence goes on along the minus strand of CM070602.1, from coordinate 19,379,642 downwards.
AATTATAAAATTAGTACTAATAGATAGATTATGAATTTAGATGAATTTAGGAACATAAATCGACCGAATCGAACTTCGTATGAAGGAGAACGAACGTCCGGAAGTTTGGTTAACACATGAAATGATAGAAAATGGAAAGAGAGAATATTCTATGTAATATTCCTTTTTAGAATTAAGAATTAAAATAAGAGGCTAACAATGGGGCCCACATGGAAGAGAAAGAAAGAGAGGAAGAAAATGAGTGTATGACATAGGGGACCCACTTGGAAGTTTAACAAAAGAAAGAAAGAAGAAGAAGAGCAAAGTAGAGAGCAGGGGATGGCGCACGGCCTGGGCGCCAGCGAGGGGAAGCAAGGCGGTGGCGGGGTGGGGAAGAGGTAGGAGGTGGCGGCGCGGGCTGCAAAGCCGGTGGCGTTGCTGACGCTCTGGTGGCGGCGTCGGCGAGGGGAGGCAAGCACGACGTGCATGCTAACATGGGGAATGCGTCGGTGGGTTGGGACTCAGCGGAGGTGACCGAGATGGTGGGGCGACGACGACCAGTGGCGGTGATGAGTTACGGTGACGACCAACTCCGGTAGTGGAAACTTAAAATTGAGGAGGGGCATGGGAAGGAGATGATCGGGAACATGAGATTACGCACCTAGCTCGACTTGATACTCACCAAAGAAGGGAATCGACGAGAAAACGATGTCGCTGAACTAGGAGAAAAGAGAGGATGGCGTCGGCCATTCCGGGCAAAAAGGAGAAGAGTTAGATGTCGGTGCTTGGGGCGAAATGAAGAGGAGAGAAGGGAACACGCTGTGCTCCTCTTATTGCACGAAGATGACACTCGGTTTTACGTGGAACCCAAGCGGGAATCGCGACTGCGCTCTTACTGGCATTGAATGCACATGATGGCGCGGGCATGACATGGCAGCGCGCGGCACGTGCACGCTTGGGCAAGGGGTGCGAGTGGCACAACGCGAGGAATGGGCATGGGCGCAGACCGAGTGGCGCAACGTAGGGCACGCGGGGCGGGGCGTGGCGAGGCGGGGAGGTGGGGTGGGTCGCGTGAGGCGAGGCGACGGCGGCGAAACGAAAGCAATGGCACGGTCGGGCGGTAACAGAGAGGCGCGCGGGCAAGGCATGCGCACGGGACAGGGTAGGGGCAGGCGCAGAGGAGCCAGGAGAAAGGTGGAAAGAAAAAAAAGAAAAGGAAGGAATGAAGAATAAGAAAATAAGAAAAGAGGAAAAAGAAAAAAAAAGAAAAAAGGGAAAGGAAAAAGAAATGCGCTTGAAAAATTCAAATTTGGAAATTTGGTAAGGAGTTTTGAATTGAGAAATGAAATTTTAATTTGAATTTCGGACTTGGATTTTAAATAATTGCAAAAACTTCAAAAGAAATCCAATACTTTTAAAATAATTTATTAAAATTAAATTTTACCACAAGAAAAGAATTTTTTGGGAAAAACAGAAAAGAAATTAAATTAAATTGAACTCTAAGAAAATAGAAAAGAACTTGGAGAAAATATAAGAAAGTCTAGAAAATACAATAAACCTATTTTGAATTTAATTGAAGTTTGATTTAATCATTTAAAATATTTTTATTTTTTGAAATTTTAATTTAAGTTTTAAACAAATCAAAAATTCAAACAAATCAAAAATTCAACTGGCTCTTTTTATGTTGAAAATTTGAAAAAGATTCAAAAATTAGGGTGTTACAGCGGGCCCGAGAGACACGACCCATCGGGCCATCACTAGTTGCATTATTAGTCATAATTGGACAGTGATGTCTTCCAGATAGAGGTGACAGCTGTAATAGAATGTTTACACAAAATCCCAAATACTATTGTCATCATGTTTTATGTATTCACGTCTAAATTACTGTTGCAAAGAATAGGATGCTAACTATGCTAGCTTACCCAACGACCATAACATACTCACTTTTACAACAACTAATAATGTGATTTTAGAGCATATGTGATGTATGATTTGTTATGAATAGCGATTGTATTCATCATGAGGCCAATAGACCAATATATATACAAGTACAGGTGTAACATATATGCAGGTAACCCCTTATACAATGGGGAAAATACACAGCTAATAATATACATCTAACACCCCCTCAAACTTATGGTGGATCAACAACATGAAGTTTGGAGAGATAGAAGCTGTGCTGGGCTCTAGTTTGTGCTTTTGTGAAGAAGTCTGCTAACTGAAGTTCTGAAGGCACATACTGAAGAGCAACAACTTGGTTCTGCACCTGTGTCCGCATGTAGGAAGCATCTATACTAATATGCTTAGCAAGCTCATGCTTTAACGGATTTGTAGCAATGCTAATAACCCTATACTGTCAGACAAAAGAGGAGTGGGTGCTGAAACTGAAATACCAAAATCCTCAAGTAACCACCGTAGCTAAGTAACCTCCGCTGTCAACAAAGCCATAGTTCGCAACTCAGCCTTAACACTCGAACGAGAAATTGCTGTCTGCTTCTTAGTCTTCTAAGCAATGACAGCCGTTAAGCCCACACACCCTCCCATATTTATAGTGGAGGATAACTTCTATAAGGTATTCCTAATGGACACTTGTTAAGTCCACACACAAACGGGTTTAACTCATGCACACATTTTAAAGCGCCGTCTTCATCTTCTCTTGACCTAAATAACTTCTCTTTGCGTCGTCTTGCGCCGCGGTTCAGCCAAAAGCAATCAAGGCGGTATCTTGGTGGTATTACCAAAATACCCCTTCTCGATCCTTCTCCAAAGACCGAGTCCAATCTTCATGAAGCAATCCCATGCCTCGCCACGTGTAGGTTGATCAACGACTCTATTCATATTGGCAAGTCTCCCATCCGGCTCCCACCGAAACCACCATGACACTTGCACCGAGCCCCGCACAGCTTGATATAACCCGTCGCACGAACTTCCCGTTCGGTCATTCTAGTCCATTTTGCGCCATGCTCGAATCCAATGATTTCACCCGGCCGGCATCCTCGATCGTTCTGAACCTCAGCTCTCCAAGCTTAGTCCCGATCATCCTCGCAGTTGACCGTCGTTGACCTCCAAGCCACCTGCACAACAATAGACCAAGAAATCGATTCCGGAAATAAGTTCTTCGAAACTTGACCCACATTAGTCAAAACATGCATCATGCAACACATATGCACTTAAAACCATGAAATTGACCTAACCAACAAACATCACCGCCAAGATGACTGACTGCCCAGCAAGGGACTTAGCCAATTTTCCACCTTGAAAATCCGAGACCTCTCTAGAATTTTCAAACGAATAGATCTTTTGGCTGGAAGCTCTAAAAATTATGAGACCAAGTGTAGGAGAATCCCCTCTCTTGCGTACGCCTCTATTTTTGGCCTAGTTCCAAACTCAAGCACTTATACTGGTCGGTCCGACCGCCACCCATGGTCGGTCTGACCGCCAGGGGTGACCGGTCGGACCGCTAGAGACCTGACAGCACAGAATTTTACCGAAAACACGTAATTCGACAAACTTTCAATCCACAATATCCAAAATCATCCTAAAGATTATGAGCATATTCTCATTATATCCACAATCCCCCTTGATGAACACATTGGTAATTTCCGAAAACTGTAAGTTTAAAGTTTGAAAAGTAAAAATACTTATATTTTCGCATAAAGGCACAACTTGGTCCAAGAGCAAGAGCAAGAGCAAGCAAAAGAAATGATCAAGTTGGCTTCAGATTAGTACAGACAAGCGAGATAAGGCAAAAGAAAGCGAGAAAGCTTCAATTTCCAGAAAAGAGTAAAAAATCTCACTTAAGGTCCATATGAAAGAACAATTGTTCAATGTGACCTTTGATCATTGTGAGGTTTCAAGAATTGCAATTCAAGTTCAGAAATGGCAATAAGATCATAAGAATGCAATTTAAAAGCCCCTCTCACTTTGATCATCATTTTTTCAGGAAATTTTATTTTCTCTATTTTCTCCAAATAGCTCCCCCTTTTAACATTTTTGCTACTTCTTCTCTCCCTTTGACAATAGAGTCATCAAAGAATCACGCTTTCCTCTCATCCAGAGATAATAAATGCAGAAATGAGAAAGAAGCATAAAAAAAGAGCATGCAGGAAATGCAATGGAGTGACTTCATTTTTGAATTTTGCAAATTTAGGTACAAGAAGATTTTGAGATTACCCAAAAGAACATGCTAGCATTTGTACAATTACACAATACATATCAAGCCTGAAAGCGCTAGCAAGATCATGCTAATACATATTTATCATAGCTAAGCTAGAAGGCTCAAAGTAAAGAGATGAATTCTAACAATTTAAGCGAAGCTTCAAAATTAGCAAGTTCATCAACAGAGATCCTAAAGTGATAATGGCCATGTCAGAATGTCAATGTGAGATCAAGAAGCTAACAATGACCATCCTAGAGACAAAAAGTTCGGAATTGAATCATTTTGCTCAAAGAACTCCAGTCACCCATTTTTTACAATAGCTTTTCATTTGCAATGAATATTGATGTTGATTAAAGGTCTATCTTAGTGAAGAAGATCCTGGACTAGGAGCCATTTACAAACTCTTCCTAAGTTTTAACCAAGGCAATTTACGGCTTATCTTAGTAATAAGATCTTGGACTAGGAGCCATCCACAATCTCTTCCTAAGCTTCAACCATGGCGTCAAATCTTGAGGTTCATATCATTTTGACAAGCAATCCCCATGAGATCGTCTGGATCATCAAACTATCTCCCAGTTCATGTCTTTGACAAGCAGTCTCGTGAGAATAATTTGGCACAATTTAACCACATGAGAATCTTGAAATTTGATTTTTTATTTTGCATAAGAGCCCTTTTTGATTCACAAAAGAACATAAAGCTCAAGAGATGTTCAATTTTAGATTCAAGAGCTAACAAAGCAATTTTGACAGGGCCAATGTCACAAGAGGATCACTAATTGTGCAACTTAGCTAAAAGATCCACAAATTGCAAATTTTAGTTCAAGTTGTCTTAAAGTTCTAGCTCATTTAGCAAAGACTTAGCTACACATATGAAAGCATGATAATTCTAACAAGTTAAAGAACTAGACATGATATTGAGCAAAAATTGAAATACTAAAGCTCAAGAATGTAATAATCAAAGCTTCATTAGTTTTAAAAGACAAATAGTAAAGCTTATATTACAATGCATCGTTTTGTGATTTTTATATGAATGCAATATGATACAATGAGATGCACGAAAAACTTAAAAGACTAAAAAGATCAACAAGTTCATAAAAGAACAAGGAAAGCTCAAAAAAGAACCAACTCCCCCTCAAACCAACCCATAGGGGTAAATTACCCCTAACTCACTTCTCAAAGTGGCAAACCTAGTTGAGTCTAAAGGCTTGGTGATGATATCAGCTAATTGAGCCTCGGACTCCACAAAATATAGCACAATATCACCCTTTTCAACATGGGCTCTAAGGAAGTGATAGCGAATGTCTATGTGATTGGTCCTAGAGTGTTGCACAGGGTTGTTAGCATTATTAATGGCAGAAGTGTTATCACAGAGAAGAGGAACACTAGCAAAAGATAACCCATAGTCCTTAAGAGTGGACACCATCCACAAAATCTGACTACAACAACTAGCAGCAGCTACATACTCAGCTTTTGCAGTGAATTGTGCAACAGAGGATTACTTCCTAGAAGACAAAGAGACAAGAGTAGTGCCTAAGAAGTGATAAGTGCCTAAGGTACTCTTCCTATCTAGTCGATAGCCGAAGAGCAGGAATACCAAATGCTATATTGGAGGGTAGAGTGAAGGTACCTGAAGATGCGCTTGACGACTTGGCGATGTGAAGTCCTCGGAGACGCCTGAAACCTCGCGCAGAGGCAGACCGTGAAGTGTATGTCCGGTCTTGAGGTCATCGGATCTGAGGAGGAGCCGATCATGTCATGCGATCTGCGTTGATCCACGACTTCTCCTTCCTCATCTGGATCCAAAGCAGTCGAGGTCGCTATGGGAGTGACGATTGGCTTGTAATCACCCTTCTCGAACCGCTTGAGCAAATTTTTGCTGTACTTTGTTTGATGGATGAAGATCCCTTTCTTGCATTGTTTGATTTGAAGCTCCAGAAAGTAGTTGTGCTCTCCCATCATACTCATCTCAAATCCCCTGGACATGGTCTCAGAAAAACTGAAATCTAGAGCATGAGAAGAACCACCAAAGATAATATCATCTACATAAATCTGAACAAGCAGGAAATCATTGCCAAGCCTAAGAATGAATAGAGTCTTATCTATCTTACCCATTTCAAAATTATTCTTAAGCAAGAAGGTCTTAAGTCTATCATACTAGGCTCTGGGGGCTTGCTTAAGACCATATATGGCTTTGGATAGCTTGAAAACATGATGTGGATACTTGGGATTCTCAAAGCCCGGGGGTTGCCTAACATACACTTCCTCCTCTATGTAACCATTCAGAAATACACTCTTGACATCCATCTGATGTAGCCTAAAACCCTTAGATGCAACAAATGCAAGCAGAATGCGAATGGCTTCTAATCTAGCAATAGGAGCAAATGTTTCATCAAAATCTAACCCCTCAACTTGGCTAAAACCCTGAGCTACCAATCTAGTCTTGTTTCTAATCACAGAACCATCCTCACTTTGTTTATTTTTGAAATGCGTCTGCCGAGCGGTACCTCCTTTGTCTGGTCGGATGGTTTTGGTGTCATCTTCGGTTTGGAGTGCTTGACCTGCATTGCAAGCGAGTCAGTTGTTCTGGTCGGGAGTTCATCGACCAGTTCTAAAGACTTTCAATCGCATGCATAAGCCATTTTTCGATCTCCTCGAACCATGATGTCTCCTTCTGGTCTTGGCATCTTTAGACTCTGATAACCGTAGTGCGTGGCTTTAAGAAACTTTGCTAAAGCCGGACAACTAAGGATTCCTTTATACGCTGTTTCAAAATCAACCACATCAAACGAAATCTTTTCCGTTCGTAAGTTGTCAGGACTCTCGAACGTAACCGGTAAGGATACTTGTCCTATCGGTTTTGCGGTACAACCAGGGACTGTGCCGTGGAAAACATACTTCACGGGTTTTACCTTAGACCTGGGGACCTGCATTTCTTCTAATGCTCCCGCAAATAAAATATTCAAGGAACTACCACCATCTATCAAGATTTGATTAACTTTACAATTGTTAATAGTAGGTTCAACTATAATAGGGAATCTACCTGGTCGAGTTGACGGGATGGTGCAGTCCTCTTTGCTGAAGGGGATTACTGTATGTCCGACCACCTTGATGGTTTGATGGCGGCCGAAGACTCTGCAAGGTTGACCTCTCGCTCCATAGCTTTCAGGTGACGTCGTGAGTCGTACGAGGAAGATCCTCCAAAGATCATGTTAACCGTATGTTGAGGCTCCTGGTACTCCGTCTCTTCGTCGCCATCTTTGTCCTTTTTGGAACTTACTTCCCCGATCTCCTGTATGGAGGGAAGTGGGCCTTTATCTGCATAATAATCTTCTAATTTCTTTTGCCAGGCTCGACATGTGCGTAAATTATGCCCTGCCTGCTGGTGAAGTGGACACCACTTCTTGTTCTTTTGATATGCACCGGTCGGAATCTTTGCCTTGCCTCGACCGGTGAAATCCTTCTTACCTTTGGTGAACTTGTCGGGGACCGCAAGGACTTCCTTATCCTGGGGCTTGTGGTGTTTCTTGTTCTTGATAGTCTTTTTGTGCTTCTTCTCTGACTCTTCCAAGACAGGTCGAGGGGCTTTATCTTTTCGATCAATGGCCTCGATCCACTCAACCACCTCGCTAGCGACTGCGTATTTGTCAGCCATGTCGAAAAGTTCAGCGGTCGTTCGTGGAGGATTCATAACGATATCCTCCGTAAACCGCCGATTCCTTAAACTTGCTTTGAAAGCTTGAATCACATAAGATTCTACAATATCGGTATTGAATTGCGAACCTGGCTGGACCTTTTGATGTATTGACGAAGAGTCTCTTTTGGTTCTTGCCAGATCCGATGGAGGTCATCCTCCTTTCCAGGGCGATCGTACGTGCTCTGGAAGTTTACAATTAAGAGGTCGCAGAGTTGCTCTCAAGTATAGATTGATCCGACCAGTTGGTTGAGCAACCATGACCGGGTTGACCCCTCAAGTACCGTAGGTAAGTAGTTAGCTATCACATTTTCGTCACCACCAGCTGCTCTGATGGCGGTAGTGTAGATTTGAAGAAATTCTAACGGGTTCTGGGTCCCGTTGAATTTGTCTATGTTGGCCGGTCGGAACTTGTTGGGCCAACGCATAGCCTGGAGCCCTGCAGAGGAAGCTCGACAGGCTGTGATTGATTCATGACACCTCCTTTGGAACGGCGCCAGATTGTAGTCGGTCGGAGACCGATTTCTCATGTTGGAATACCGGGATTCCGGTGTTCCGACTTGGTCGTGGGCGCTAGGATGACGCCTCCGACTAGCTGCTCGGCCCAGGCGATGCCGAAGATCATCAGGGCCAAGCAATTGATCCTCTCGACGAGGGGAAGGAGTGGCTGTCTGAAAAACCTTCTTCCCTCATGACTTCTCGGCCGGAATTGTCGAGAAGGTCTTGGCATCGGTTGATCCCCAACTTGACCATGCTGTCCTCTACTAAGGGAGGAACGTCGGGATGAAGTCATAGTTTGACTTCGTGATATCCTTTGTTCCCGGTATGCCTCCGTACGTTGCATGGTTTGCAAAATGATCTCCGATACCTGTTCTGAATAGCGATTGTATTCATCATGAGGTCAATGTATCAATATATATACAAGTATAGGTGTGACATATATACAGGTAACCCCTTATACAATAGAGAAAATACAGAGCTAATAATATGCATCTAACATGGCTAAGCCAAGATCAGAGCATTGATTTTGTTGCCCTTTTATCCAAACAAGTTTTTTTTTGTTGCAAAACTCTCTGGCCATGTTGCTGCTAAAATCCAGCTATTAGTCATAACTCTGGCAATGTGTAGCTAAAATTCGATTCATGTTAGTGCTCTCTCAGATAGCGAGACCAGATTATGTTTGCATGTTCGATAAAGATGAACAGATTCTGAAACAACTGTTTCGTTGTTCTGTAAAACGAAAATCATTGTTACATTGCATCATATCTGATCGATTCATGTTAGTGCTCTCTCAGATAGCGAGACCAGATTATGTTTGCATGTTCGATAAAGATGAACAGATTCTGAAACAACTGTTTCGTTGTTCTGTAAAACGAAAATCATTGTTACATTGCATCATATCTGATCTCTTTTACATTGGCGGCAAACCTGTGTTGGGGCTACTTGAGGGACAGTGTTGAGTACCGTCTGAATGCTGTCACGCTCTTATACTCTCTCTGGGACTCTGTGTGCAATGCTACATGTGCAAGCCCCGAGTGTGCTCCATTCCGCAAGCTGACTTCTTGGAGCTGGTTTGGTTGCAAAGCACACGACAGAAGTGCGAGCCATATGCAAGTACGGTGTAGTTTGTCACGTTGTCCAGCGAGCTGCTGAAGCTCCTCAAGGATAAATAGATCGCATCTTTTTTCAATTCCTCGTTTGAACTATTATTCCGTTTTTATATTTTTCCTCTTGTGTTTAACCGGTTATTATGTAATGGTAATGGCGCAATCTAGACGGCGATATTATTTTGTTTGGCTGTTGGAGTTGTTTGATCAAATTATTCCGGCTTTTATCCCTAACCCTTATGGTGTTTTCTGTGTCGTATTTTAATCGATTTGAGAAATATTATATCTACGGAATTACTAAACAACTTTTGACAGTTTTTTGAAGACAGAACAGTCATTTTTCTATTCATTAGGTAAACTCTACGACTCGTGTTGTCACTCCTCGTCCCCCTGGCCCAGGACTGTGGGGAGAGCATCCTCGCCTGCAAGAACGAGGCCAGGGACACGGCCCTGCATCTAGTGGCAAAGCACAGCCATGGTGTCGCGGTGGAGGCTCTGGTGTCGGCTGCGCTGGAGCTAGCATTCAAGCTGAACGACGCCGGCGTGTTGCCCCTGTACTTGGCGGTGGTGAGCGGGTCGGTGCCCTCCGTCAGAGCGATAACGACGAGGTGCAAGGATGTGTCGCCCGTCGGCCCGAGCTCGCAGAATGCCCTGCACGCTGCCGTCTTCCATGGCTCATGTTAGCCTAAACGTTCTTGATTCGTGGGCTTATTTATCTATGCGCATAGTTCTCCATTTCAGACACTTTCGTACACCCCCCGCTCCTTTCTAAATAAAGTTTTGTTACTTTTTATGGTATATGATCCATAACGGATTCACTACATAGTCGTATTTTGTTGATATAAAATTTATTTTTTCATTGTCTGCCTTTGTTCCTCTGAAAGTATCGGTTAGATTTTGAATCATGTGGTGGGAATAAGAGTTATTAAGACTTTCGATAGTAATTATAGTGACTAAGAATAAAAATTATATAAATAATTTACTGTAATTTATGTATAATAAAATTATAAAAATAAACTAAAATTTGACTATTAGGCTAAAAAGCAGTCAAATCTTGTATAAGTAGACCATGTCAATTGATAATGTATGAGATATTCCATAGCAATGTACGGACACCACTAGTATTCCTATGTTTTTACGTTCCTATGGAATTATACGGGCATTCCTATATAATTTATATGTTTTTCCAGCGTTTTTTTTTAAACTGAGGCTACGGGAGACATGCCATGCCAAAACTGCCCGCGAATCCGCGTTGGCCTGATAAGCCGGGCCGGGACTGGAGAGTCTCGCCAAGATCTGAGCGCCAGGACCTGAGAGTCCTGGCCCAGTTGAACTCCTCATCCCGTAGTCTATAAATAGAGGGTCACCCCCTCTCATTGTAACCCGATTGTTCAGAAGGAATAAAGGAATCTGAAGTCCCGCATATCTCGTGTTCATTCTATTGTTGTGTTCTTGTGTTCTTCATCGTTCTTACGATTTCGATCATTGTATACGAGGTACCGTTCGAATTTGGACTCGCCAATGACGGTTACTCAACACGTTATCGACGATCGACTCTCCTCGATCGAAGGTAACCGTCGAAGAACGACACTCGTAGATTGAATCGTATTTTCTAGATTGCTTTCAATTTCGCAAATTCGCTTTTAGATTGTTTTTCTACGGTGCAAATCTGTTCTAATCTACCGCGAGCGGACTTGAAGTCGCCGACACAATGTCGATCGGTAGATTGCATGAAAGATCGGATGTCGATTATGCAGTAGATTGAAATTGCAATTCACCGCGAGCCGACTCAAGTCGCCGATCGGAAAGAAAATTGCATCGCATGAATGTATTTTTTTCATGAACAGACCTAAAAAACGCGGTCGGCGCCGACGACAAGTCGTCGTCGCCGCCGACTTGTTCCCATCGGCTCGGCTCGACCGGCCGGCGAACCCCACCGCCGCCGTCACCCCGGTTTGCGGTACCAAGACGGCCATGGCGCCGCCCGACGGCCCCGTCACCCGGCTGTACGCGATGACGCCGCCCTACGGTCGCCACTACCCATCACATCACAGGAAAAGTGGGAGGAGAGAAGACGCGCCGCCGCCGCCACCGGTTGAACCGGCCGACGCCCGCCGCAGATCGGCCGCCGACGCCGCAGAGCCGAGAGGGTGAGGGAGACGGCCGGCAGCCGTGTCCCCACACGGATACGCTGAGCCGAGAGGGAACGCGCCGCCAGATGGCGCCTCCACTGCGCCGACGGCGGCGCCTCCGCCTCGGATGCGCCGTCCCCCACGCTGCCCGCCGGGAAGCGATCCGCGCCGCCCGTCTGGCGCCAGCGATCCGGCCGCCAGAAGCGACGCCCGCTCAAACGGCCACCTCCTGGCACGGACGCCTCCTCGCGCCACCGAACGGCCTCTTCCGCATGGCGCCCGCCTCGAAGGCACCACCGCCGCATGCGGCGCTAACGCACCCGCCGCAAGCGCTCGCCCAGCGCTGGCCGCCGCCACATGCGGCCTTCGCCACGCCGCGCCTCAAGAGCCCGGCAGCTTCGCCGCGCGCGCCGCCGCCTCAGCGCTGGCTGGCTCCATGAAGGAGCCGCCGTTAGAAGCCTTGGCGGCTCCCTTCATGGGAGCCGCCGCCTTGAAAAATGGCGGCTCCCATGAAGGAGCCGCCGCCGCTCGAGAGGACTCGGGGTAGAAACCCTACCCCGAGTCCTCGCCGATTTCTTATCTGCAAAGCAAAGCGAGGTTTGACCTTTTAGTATAACCGATAAAAAAACGAAAAGAAAAAAGGGTTGTTTTGCAAAAGGCCTCGAATTCCCATAAATTGCGCGAAAAATTTCTCGTAACTGAATTTTTCACGTTTTAGCCCCTAGAAATTGCGAGTCGTCAAAAATTCATATTCAACAGAAAAGGGCCTCTGAATTCAAATTTTGAATCGGTTTTGCATTTGAAGCATATTTTACCTTGTTATTATTATTTCTATGCAATTTATTTATTGTATTATTGTTTTTGATTATTTGTGATTATTAATATTGCTTTTAATCCTTTGAAAATAGCGATAAATCATGAAAATGCATGGAAAAATCTTAAACACGAATCGGGAGTTCAAGAGCATTATGAGAATTTTGCAACCATTTTATGTAAATTACAAAGAAGAACCCTATGAACTTTTTGCATGAATATGAAAATGATCGCATCACGAACCGAAGTTGAAAGAGTTGGCCCAAAGATGCCGTAATTTGTCTGATTTTCAACTCGTGATAAGGTAATCACGGATGAGCGTAAGATTGACAAGACCCTCTCTACCTTCACCCGAATGCGGTGCAATCCGCGACGCAATTATTGTCAAAATGGCTACAAGAAGTATGCCGCATTAATTGACAAGTGAAAATTGCGAAAGCACAAGATGATGTTCTAAGGAAGAACTACATCTCACGACCACCTAGTAGCAATGTTGGCCATGAAGCCAATACTAGTAGCTACAAGGTAATGAAGCCTCTCACGAAGGAGAGGGCAAGAAGGGTAAAGTCGTGAGTCGCACGTAATTGGTGTTTTTACGTCTAAGAAAAGGGGCAAAGGATAGCATGAGGCACACCTCACCATTGCAAGCACGGAAGATCCACACCCATTAGTTGCACTTATGGATGTGGACGACCTAATAGCACCCCATCATGCCTCCTTTGGACATAGCAATGCCACGCACGTAATTGCCCAAGAGGAGAAGACCGCCATGTAGCGATTAAAGCGAAGTTTACGAATACTTCACGATTCGATCTAGTGCACGCATTGCACTTAGACCCTTTTACAGTCACTTGCATTTTGTGATTATGATGAAACTTTGAATAATGGTTGTAGGCTCTAGGAAGAGCAAAGCATTAAATTCTTATGATGGTCCTGCAAGACTTATATTTCCGTATTTATGATAGCAAGTTATGTTCTAATATCAGAAGTATTTTATTTTATGTGTTGCTGGATTTCTGCTACATATTAATAAAATACATTATATTAGATCGCATGTAGCGCCCTATGGAGGAAGTGTGCTTAGCAGGTAGCGGCACAATGAATACCACCTTGAGAGAGATGGAATTTTTCATCGATCAAGAAGAATGCTCGTAGCCTTACGACAATCGCACGTGATACATGTATAATAGGCTCAGGAAGGGCCACAATTGTACTCCCGACGGACATAACTTTGGTCATTAAAGAAGCCTTGTTGTGCCCATAGTGGACTAAAACTCTCAAGGATATTCGCGCTAACGGTTTCCACGTAGAGACTGAAGAAGAGCATGGTAAGTAATACCTGCTCATTACAAAGCGTGACGAAAATAGTAGAATAATGGTATTAGCACGACTTCCTTCATTTGAAAATGGGCTATACTACACTAATATTAAGGCATCTGCACCTATCTATGCCCTCGAAAACTATATTTAGAAGCTCTAAACCTCTTCTATCTCTGGCATGATAGAATATGTCACTTAGGTCTTAGGATGATGAGAAATATAATTAACAATTCCTGTGGACATAGTGTCAATTTAAAGAACTTCCGAATCTTGAAGATTTTGTGTGCCCCTGCATGTACCATCGAAGCCGACTACTAGACCTCTACTCTGAAAGTAAAGGACGAAATCCCTGCATTCCTGGACCGTATCCAGGGAGATATTTGCGGTCCTAAACAGCCCCTGTAAGGGTCATTTAGGTATTTTATGATGCTTATCGATGCTTCCTCGAAACGGTCGCACGTTTGTTTAATGTCTACGAGAAACCCCGTTTCTGCAAAGCTAATCTCGTAGATAATTAACATTAAGAATAATTTCCCTTATCATCATGTGAAGTCCACCAGAATGGACAACGCCGGAGAATTTACTTCAAGGGTATATGATGATTATTGTGTGAAATGAGAATTAAAATTGAGCATCCCGTACCGCATGTCCACACCCAGAATGGACTAGCAGAATTGTTATTTACCAACTACAAGTTGGGGACACGCAGTCCTGCACGCAGCAACTCTCATCAATTTTAGACCACCGACATATAACATCCATTCACCTATGCAACTAGCGCAAGGGTCAACACTGAAAATTTCTCATCTTTGAAGGTTTGGTTGCAAGGTTTATGTACATATACCACCACCACAGCAAACTGAAATGGACACTCTCTAAAAGTCTGGGATATCGTTGGTTATGAGACAAGATCCATAATCGTATTTGGACCCCACGACTAGAGATTTGCATGCACCAGCCGATAGCATATTAGATGAGAATTATTTCTCGTCATTAGGGGGAGGAAATCAACCCTTGATGTAAAATGTCGAGAAATAGAGAAGTCCAGAAGACAATTGAAATCTAGAAGATATTTGAAATCCATGCATATGACCCGCGCACTAGTGAAGCAAATAGAGAAGTTTAGAAGACAATTGAAGTCTAGAAGACAATTGCAGTCCAGAAGATAAATGATTTGCAAGCATTAGCGAATCAACTGCCTAACCACTTTAGTGATTTGAAGAGCGTGACCAAGTCGCATATGCCTGTACGCAATGCACCGGAGAGGATTGAAATACCAATGAAGGTATACCTAATCCCGTCCTAAGGCCTCTGAAAGGATGAGAACTCCGGCCCCTCGAATCCGAAGTAACCGGGGACGCCTGGTGAAAAAGGATAAGAAGAACTTGACACAACCGATCACCAAAGTACCCCATAATCGGAGGGGAGCGGTTGAGACTGGCACCGAGATGGAACCTTCGAAAAGGCATACTAGAATTGAACATCCCCATGAAGGGAGACATCAGCATGGATGTGTGCGCACACATCGGAGCTGAAAAACTAAAGGGACTTGCCCCGCAATTGAAAGTAGCGGTAAGCAAATAGAAGCATAAGAAATATCACCCCTTGAAGACATAGCTATAAACTTTATAATCTTGGAAGAATCTATGAATAAGCCAACAGCCAATGTCGACATTTACTTTGCAAAGAAAATTGTCACAATCATCAATCTTGATCCAGAGCCTACATCGCTCGTTGAATATAAGAAAAGATCAAATTGAGAAGATTGGAAGAAGGCAATAGAAACTGAATTGTTCTCTCTGAATAAAAGAGAGGTGTTTGGGCCTGTAAGCCGCACACCTCCCTATGTGCATCATGTAGGGCATAAGTGGGTATTTGTTCGAAAGAGAAATGAAAGAAGCAAGGCTCGTTGCACAAGGTTTCACTCAACGTCCAGGAGATTGTTATGAAGAAACCTATTCCCCGGTCATGAGCGGAATTACCTTTAGATATTTATCTCAATGGCAGTGAACTTGAAGTTAGAAGTGAAATTGATGGATGTGGTAACTGCATACCTTTATGTAAATTTGGCTTCGGACATTTATATGAAGATACATGAATGTATCCCTGTCCCGAACCAAGATAGAGCAAATAGAAATATATGAGTGTGCAACTCAGAAAGTCACTGTATGGACTGAAGCAATCAGGCAGAATGTGGTATAATCGCTCGAAGCGACTTTCTATGCAAGAAAGGCTACACGAACAATGAGAATTATCCCTGTGTATTTATCGACGATCCGGGATGGATTTTGTATAAATCTCAGTGTATAAAGATGATCTGAATATCATTGGAACCTTAGAAGGTATTAAGAAAGCAAGCTCTTACCTGGAGTCAGAGTTCGAAATAAAAGATTTGGATCAAACCAAATACTGCCTAGGCTTGCATCTTGAGCATATCCCGGAAGAGATTCTAGTACATCAGCCAACCTACACTCAGAAAATGTTGAAAAAGGTTCGGCTTTGAAAAGGCATATCCTTCGAAAGTGCCAATGGTCGGGAGATCCTTGCAGCAAGACAAGGACCCGTGCAGATCTAAAGAAGAGGGGGAGGAAGTCCTGGGACCAAAATTCCCATACCTGAGTGCAGTAGGAGCACTTATGTTTTAGCAAACTGTACTAGATCAGGCATTGCATTTGCCGTAAACCTATTAGTAAGGTATAGTACAGAACCTACCAAAGGCATTGGCAGAAAATAATGGACATCTTCCGTTACCTCCAAGAAAGCAAAGAACTTAGTCTATTCTACACAAAGAACCAAGACTTGTGTATGAATGACTATGCAGATGTTGGGTTCCTGTCAGACCCACATACAACCAAGTCGCAAACAGGCTATGTATTCCTATGTGGTGGAACTGTAATTCCGAGAAAATCGTCTAAGCAAAGTCTTGTATCGACTTCGACGAACCACTCAAAAATCATAGCGCTGTATGAGGCCTCACAAGAATGTGCTTGGCTTCGGCGGATGATTCACCACATCCAGCAGTCATGTGGATTGAATACCGTGCAAACCCCCACTATTATCTATGAAGATAATACAGCTTGCGTCGCACAAGAGTAAATGGGTTATGTGAAGAGTCCCCTTACAAAGCATATCAATCTCAAGTTCTTCTATGCTCACGAAATGCAAAAGATGGACGAAATTAAAGTACTGCATACTAAGTCATGTGAAAATCTTGCAGATTTATTCACTAAGTCACTTCCAGCGTCTAGTTTTGAAAGATGCATACGTGGAATTGGAATGATAAGACTTAGACAAGTGCAGAATTCAGGAGGAGAATCTTCACGAACTCATTATTGAATCTTGATCACGAAGATCAAGTACCCAAAGAATAAATCCTGGAGATTGAATAAAGCAGGGTGGATTGTACTCTTTTTCCCTTGACGAGTTTTCCTGAAGTTTCTCGGCTAAGGTTTTTAATGAGGTAATTCGTGCAACCACCAGAGAACACATGACATGTACTCTTTCTCCAAATTTTTCCTTTGGGTTTTATGGAGTTTTAACGAGACATGAACATGTTGGATGAGTGTTCAGGGAGTGTTAAGAAACCGGGCCTGGGATTCGGAGAATCTGCCCAAGATCTGGCCGGGACCGGAGAGTCCTGGCTCAGTTGAACTCCTCATCCCGTAGTCTATAAATAGAGGGTCACCCCCTCTCATTGTAACTCCGATTGTTCCGAAGGAATAAAACAGATCCTGAAGTCCCGTATATCTCTGTGTTCATTCTATTGTTGTGTTCTTGTGTTCTTCATCGTTCTTACGATTCTAATCATTGTATACAAGGTACCCGTTCGGACTGAACTCGTCAGCGATCGTTACTCAACAGGCCCAACCCAAAGCCATGCCACCTCCGACACCCCGCCGCCGAAACGCGCATCCGCCGCCTGTTCTCTGACCGCGCCCACCTTCCCCGCCGGCCGAGTCAACCCACCTTCACAACGCGAAAACACCCCGGCTCTCCTCCATTTCCACCCAAAATGCAGCGAAAGGTAATCCCACCAAAATGCCGCCTCCACGTCCCCTCCTCCTCGCCGCCGTCCTCCTCCTCCTCCTCCCCCTCGCGTCCGGCCAGCGATTCCGCGGCTTCTCCTACCTCCTCGACTGCGGCGCCGCGGCCCCCACCACCGATCCCCGCCGCGGCGGCCTCCGATGGGACCCCGACGACCCCTACGTCTCCTCCGGCTCCCCCCGCGCGCTCTCCGTCCAGGGCCTCCTCGACCCCACCCTCGCCACCCTCCGCGCCTTCCCTCACCGCCCCGCCGCCAAGTTCTGCTACGCGCTCCCCGTCGACAAGCGCCGCCGCTACCTCATCCGTCCCACCTTCTTCTACGGCGCCTCCTCCTCGTCGTCGCCGCCTCCCGTCTTTGACATGATCGTGGACGGCACCTTCTGGACCGCCGTCAACACCACCGACGACGGCCTGGCCGGCAGCGCGTCGTACTACGAGGGCGTGTTCCCGGCGAGGGGCAGGAACATGAGCTTCTGCCTAGGCGTGAACCCCGATTACACCGACGCCGGCCCGTTCATCAACGCGCTGCAGGTGATCCAGCTTGATGATTCCGTGTACAACGCCACGGATTTCGGGAGCAGCGCCATGGGGCTCATTGCGCGCACCAAGTTTGGATCCACCGGCGACGTTGACAGGTGAGTGCCCGATCTCTCTGGCCTTAACTCTAGTGCCCCGTCGTGCTTGGTGATGAAATATTGGAGATTCTATGGTTTGCTAGAATTTGGTAGGTTTAATGACTGCAGGGCTGACTCAATCTGGGGATGGTGTACAATGCTGTGAATCTTTAATTAACAGGGCTACGCAAATTTTGTCATAGATAGTCCCTATTGGATCAGTTTCTGGTGGACTGAGTTGTTGAAAATGAGGGTAATATTTTAATTCCAGATTTTAATAGAAGATAGATATTGTAAAAGACTAATGATGCATAAATCAGTGCTAACAGCAGACATCTCATTGTACTTCACAATATAAGCAAAAAAGAATGTAAACAAGTCAACCAATCACACGAAAGACTTATAGATGAGTTCGATGAAGAACAGGAAACAGACTCAATGCAGTGCAGAAACGTAGATGAAACAGCGAAACGAGCGGTCGCGCAGATGTGCGCTGCCTAGAAACCTGATTGCCGCCCCCCTTGCAAGTCTTCACAGCAGCAACGTCTCGGAGATACCGCTCCCCTTCTTCAAGGTGCACGCCGAGAAGAAGAGTCGACGAGGTTCAGACGACGCAATACAGCAAAGACATGCATTTGCGAAGGAAGAAAAGAAAGAAAAGAAGAGTTGTTCGAGGCTATACGACGCAATCTCGAGATATATATATATATATATATATATATATATATATACAGACTGTGAACTGACTGATTAAATAGTCATTTACCTTCTGGTAACTGACACACTTAACTAACCATTTACCCACTGGTAACTGCCTGTCATCATCACCCAATAAAGCCTCAAATTGAAACATTTGAATCTCATTTAAACAGTGAGAGAGATGCATGGTTCGGTAAAAAAATAAGGTGGACTTGGTAAGTCACAAATCACGCGATTTTTCACGCGAAAATACGTGAATGCACGCCCGCGTGCGTGTTTAGCCAAAACCCTCCTCGTGCCACCCTCATCCACGTGTCACATGTTTTAAAAAGTGGCAATGACCTCACCTTATATGTTGGTCACCTCCACCTTGGCTTAGTAATATGGTAATAAACCATACATGCTTTGGAATTATATAAAATGAGCCTCACTCATATGAGTCAATTTCCAACATGACTAACTCCAGAGGCGGAATTAGAATGAAAATGATCAGAGTTCACTACTTCACCATTCATATAACAACATGTATAATTTTCAAGCAACAATGTACTAAATAGTAATTTATGTGGCAAATGTTGTCAAAATGCATCATCCAGACAGATGTTGGGCTGAACCGGGGTGCACAACTTTTGAGCCAGGGGGTGCACGCGTAGTATATATGAACTAATCTTTGCTATTATTTTTTTTGACCCCGTGTCCTGTGACACTGGGTCCTCCCACTGAGCTCCGCCCCTGAGTAACTCTAGGTTTTAGCTTAATCCGAGGTTAATGTAGAGCGTCCCTGTTTGACAGCGGTTATTGGGTGGTTGCAGGTCGATTGGATTTTCCCCGTTCTTTTAGAACATGAAGGTTGTTACGTTTGTGCTGATTTTTTCTCTCCGAAGAATCCAATTCTTCTTGCCGAGAACCTTTGCAATGTATCAGGGGGTTGTTTGGTTTTTAGTAGATTTTTCTCTAAGTAAATGGCTGATGGAACTTGAACGATATCTCTTTTCATTCACGTGTTCCTTACCATTTAAATGTTATGGTCATGGGGTGTGCCATTGGTGCTTTAGCTCCTGGAGCATATATAGCAATTTCCATGGTCCACAAATGTCAAACAAGTGAAACTCGCAACATAGGATTTACTCCCCTAGTTTTAAAGCTATCATATAATCAGAAGTTCCTAAATCTCTTCCCTCGTCAATTCTTTTGAGGAAACATGTGCATGAACTAGTGATTTTATGGAAATTTTAGTTGTGTATTTCAAGGAAGAAATAGGTACATTGCCAACTAGAAGCTCACTAAATGAAACACAAAAAAGAAAGATGAAGAGTGACAGCCTATGTCATGTCCATTTATTAATTTCTTGTACTTGCACAAAGCTACAACTCACAAGGTTTGTATAGATTTCTGACTCATTTTCTTCCATTCATTCAAACTTAGGTACCCTGATGACAGGTTTGATCGCCATTGGCAGCCATTTCCAGACAGCAAACATGTAGTCAGTAGTACCCACAATGTTGCGTCTGCTGAATTCTGGAATCTTCCTCCTCCTGATGTGTTTAATACAGCTTTGGTGGGGGAACAAAATTCATCCTTGGTGTTGCAGTGGCCTCCAATGCTTCTCCAGAATGATAGCTATTATGTTGCTCTTTATTTTGCTGATACATTACCTGAGAGTTTGAGGACCTTTGATGTCTACATAAATGACTACCGCTTTTACGAAGGTCTAACAGTAACATCAGCTGGCCTTTCTGTCTTTGCTACACAATGGATTCTCTCAGGCTTGACCAGAGTGATATTGACTTCTGCTTCTGCTCTTCCTCCACTTATCAATGCTGGCGAGGTCTTTGGAATTTTCCCCCTAGGAAGATTTGCACTTGCTCGGGATGGTACGTCAGTTGCTACATTTATCAAATTTTTGAACGTGATATTACATGAATACAATTATTGAAGAATTTCCTAGCCAGCATGTTACAATGCATACTATTACTAAGAATGAAATCATCTTCCATGTTATGCCTTTGGTGACACTTATGTGACCGACACATTAATATTATATATGTAGCAAGTTAGCAACATCATGTCATCAAAATGTGCTTTGTGGTAAATTTGTCGGTACATGGACCATTATCTCACTCAATTTAATTCGTTGAGATGTTAACAATTCAGTGCCAGTGTGCCACCTAGTTGTTGAAGTGTTTGTGTTATTTATCAAGTGTGCACATCAACTTTAGGGGTAGCAAAGTATCCAGTAAATATTGTCGTGAGCATAAGAACCTGTATTGCCTGATGTTATTGTAATTCAGCTGGTTGCTATAACTTGTATATCATTTTGCAACAGCCTGCATATCTCTCTCTTTATTAAATTAACCTATTAATTGCTCTGCCATTTTTCACAGCACTTGCCCTGGAGAGTATCAAGAGAAGCCTTCAAAATATACCTGATGATTGGAATGGAGATCCATGTATGCCTCATGGATATGCTTGGACTGGAGTTACATGTGATGAAGGACCAAGATTACGTGTCATCTCATTGTGAGTTGAACTTGTTATGATTCCATATATGTTTTTTGATTCTTTTCCTCTTTGCAGTAACAATTCATTGTATTGGTTTACACCAGGAACTTTTCAAATATGGGCCTCTCTGGATCTCTTTCATCTGACATTGCGAAGCTGACCGCTCTGACTGATATGTAAGTTCTATTTAAAATTAATTATAGTGAACAAAATAGAAAGATTAACACTGTTGCCATGAACAGATCTTTTGCAAACAATAGTTTGTCTGGACCTATTCCAAATCTCAGCAACCTGAGCAGGCTCCAACGACTGTAAGCTAATCCTTAGCAAATTCCCAAACTACTTGAATTTTGAATGATGTTTTACTTATAAAGTTATAAATTACTTAGGAAAAGAATTTATCTTGTAGGCACCTGCAGGACAACAAGTTGAATGGAACAGTACCTCAGACATTGGGCACAATCATGGCTTTGCGTGAACTGTGAGTTGATTGTGTAACTTTGTGCTTATGGTTTATTATTCTAAACATCTCATTGTTTGCCATCAATATTTGTCATATCAACCTGCATAGCATGTTTATACTTGGCATAAAAACAGCTTTGATTTGACACATTTGTGGCTCTGGCTTTAATTTGCCACATTTCTCTAGGTGATAAATAAATATGTGTTGCATGTTTGGAGATAACTGCAAAGTTCACATTAAATGTGAACTTGTGGTAAGAATTTCATGATGCGTTGCAAGATGGAAATAAACGTGGTGCAATGACAAAAGATATATTTTGAACGTCTAACTTGTAATATATAGGATATTATTGACTTGCTCCTCCATTTGACAATATCTGTCCAGTTTACTGGAAACTATTGTTTCACAGTATTTGTCCTTTGATGAAATAAAGAGTTTAGTTATTGTGTTTCTTCCATATCTACATATGCTTTTAAAGTTGGGAGAGGAGTTTGAGTCGTTAGATGAAGTCATTTAATAGGGGTAGCGTGGTATAACAGTGTTTCTTTTTTTTCCTTGACCAACGCCTCCTTGGTCTGCACGCACAAGGTGTTACAAAATGGAGGGAGTATATGATGTGGAAACTGGTTTGTAACTACAACAGAACAATAGGGGAAAACAGTACAACTATTTCTTTCCACTTCTTTTCTTATTGTACCTTTAAAACATTGGTTGTCAATCGCACCATGAGAGTGGTCATAATTAGGTACTGTTAGGAAAGGAAATGGACTTGATCAATTGAATTAATTTTGCTTGCCAGCTACATGCTACAATTCCTGATTTCATAGCTGTCTGCAACAAAATTCATAATATTTTGCCATAGAAAAAAGAAAAATTGCCGCCTGTCAGGCACTATTTTACCGTAACTGGTAAGTGCCCTAGGTTGAGGCCAATCCTGGATGACAACGATATGATATGTTATTAGGCATGTTTTTAAAATAATTCCCTAGACTAAGGTTATCTCTTCATGCACCTTGCGCTCTGAATGTGGTCTACCGAGTGCTTTGGTAGGCTTTCTGCTGAGATATTCTTTGACAAGCCTCACCTTTTGTTACATTTTGGACATACCTTTCTTGTCTTTATTCAAATATACATTCCTCATTTTCTTTGGAGAGTATTCCAAGCTACAAACCATTTTTTTATGTTGGTCTTCAATAGTTTGTTTCATTATAAAAAAGAACTATTCCTTGGAGAGTGCACAGTACGCGCATGGTATTATGTCTTTATTTTCTGTTGTAAGCAATTTATTCCTAGGATGTATTTGATTAACCTCTCAGTAGCCAATTGCATTCTGCTTGCTGCAATTGGTGTCCTCCTCGGCTTCTAAGGTGTAAACAAATATACCTTCTTTTGTTAAAAAAAAGATGTAATTAAGGGAATCCACTTGCTTCATGAATAACATTCAATGCACTGTTTGACCAAAAATAGCTGGATATACAATTTAAGCTGTCAGTTTCCTTGAGGTCTGTGCTTGTAGCTGTACCATTATATTCTTTGGTGCAATATGATATTAGAGCATCTCTAATGTTGTGTTTTAGCGGGTTTAAAGGAGGAGAGAGAAGACATTGAATTGATTCAATACATTGGAGGGGTCGATTCCAACCAAAAAATTTATGGAACCGGACTCTACTTAAGAGCATCTCCAATGTTGTGTTTTAGCCGGTTCAAATGAAAGAGAGAAGGTATTGAATCGATTCAATACGTTGGAGGAGTCGATTTCAACAAAAAAATGCATGGAACCGGACTCTACTTAGGAGTCGATTCAAAGCATTAAACAACTCATATGAGTATTAAATAACTACATAGGAGAGAGTGCGATGGAGAGAGGATATTATTATTTTGTGGTTTTTTAATGTAACGTGGGTCTCAGTTATTAGTAGGAATCAGTTCCATACATTGGAGAAAAACAAGCTCGGTTCCTAGAATGCTTACGTAGCATGACTTTGAATTGACATCGGTTCAATACACTAAAGATGCTCTAAGAGTCGATTCAAAGCATTGAACAACTCATTTATGAAAGAGAGAGAGAGAGAGTGCGGTTGAGAGAGGATATTATTATTTTGTGATTTTTTAATGTAACGTGGGTCCGAGTTATTAGTAGGAATTGGTTCAATATATTGGAGAAAAACAAGCTCAGTTCCTAGAATGCTTACGTGGCATGACTTTGAATTGACATCGGTTCAATACACTAAAGATGCTCTAAGTATCTACAACAGTCCACGTCACTTGTTACTAAGGGGTTGCCACATCGGCATTTAGGTGATATGGAGGAGAGAATGTGAGGAGAGAAGGTGAGGTTGTTTCTAGATGAAGAAATCAGCAAATTGTTAATACCAAGATACAAGAAACAACCAAATACCCTGTTGGAGACTTGTTACCTGAAAACATTTTTTGTGGGTCCCATTGTCTCCAAACAAAATATCCACCAGATCACTTGTGTAGCCCAACTTCATTATTGATACGATAAATGACCCAAAACATGTAGATCACAAAGTTGTACTTCATTATTGATCATCAAAAATCATGCACACTTGTAACAATTAAAGTCTTAGACACAAGCTCAATAAATAATCAATTGGAAGACTTGTTTCTTTTTATTAGATTGAGTATTCCATCTCCTCTTAGTAACAAGCTAAGAAACAAACTATCGTAGATACTCTTAGTCCATAAGACAGTCTTGAATGACCATATGATCTGCTTCTTTGCATTTTGTAATTATTATCATTTTGCTGTTTTACACCAATTTGTAGCAATAGTCACTTGCCAATATGTTTAATGTTTTTTTCATTCAGATTCTTGCAGAACAATGAGCTGATTGGAGCGGTTCCGCAGAACTTGGTGGACAAACAAGGATTGACTCGCCGGTAAGTCTCATTTTAGGCGTTAACCGGAAAGTCCTGTATTACTAAGGATCATATGTTCATTGGACCTCCCTCTTAATTATATTTAATTTAATTGGTAGATTTCTTCCGGGGAATCACTTCTCCCCAAAACCACCGGGCTGACAGTGAAGCATTTTCTGCAAACAATTTCTGTTAAGTGTGCTGAACAGAATTCAGAGGTAGCGGGAGAGTTTGTTGATTCTTTTAGTGTGGCCATACCAAGATTTTGTTACAAGTCTGTACATGAAAGCAAGATAGCACAGTTAAATGATTTAGACCCAGTCAAAGCGGTTGGCAACAGCAGGTGAAGATACATAATACTGATTGTACAGTTTGCTGTAGTTTACACTGTCGATATATTCAGTACAAAGGTTGGGATACAGGAAGAAAGTGAGTGTTTACATTGCTTGATGAACTTCAGAGCCAGTACATTAGAAACTAGAACTGAATGCTTAACGTGAGATGACATTGTACTTTGTGGAAGATATGCAATTGGCCAAATATTTCTCGGTCTGCTTTGGTCCTTGAAAATATTGGCCATCTGTCATTTGGTTTACTTGCGTAAAACAGATCGCGATGCTATTTTTCTGCTAAATGATGTTTCCAGCATGAACGTTTATTAGAAAACAGCTTCAGCAAAGGGAAGAATTTCCCCTTGCCTGTTAAAGATCAGTTTTAATGCGATTGGGTAAAATGTTATGCATTTGTACCACCGCGCCACCCGATTGTCGACCGCTGCTACCAGATCCAGGTCACACGCGGAACACCCGCACCGGATGAGATGGAGACGTGGAGAGAGAAGTGGGGAATGGCGAGTGGCTGTGGGTCGAGAGAGAGATGGCAAGGGTTTCGCTTGACCCAGTGGGGAGAGGTGCTACACATGAGAGGGAAGAGAAAGGTAAACTAACGTACGTGTGACGATAATTCTTAGTGTAGGTATATATACTTTCACATCATAGATGCCTTTAACGACTAAACAAAGAGTTGTTTCTTGTTTTTATCCCCTGTGGCTACGCCTGTGAGCCTTGCAGGCTGCACATCGCACCACATCTATTATTATCAAAAACCGCTCTGAATCGAGGTTGTATTTGTTGGATACTACCATAATAGATGACTGCCACAGCTGCGAGTCGTGGTTACTGGCGGAGGGAGGGGGAGACTCTATCCTGCCATAAGTGTTCTATTCTCTGTAAACTTATAGTCTAAAATAACTTTAAGTATGCATATATCCCCTTCTAAGTTGTACCTGTTTGAAAGGAATTCTCCTACACTTAGTCTCATAATTTTTGAAGTTTGAGTAAAAAGTTTAAGTCCTTTCTTTGGACGGTTAGACCGGTCAAGCGGCGGTCGGACCGCCCATGGATGACGGTCTGACCGGTTTTGACTTGTTCGTCGGCCATCTTGGCGGCGGTGTTTGTAGTTTAGGTCAAGTTCATGGGTTTCAGTGCATATATGTTGCATGATACATGTTTTGCCTAACGTGAGTCAATTTGCGAAAAATTTATTCACAGAATCAATTTCTTTATTTATTGTTGTGTAGGAGGCTTGAAGGTCAACGACAGTCAACGGCGAGGATGATCGGGACTAGGCTCGGAGAGTTGAGGTTCAGAACGATCGAGGATGTCGGGTGAAATCAATGGACTCAAACATGGTGCAAAATGGACAAGGATGACCGAACGGGAAGTTTGGTGTGACGGGTTGCATCAAGCGGCCGGGGGTCGGTGCAAATGTCATGGTAGTTTCGGTGGGAGCTGGATGGGAGAGACTTGCCGACATGAAGAGAGTCGTTGATCAACCTACACGTGGCGAAGCATGTGATTGCTTCATGAAGTTTGGACTCGGTCTTTGAAGAAGGATCGAGAAATGGTATTTTGGTAATTTCACCAAAGTACCGCCTTGATGGCTTTTGGTTAAACCGCGGTGCAAGACGGAGGAGAAGTGGTTTGGGTCAAGAGAAGATGAAGACGACGCTTTCAAATGCATGATGAGTTAAACTCGTTTGTATGTGGGCTTAACGGGTGCCTATTAGGAATATCCTTTTAGAAGCTAGCCTCCACTATGAATAGGGGATGGTGCTGGTTATGCACCTCCCAACCCTTGTATTTTGAAGAAACCCTAGTTTGTGTTTAGAGAGAGGTGGTGGAGAGGTTAGGGTTCTAGAGAGTTGGATTGATTGTGTGCTCAAGTGTTGAGTATTCATCCTCCATGATGGAGTGGCTGTAAACCAACATCTATCTCAAATCAATCCAAGCAAAGTTCCTCAAGATGATCTTCTTTTGTTCTTACTCTCTATTTTGTGATTTTGAGGCTTTCTTTGGTCTTTCTATTTTTCTTTGGTTTCTGGCCTGGATCTTGTTTCCGTGATATGTGGGAATACATCTAGGATCATCTTTAACCCACGAGCAAGTTTTTGTATCATATTTTTGTTTTGACTTGGTTTTAGAGTAACCTTCACTCAAACGGAAAAATACCAGAACTTTGGCAAAGATCTTCATGGTACTTAATTGGAATAGGTTCCTGACATCCTAGAGAAGGTGTGTTCCAAGTTTCGTGAAGTTTGGAGTTGTGGATCAAAAGTTAGACCTATTTGTGATTTCGTTTTAGGTGATTTTAATGTTCATCGGGCTGGAGGTCAGACCGCCCCTTATGAGAGGTCAGACCGCCCATGGAGAGGTCTGACCGCCCATGTTAAGAGGTCTGATCGCCCAACTCTTTGAGAATTGAGTTTTTTTTGATGATTTTGGTTGTTTTGCTTCGGGGTTTCGATTGGATTTAATATAAGTCTTTCACTATGCTTGTACATTGATCTTCATAGCTCTCATACCTATTGGAGTGAAATACGTGTTGAATCCGATCAAGTTGAAAAATAGATTATGCTCATATTTACCCCCCATCTAGTCGCCATTTCGGTCCAACAAAGAACATCACAGCAGACATGCCAAGGATATAAACAAACTAGTGCGACCTTGCAGAATGAGTACATAGTCATGAGTCATGACTCACGATTATTTGGCTACATTTTCTACTATTCCTTTTCTTTCATCAACGAAAAGTACTAAGACATCTACTCCAATAGCTTGTCTCTTAGCATTAGCCCACACAATAAGCACGAAAATATTTTACAAATTTTCTACAATCGGACCCATATGTCAGCTTCACCATTACACCTCTCCTTGTCTCCTTAGTCCTCCCTAACCTTCACAAAGCTACCGATGCTCTCCATGTTCCTCGCCTTCCTACCCCGCACCTCGGCCACCACCGAGTGCCACCCGCCGCATCTCCCTCGCTTGCCACCTTCCCTCTCCGCCTCCCTCCCCGTTCCTCGCCGCCTCCCCCTCCTCATCCCTCCACATTCCTTGCTGCTTCCCCCTCCGCCGCACTCCACATTCCTCACTGCTTCCACGTCCGCCGCCCTCCTCCTGCGCCTATTCCACCACCGAGCACCTCCTGCACATCTCCCACCCTTGCCTCCCCTCAGCCACCTTCCTCCCATGCCTCCCCTGCCATCGGGCGTCGCTACCTCATCCTCCCTTGTCGACCATGCCGGCGCCATCCCTCACCTCCTTGCGTGCAGATTCGGTGCAATAATGACATGATACAACCGAATCTGGTTGGATCCGACGGGATCCAGGCTTTGGCCGTTGCATCCTGTCGGACACGGCCCTCTCCATCGAGCTTGGTCGCCACCCTCTCCGCCGCTGGCACCTTCTCGTTGAGCCGGTCATCGTCGTTGACTCGTCATCTTCGTCTTGTCCAGGTCGTGCCATCGCATGGCCCCAAAAAACCACATGGGGAGCGGACGACACCTCAACAATAGCCCGTTTGCTCGTCGCTTCACGTCTTAGTTCCTGTGCGTCGACGTCACATGAGGAAACGATGACCACTTGTCTCTCTCCTCCTTCTCTCTCTAGTCTACCACCTCACGCTCGTTTCCACCGTGCTACGCAACGACGTCTAGGGTGGAACATTCCTTCAAATTCGTATTCCATCAGAAAAGAAAAGGTGACCGCCGAATGTGAAGATGTGACATGGTGATAGTCTGTGTGATGACGAACATGAGCTACGTCAGGCTCGAGAAATACTGAGGCATCTGAAGGGATACGTAGGTTACACTAGTTGGCAATTCAAAAAATTCTATTATGTAAACCAGGATGTCATGCAAGTAAGATATCATAGATCGTTACCACCAGACACATAGTGTAGCAGAAGAAGAGTTGGAGCAGCCGGATCCAAAGTAGAGCACATCGATGAAGTGGTCGTAATCGATTGTCCAACGTTGTAATCATTCATCCAGCGTCCTCGTCGGTGATCGTCTCCTCCAACAAACAATCGTGTTCCTTGTGAAGGTTGTGGATCGGTTTCGAGTGCAACAGCAAACGCAGTAGTACCTCTACGGTATCCACACGTCTAGGGGTGGAATGTCGTGCGCTGGTGTGCTAGCACCAACTCGCACGGGATGGCTCTCGAGAAGATGGTGGCTAGGGTTTTGGTTGAGCAACTCACGTTGTCTATCATGTCTTGTTTCCTCGTGCTCCCAATAGCCTCATGCATCATCTTATATAGGGCCCATGACGGATCCTATCAAAGCATATTTGTTCCAACCCATTAAGTGTGTGACCTGCAAGGTTCATGTGTAATCGGTTGTGACTTGGAAACCTTTTTCCGACCACGAGTCGTCAGTGGTTCCTAGCAGAACTTAACGATCCCGAATACACATAAATTACATCGGACGAACCTAAATACAATATGATCTACGATCAGGTCCTAATCAATTATGATCAGCTCATATCTCTATACGACCAGTTCATATTTAGTCAAGACCAGTTCATAAATCCTTACAACCTGTTTATGACCAGTTAGTGATTATGCTCGTTGAGTCTACGACTAGCTCGTATCTCCATACGACTAGTCCGTATCTGTTCGAATTGGGTGACCTTCTCGTGTATTCTTCCTTTGCCTCACGATTTCTAGTTGAATTCCAGGTGAGATAATTTTTCATCCATAGACTGTTCAATACTTTATCGATCAAGTGTCGGATAACTTCATGTGGTCGACTCTTTGACTACTAGTGGCATAGCCATGCACTTTCTTTATCCGACCACATCGAGGGGCCCAGAGATATCTCTCATGTTATGTTAGGAGGGAAAATCTCATATCCGACCAGTCACATCCCTCCGTATATTTCATAGCATACCCGAAAGGTACCTTCATAACAACCCAGTTACGGAGTAGCATTTGGCAACCCCTAAGTGTACTATTCCACATGTAGGAAACAATGCTGATCCCAGGTCTAAGGATTATACATCATCATTGCTTGAGACCAACTGATGACATATAAAATCATAACAATCTCAACTGTTTCTCAAAGTGGGTCAATCCAACACCATGTTCACATTATTGATTCAATATCCCTATATCTATGACCGGTGAAACGTGATTATTAATCAATACATGTGTTGGTTGATAAAGTCACTAGTATTCTGACCAGTGACATCCGACTAGGGATACATTTAGAATGATATCATATAAGTTAAAGAAATTCATCAACAATTCAGATACTTGTTAATATTTATAACTGATGATTTATTCAAGGAACATAATAACATTTGTTCTATAACTCATAAACATAGACGTGATACAATCATCTCTATGATTGCCTCTAGGGCATATCACCAATAGGTATCTAATAGCCATAGCTCTTGTGTGCACCTCATGCTTAGGTTGTGGGAGAGGCTTTGTCAACGGATCAACAATATTCAAATCCGTGTGTACTTTGCATATCTTTACATCACCTCTTTCAACGATCTCACGAATAATGTGATATCGTCGAAGTATGTGTTTGGACTTTTGATGCGATCTAAGCTCCTTAGCTTGTGCAATGGCTCCACTATTACCACAATAGAGATCCATTGGACTGAAAGCACTAGAGACCACACACAGTTCATTAATAAACTTTCTAATCTATACGACCTCTTTTGTAGCTTCAAAAGCCGCAATGTACTCAGCCTCTATTGTAGAATCAACAACTGTTCCTTGATTGGAACTTTTCTAGCTCACTACTCCTCCAATATGACAAAACACAAACCCGGTGTGATATGAAATCATCCATTATCGGTTTGGAAGCTAGCATCAGTGTAACCATTAACGACCAGCTCTTCCTCACGACCATATACAAGGAATGCATCCTTAGTCCTTCTCAAGTACTTTAGGATATTCTTGACTACTATCCAGTGACCTTTACCTGGATCTGACTGATATTTGCTCATAACACTTAGAGCATACGACACATCTAGTCATGTACATAACATGGCATATATGATAGGTCCAATAGACGAAGAATATGGAATTCTACTTTCTTCAAGAAGACACCATTTTGGGCAACAAATACTTTGTCATCACCCCGCTTAAAAAAGTAATATCTTTT
This sequence comes from Hsuehochloa calcarea, assembly GCA_036346395.1. Taxonomy (NCBI): domain Eukaryota; kingdom Viridiplantae; phylum Streptophyta; class Magnoliopsida; order Poales; family Poaceae; genus Hsuehochloa; species Hsuehochloa calcarea. Next base: position 19,348,274 of record CM070602.1, on the reverse strand, counting down.
GGTTTCCTTATGATACCCCACAAAGAAGCACTTATCCGACTTGGGTGTGAGTTTATCAAATATCAAACGTTCTACATAAGCCTCACAACCCCATATTCGAGAAAAGATAATCTAGGACATTTTCTAGTCCATATCTCATATGGTGTCTTCTCTACTATTTTTGATGGAACCCTATTTAAAGTGAATGTCGTTGTTTCTAGAGCGTATCCTCAGAAATACAATGGAAGATCAGATTGACTTATCATTGACCGAACCACGTCTAACAATGTTCAGTTCCGTCGTTTAGACACCCCATTCCATTGAGGCATTCCTGGCGGAGTAAGTTGTGGAACAATTCCATATTACTTTAGATGATTACCAAACTCATGGCTCAAATATTCGCATCCACGATCTGATCGTAGACATTTGATTGTCTTGCCAAGTTAATTTTGTAGCTCATTCTGAAATTCTTTGAACTTTTCAAAAGATTCCGACTTGCGCCTCATCAATTAGATGTATCCATATCTACTAAAGTCATCGATAAAAGTTATAAAGTGCTTTAAACAATCTCTAGTCAGAGTGCTCATTGGACCACATACAATCGTATGTGAAAGGACCAACAAGTCACTTGCCCTCTCACAACTGGTCGTGAAAGACGCTATTGTCATCTTGCTAAGTAAATAAGATTCATATTTTTCAAATGATTAAAAATCAAATGAGTTTAGAAGACCATCTTTATGGAGCTTCATCATGTGCTTCTCATTTATATGACCTAGACGACAATGCCAAATGAAAGTGGATTCAAATCATTAGGTCGAAGTCTCTTAGCATTAATGTTATAGATATGCATATCCTCAAGATTCAAAACATATAATCCATTCACCAATAGAGTATAGACATCAAACAAATTTTCAAAATAAATTGAACATCAAGCAAATTTTCAAAATAAATTGAACATCAATTGCACTTTATTCTGAACTGATAACCTTCTGCTCCTAAACAAGAAGTAGAAATATTATTTTTCCTTAAGGCTAGAACATAATAACAATTATTTAATTCCATAACTAATCCTGAATGTAAAACTAATGTCAAAGTGTTAATAGCTAATGCAACAACTCTTGCTCTATTGCCCACGTGAAGATCAACCTCTCCTCTTGCCAAACTTTTATTCCCTATCAGTCCCTGCATCGAATTGCAAATATGAGCAACCGATCCAGTATCAAATACCCAATAACTGGTCAGAGAAGTGACAAAATTAATTTATATAAGATTTATAGCAGAACTGTAAGTTTTACTTCCTTTGTTCTTTTTCATTTTGGTGAGTATTTCTTGCTATTTCTATTCCAATGCCTAGTCTTGTGACAATGGTAACATTTTGTGTCAGGCTTAGAACCTAGCTTGAGCTTCTTAAGCTTAGCCTTGAGACTCTCAATCTCATCTTGACTCTTTCCTTTGCCTTTGCCTTTTCCCTTTCCGTGAGACTTACCCTTCTTCTTGAGGCTAGTAGTCTTTTGAACCATCATCACATGATTAGAACTTTTTTTGATGCTCTCCTTAGCACCTTTAAGCATACCATGCAACTTAGTCATTGACTTCTCCATACCATTCATATAAAAATTCAATATGACTAGCTCAAAGCTCGAAGGGAGCGATTGGATAATTATATCAGTAGCCAACTCTTGGCTAAGGGGACAATCAAGTTTTTTGAAGCTCTCAATGTGACCAATCATCTTGATCACATAAGGACTGGCCAGGCTACCTTCTAACAGCCTACAAGAAAATAATGCCTTTGAGGTATTGTTCCTCTCTGCCCTTGCTTGATCCCGAAACATACCTTTCAGACTCACAATTATATTGTAAGCGTTTGTGGTCTCATATTGCTTCTGAAGTTCAGACTTTATGGTAGCAAGCATAAGATGGTGCACATCGACCGTGTCAATGCAATGCTTCTCATAAGCATTCTTTTCCGCACGAGTAGCATCATCATTCGGTTCCTCGGGATAGGTAACCTCTAGAGCATATTCCTTCTTTTCTTTTTTGAGAACATTTCTCAGATTACTAAATCAGTCAATGAAGTTGGTTCCATTCAGTTTTTCTTTCTCAAGAATAGATCGCAAGTTAAAGGTAGGTGCGAAGGAAGTATTAGGTGTCTTGATCTACAACAGAAATATATGCAAATAATTCAGCACTATGTTTATGTAATAACTTCTATTAAACACTTTAACAAAAGATACTCCCACTATATGTTTTACGACCGATTTTCCCTCTAATTACATATAGTGGGTTCAAGATCCATATATCATTAAGTCCTAGTGAGCTTTGGCATCACTGCTAGAAATCTAGTGATTTAGGTAAGCCACCTTTGCTTATCATATCTCATATGACTCTTGTTTGTTGGGTGGCATCTCTATACCCCGACGACCAACATTATGCCCCAAGGCCCAAAACTGTTTTGATAGCATTGTCAAGTAAAATCAACACTATGCATGTAGGTGTCTGACACCCATCCCATCTAATTAAGATAGTTAACGACACCCTACTTTGGTAGATCTACCAATTGTCGATCAAAATCGTGATGGTCACAACAATTAGAAAGACATCAAATTTACTTAATTTTTCTTAAGGGATACTACTCTACCATGTTAAAACATCTAATGATAAGACATGATCAAGAGTATAACAGGAACAAAATAAACATTGATAGATAATCATATTAAACTGTGAAATAGTATGACCCTTAACATGACGATCTCCATCATCATGCTTCTTGTCCACCGACCATCATGCTTGAAATCTCCAACCGCATTCATCTACTAAGCAATTACTCCTAAAAGTTCGTAATGAATCACATATGATAATATCAAGCATCACATGTCGGTATGCAGACTGTTATACAATAATATATAGCTCAATGGCTATTTCACAGCATGACACGCGGGACATGTTAAATCCATAAATACATCACATACACAATGGGCCATACTATTTACATCAATCACTCTAAAAGGTATTATGCATAGAATCCAATTCTATTGGGTGATATGAACACATATTACCATATAACGCGACAACAATTAATTAGCACGGCGGTCCCGCTAGCCGGTTAGCGGGCGGGGTTCGAAAGGGCAGCGCCCTTGGAAAAATTTCCAAGACATGAATCTTATTAACGTAATCGAGCCATGGAAATCATCAGATTAATCATATTGACCATATTACGAACCAATCTGATTACCGCTTGATACGACCATGCACTGCAGCATACCCTGTTGGCGGAAATCCAACCGGTAGGAGTACCATGAAATGTGGTCATAAATAAGTCAAGTAAATCATCTGGTGCTTGTGAGACCCCGGTTTATCCGGCTTGTAATGCTTAACCATCCATTCGGTCCTAGCATCACAAAGCAGATAATCGGAGACTCGAGACATGTATACTTCCCAGAAATGCAGTATACACCTCTTTACAAAGTTCATGCATCAATTCCATTCATTCACATAGAACCAAAGCAAAAACAACAATCCAGAAGATAACATAAATAGAAGATAGTTATTACAAAAGAGAGGCCGACCTACCAAAAGATGATACATAAGGAAATTTAACAGCGGAAGCAAAAGTGCCATAAGATGGCTATAAACCAAAGAGCCGACCAGTGTGCCTATAACCCACAAGGCAACCGACCGGACCGCCAAGCTAGTCGCCAAACCCGAAGCACATCTCACAAAAGTGAGGCCCTTGGGGCTCACCTTCTTCCCCTGCAAACAAAAGAAGCCGGCAACAGCCGGTGAGTACTTTGAATGTACTCGCAAGACTTACGGATGGTGTAACAAATCTGTACATATGCTACATGCAAGCTCATAGAAGTGGAGGCTGTATGTTTTGGGTTTTAGCATAAAGCAATTTTCCATTTGCAATAATGTAATAGATTGAAGGCAATGTTATTCAAATCGGTTTTTAACGATCAAATAATCGCAAAGACAACAATATAACGAAGAGATAGGAACAACAACAATCTCGAAGTGACCACGACCGATGGTCACCACAACAATAGCATGAATTACCCATTCATACCACCCATGTCAAATTTTAGTTTAAAAGGTTGAAGTCTAACTCTTGCAAAACCTAACCAAGCGTGTCCATAACCTAGGACGAGGCTATTCGAATAGTTTTATCCTGCGCAGGTTTACCAATTTCCCACACGACCGCCTTTTTGCCAAGCTATTAAGCACACTTCAAGGTATGCTTAAGACAACTAAGTCTTACGAGACGCTTCCAATATTGTGAATTATTCACGAGCCGCCCGTATGGATAGAAACCCATACGTTGTGTCGTAGTCAACAGAAGCCTCGGTCAACTACCCTTCCGGGTAAAGCCTTGGACAACTACGACGCTCCTCGAGGTGGAGAGCCTACCCGGAATCTCCACCACCGCACACCCAACACAAGAACACGACCACATATCATGTTTCACACAACACACACAACCCCCTCCTGCGACTCGGAGATAACCCACGCCAAAGTACAAAGTCAAGAGAGGTCCCATATCCCTCTCGCGTGGTTAGCACGTAAAAATGCTTGGAGAGTGTGACACAAGATGTTCGGTCCTTGTTGACTTAGGCAAGACAACCACAAACCCAATAACCCACCATCCGACCACTTGCCCAAGTCCAAATCAGTTTTCCATTTTCAGATTTTGACTTTACAAAATAACACAGCACAAGTGCTGGTCGTAATGACATAATACTTAAATGTGTGATCAAGATCATCGACTAAAAATCGATGATCGCCCAGTACTACCGAAACTAAGTATTTCTAAGCAATTTCCAATCGAGAGCTACTAAGCGACCAGAGTCCATCCATCGAACTCCGACCATAGCCAATAACCTAAGCTCAAGGTAGTAGAGGATAAACAAGTCCTACAGATTGTGCAACTATAGGACACTAACCGTATTTTAACAACAAAATAGCAATGCATACATACGAGTTGAAAGCAATATAGTAGACTTGAAAAATAATAGGATTAACATGATCAAACCGCTATTCGCTTGTCATGGGTCAAGATGTAGTCGGGGATCACTTATGTTGTCAATGTGCTCTTTGGATCCTAACGAAAGTTAAAAGCAATCGATAAGAACGAATAAAATGCAAGGACTCAACAACAAACTTTTCCAAAATTCGAAAATCTTACCAAGCAAGACATCGATGATAAAGAATTTAGCAACAAGAACCAATTGATTTGGATTCTTAATGCCAAAACTACGACCGAAAGAAAGTCTTACGACCTGTAGTGGTCGAAGAAACCTACGACTATGACGTAGTCGTAGCAAGTCTTACGACTAAGTTCCAGTCGTGGAAGAACTTACGACTAGGTACAAGTCGTAATGGAACTTACGACTAGGTACTAGTCGTAGAAGGACTCATGCCCCTGGCATAGTCGTAATAAGACCTACGACCATTTATACATCGTAGTAGAGCTTACGACTAAGCTTAGTAAGCGGGTGAATCCGACCACTAGGTAACGCCCCCGCACGCTTTGCCGGTGGCTCGGGCGATCTCCGACCACACGGGCGCCACCAAGGGCGTGGATGAGCGTCCCAAAAGTTGAAGGGTTCGACCGGCGGCCAGTACTGGTCGGAGTATAGCTGCACGGTGGTACGACCACGGAGTGCGGCCGAGAAGGTATGGCTCGGGAGGACTCCCGAACGAACAATACCAAAAGAAAACGAAGACACGCCTGAGCTCCTACAGGGCAATACGGACTTACTTGAGTCGAAGAACCACCGAGACCCACGGAGTGGCTCCGCGACGAGTATCCGAACAGCGGTGGTAAGGTTCTCGCTAGCCACGCGACCGGGCACAGAGAGAACCAAACCGCGAGAGTTAAGCTCCAAAGAGTAAAGGGGGAGCAGAGGGGCGAAGACTTGAAGAAGAAAACCCCATTGCACCGCCTCCACCAAGCTCCACACTCAACATGTCATCGAAGAGAGTGCGAGGGTGCGGCTCAAGCAAGAGGGTGAGTGCTAAGCGGAGTTGCGTATGCTAAAGGAAGCTAAGGGTGAAGCAATGGGGTTTAAATAGAGCAATGGCAGAGAGCAACGGTCGGGTTTTTCCAGTCGGGTCAACACTGCTATGAGAGCACTTGACAGCAATGGGAGCAGTTGAGTCATGGCCCTCTGAGAGATGAGCGCGACAGGCATTTTGTAGGACCGGAAAGGCGACTAAGGGGGGGGGGTGAATAGGCGCTTTCAAAACTTTCTCGCCTAAATCAAAAACCAACACGAACTTTACTCCTTTAGTTATGAAAGCTAAAAAGATCAGTAAGCACACAACGGAAGCCTTGTGTTGGATTTGATAAACCCCTCAACCACACGACACAACCGGAGAAAAGAACTCACTGTTCCTTACTGGGGACTGGCGGTCTGACCGGCTACCACGGGCGGTCGGACCGACGGTCAACCAATGATCTAACTGCAACTAACTAGCGGTCGGACGGTGGGCCGGCGGTTCGACCCGGCAAGCGGGCCGTCTCGAATACGGGCGGTCAGACCGCCGTTGAAAGTCCGGTCGGACCGGTAGAGTCCAGAACCTAAAAACTCCACCCAAAACCAAAACGAAATTTGATCCAACTTTTGTTTCAACCAATAAAACTTGACCAAATTTCGTGCACACCTCCCTAATGATATTAGAGACCTATTTCTAGCGACGATCCGTCAGATCCACTTCGCAGAATCGATCTCTCGAGATTTTACCAAAGAAGTGCACAAACCCTAGAAATATGAAAATCTTGATTCAAGACTTGCTTGTGGGGGTTGATGATCTAGATGACTCTAGGAGTAATCCCACACATCAAAGCAAGATAAAGTAGGTCAAGAGACCAAGCATGAACCTTTGAATCAAGGAAGCACCAAAATCATCCAAAAGGGAGAAGAACACAAAAGGGAGCAAACGATCTTTCAATTGAGCATCACAAGATTGTTTGATTACACAAGATGCTTACAAAGCCTCTCCAACAAGGAGGGCAAGAGCTCAACAAGGAGCACACTCCAAACCCTAGTTCTCCTCTCCTCTCCTCGAAACTCCTAGAAAAGGAAGAAGGGGCTAAAATGAATGCTTGGCTTAGTTTTCCATCTCCCCTTCCTATTTATACTAGAGAGCTAGGGTTTCCTTTTGGGGTCACTTACATGGGACCCACACACAAATAACTCTTGAAGCAATCGCCGCTTCACCACGTGTAGGTTGATCGCCGGTTCTCATCGCGCCGCCAAGCCTCTCTTGTCCGAATCCCATCGGAACCTCCCGAGACTCGCATCGATATCCGCACCGCCGATCCAACCGGTATCATCGAACCACCTGCTCGATCCGCCTTGTCCATCTCGCACCATGCTTGTGTCACACGACCACCCGGTATCCTCGATCGCTCGGGCCTCGGCTCTCCAAGCGTAGTCCCGATCCACTCACCGCTGACATCGTTGACTGCAAGCCACCCACACAAAGAATAGACAAACAAGTCGATTCCGAGAACAAGTTCTTCACAACTTGACCCGTCGGTTCCGCAATGCAATATACAACAATAAAGCATTGAAGTTCATATAATAACACAATAAAAACCAACTCAATGCAACACTTGGCTAACCTTCAAGCCATTGCGGTCGGCCCGCCCCTCGAGGCGGTCAGCCGATTTCATGCCGATCGGACCGCTTCCACAACGGCGGTCGGACCGGTCCAAAGGACTTAGCCAATTTTCAACTCAAAATTCAAACCTTCGGAATTTTCAAACGAATAGAACTTTTGAGGGAGCTCCAAAATGATGGGACCACATCCGGGAGACTCCTCACTTGCCTACACAACCTATTTTTGGATTAGCCCCAAAATCGAACTTTAGGTCAGCCCGTCCGATCGCCACCACCGCCGGTCCGATCAGTCACACAGGCGATCGACCGCCCATAACGCCGGTCGGACCGCTGTGGTCCGACGAAGATGAAGCAAACCCGAAAACGCGAGATTTTGCAAACCAACAACGCCATTGCCAATTGACTCATCATCCACGAGATCGTGCACATATCCTCACGATATCCACATTTAATGCGCCGAGCTAGCCGTTTAAAGGTGGACATAGTGTGGACTCGACGCCATCGCTTTTCCCCTGCGCACGCCATGGCGAGGCGACGCGCTGTGAGACGGGGAAGGAAACGACTCGTTGGTCGTCGGATTGAAATCGAACGGTGGTGGATCGAGCGGATTGAAACGACTCCGCCGCTCGATCGGTCGAAGGGCGCTCGATACCGATCCAACGGCTTAGTTAGATCGGGTGGTTTACAACGACTCGGCGTTGGTACCGGTCGAAGACCGTTCGATACCGATCCAACGGCCACGACCCTAGCGCCCGAACGATCGAAGTTAGCACGGCTAGTGGATGGACCGAGTCGGTGGCTCGAGCCCGAGTCCGATTCGAACCTACTAACAGTGTAAACCGGTTAGGTTTTGGATTTGAATAAGCGATTTTGAGGAATTATTTAAGGTAGCAAGCAAGCTCCAAAATTATGAAATTTTAATCGGAGTTTCTTGACGACCGGAGGAACCTAATATGAAATTTCCAGAGATTCTAATGTCTTGAATTTTCCTCCGTAAATTCGGAAGAGGGAAGCTAGGGTTTGACCAAGCTTTGACTCGCTCCAAGAATCATCAAATAATTTCTAAAAGTCATGAGATAATTTAGAGGTGTTGCCAAGCCTCCCTAGAACTCGGAGAAATATCTCCAAGGGTTTGGCACAAGGTCTATGACAAGGAGGTTTTTGATTAGCGTCGAATGAGGATTTGAATTTGATCTTCCATAATTCTTTTAAAAGAATTACAAAAATGACCAGGGGTTTCAAGATGCAAGAAAAGTTTTAATTCCTCCCGATTTTCTTACACTTGAAACTCAATTCCAATTTGGGATGTTACAAAACCTCCCCCTTACAAAAATCTCGTCCCGAGATTTGGCTCACTCGTAAAGAAAGATGGATAGATGCACGGAGACGATCTTCCCTTTCCCAAGTAGCCTCATCCTCGTAATGGTTCGACCACTTCGAACTTTAAGGAATCGATGGCTCTATTCCTTGTTCTTCGCTCGACCTCATCGAGTATGCGAACAGGGTGCTCGCGATAGGTCAAATCTTCTTGGACATCGAGAGTTTCCAACAGAGCTTCCTCTGTTGGAACACGGAGGCACTTCTTTAATTGGGACACATGGAACACATCATGTATCCCCTCGAGTGCAGCTGGCAATTCCAACTTATAGGCAACAGCCCCTTTCTTCTCGATAACACGGTAAGGACCGACATATCGAGGAGCTAACTTGCCCTTGACGCCGAAACGCTGATGGCCCTTCAAAGGAGAGACCTTGAGATAAACAAAGTCATTGGGCTCAAAGCTCAACTCGCGACGACGGCGATCCGCATAGCTCTTTTGCCTGGATTGAGCTGTGCGTAAACGATCACGAATAAGCTGGACTTGACTCTCGGCCTCATTGATCGAGTCCAGGCCAAAGAAAGGTCTTTCGCCGGTCTCAGACCAATTCAACGGGGTTCTGCACTTTCTCCCGTATAAGGCCTCAAAAGGTGACATGCCGAGACTAGCTTGAAAACTGTTGTTGTAGGAAAACTTCGGCAAATGACAAGCACTTCTCCCGATTCTTTCCATAGGAGAGGACACAAGCACGAAGCATATCTTCCAACACTTGGTTGACCCTTTCGGTCTGACCATCAGTTTGGGGGTGATATGCGGTGCTAAATGTGAGGCGGGTTCCCATAGCCTCTTGCAAGCACTTCCAAAACACAGCGGTGAAAAGTGCCGCGATCCAAACGATCGCCTTTGTACACCATGCAAGCGAGCGATGCGGGAGACATAGAGGTCCGCGAGTAGACTCACACCGAGGTTCGTCGCCGGCGCGAAAATGGGCTACCTTCGTCAATCGATCAATGACAACCGGATGGAATCCTTGCCCTTGGATGTTAGGCGGCACCGGTGATAAAATCCATCCCGATCGAATCCCACTTCCATTCGAGGAATAGGCAAAGGTCAAGCGCCCCGCTGACGCCGATGCTCGGCCTTGACACGACGACACACGCCGCATTCTAAGAACGAACCGCAATCTCCTCTTCATTCGGGTCCACCAAAATCTCGACGGAGATCTTGATACATCTTTGTGGCCCCGGATGAATAGACAAAGGCGAATCATGGGCTTCACGGAGAATCAAATTCGCAATTCCATATTCTTGGAACCACAAGGCGTTGCGAACCTTACAACACCATGCTCATCCTCGAGAAGCACTTGGTCGCATTCGTTCTTGACATTTTCCTTTATGCGGCTCACCCCAAGATCCGATTCTTTGGCGACCTTAATCCGATCCACCAAGGTTGGTTGCACAACCAAGGCAATGAGGAACCATGCTCAACCAAACCTAAGTTGAGGCGCTGGAATTCCTTCAGAGGGTGGGGTGGCGCCTCGAGCAACAAGGCATTGCAATGCGCTTGCGACTAAGCGCATCAAGAACGACATTAGCCTTACCGGATGGTAGTGAATACCCATGTTATAATCCTTGACCAACTCCAACCATCTCTTTTGCCCGAGGTTCGGATCTGGTTGGGTGAACAAATACCTTAGGCTTTTGTGATCCGAATACACTTCACAACGACACCGATTAGGTAATGTCGCCAAATCTTAAGTGCATGAATCACGGCACCAATTCCAAGTCATGGGTAGGATAGTTGAGTTCATGAGGTCTCAATTGCCTTGATGCATAGGCTACTACCTTGCCTTCTTGCATAAGGACACAACCGAGCCCTCGGCGAAGCGTCGCAAAAGATATCGAAGCTCCGTGAATATCGGGAAGAACGAGGACGGGAGCGGTGGTTAAACGCTTCTTAAGTACTTGGAAACTTTCCTCACAAGCATCGGACCACAAGAACTTCTTGTCCTTCTTAAGCAACTCCGTCATCGGCCGCGATCTTGGAGAAGTTCTCGATAAAACGGCGATAATATCCCGCTAAACCAAGAAAACTCGCGACCGGTTATCAGTAGGTGAACCACGAAAGAACGTCACGACCTTGCTAGGGTCAGCGGCACGCCTCTATTTGAAAGAATATGACCCAAGAAGGCCACTTCCTTCAACCGTAACGCGACTTGCTGAACTTTGCATACGGTGATGCTCACGAAGCTTGCCTAACACCAGCCTCAGATGCTCATCGTGTTGCTCATCATCCTTGGAATAGATGAGAATATCATCGATGAAGACCACGACAAACTTATCCAAATACTCTATGAATACCGAATTCATGAGGTTCATGAACAAGGCGGGAGCATTGGTTAAGCGAAATGACATGACGGTGTACTCATACAAGCCGTAGCGAGTAGAAAAAGCCGTCTTTGGAATATCCTCGGGTCGTATCCGAACTTGATGATATCCCATTCTCAAATCAATCTTGGAGAATACTCGAGCTCTAGTTAATTGATCAAAGAGATCATCGATGCGGGGCAATGGATACTTGTTCTTTACCGTTACTTCATTAAGCGGACGGTAATCAACGCACATGCGCAAAGTATTGTCCTTCTTCTTTACAAAGATTGCAGGACAACCCCACGGAGATGAGCTAGGGCGGATGAAACCTTTTTTTTGCAGCTCACCAAGCTGCTTCTTCAATTCCACCAACTCGTTCGGTGGCATCCGATAATGCCTCTTTGAAATCGGGGCAGTACCGGGAACCAACTCAATGACGAACTCGAGGTCTCGAACTGGTGGCATCCCTGGAAGAGCTTCAGGAAAGACATCCATGAAATCACGGACGGTCGGGACTTTACCAATATCTAGAGCGGGCTTCGCTTCAAGCGCGAAGAGATGCGGACCTAGCAGCTTCGGCGAAAAGCGAACCTGTTCGCTGGAAGGACTAGATAGAGAGACGCACTTCTTGGCACAATCGATGTGTCCCTCATGCCGAGACAGCCAATCCATGCCAAGAATTACATCTAGACTTGCTGAATGGAGGAGGATAAGATTCGCGAAGAATCTCACTCCCTCGATCTCGATTGGGACATCCCTACACTCAGACTCAGCTCTCAACTCCAAACCAGGAGAGCGAATGAGCAATGGGACCAACAATAGGGTAAAAAGGAGCTCACTAATAGAAGCAAAAGACTCAGAAACAAAAGAATGAGATGCTCCTGAATCAAACAAAACGGTAGCAGAACGAGAGTTAACAAAAAGTGTACCCAACACGACGTCAGGTGCCTCCTGTGCCTCCTCTGCTGAGATGAGGTTGACGCGACCACTACCCATGCCTTGGGTAGCCGGGGCAATCTTCAGGTCCTGAGAAGAACCACCTCCTTGCCCGCATCCTTCATTAGGACGAGGGGCTGCTCCTGTCTTCCTAGGGCATTGGTTCGCATAATGCCCCTTCTGGTTGCAGGCGAAGCAAGTAACTCCTGCAGCCGGGTTGCGGGGCCACCTGGCGACTTGCAGTGCGTGATTGGGGCACGGCTGCGCGACGAAGAACAGTCTTGACGGCCTCGGTGTCTTGAAGCTCGTGGACGCGACCCCTGAGACGGACTGAAGCGGGAATAGCTGGCCCCAGATGACTTGCGGGCCTCCCACTTACGCTTGCGGGAATCCACAAGGGCTCTCCCTGCGTGCTCAGCGACGATGGCCTTGTCCACCAAGGCCTGGAAATCCGGGAAGTCCACTACAGATAGCTTGTCCTGCAGCTCCTCAGACAAACCATCCTTGAACTTCTCTTGTTTGGCCTCATCAGTGGCCACCTCTTCCGGAGCATAACGAGCCAAATGGTTGAACTCGTAAAGATACTCCGTAACTGAGAAACGCCCTTGCCTGAGCGACAAGAACTCCTTCTTCAGCCTCATCGGGCTGGAAGGAATGTGACTCCGACGGAAGGCAGTGCGGAACTCCTCCCATGTGACGGTGTGACCGTCGGTGCATGGCGAGAAAGCTCTCCCACCAAGACAAAGCCGCACCCTCCGGTGGTGCGATGCGACAGCGCCTTCTCGTGCTCCTGGCACTGCGCTATGCGAAGCTTTCGCTCAACCAGACGAAGCCAATCGTCTGCGTCAAGCGGGTCCTCAGACCTAGAGAACGTGGGAGGCTGGGTGCGAAGAAACTCCGCGAGTCCCCCACGCGGCTGATGTCCACTCCCTTGCCCGGATCCTGAAGCACCGGTAAGGGCGGAAGTGTTGCTTATGCGATGGCGTCGTAAGAACCCTCCGCCCCTCTGCACGGTTGCGCTCGATCTCAAGAAGGACCTCGGCCATGGTCGGAGGAGGAGGAAGATCCTCGTCGGACGGTGGCCCGCCTTGGCATTGCTAGTCGTCGGCCATCTGTTACAAGAAATTTTTGGTTAAAACTAAACTCAAAGATTCAAAGCCGAAAGAAAGCGAAAAGCTAACGACTAGGGGAATGGAATATCACCCTAACCGAAAGCCAAAAACAGTATGTGTATAATCTTAAACATGCTTATAAAAAGACTCCAAAAACAGCAAGGAATCATAGCACCAAAACTTAACTTCCCAATGCAACTAACCCGTATCGAATGAACGAGTAATTGATTGAGAAGATAAAAATCAGAAGATTAAGGTAAGATCTATTACCACTTAAGAGCAAGGGTCAGTCAACGAAAATAGTGTTAGATACTTAGCTAACTAGCATCACATCTTACCCCTTTTTAACCCCACAAATTTTAGTTGAATCACCCTCTCATTTTCCACCCTATTAGAAACCATCGAGCTTGCTGTCCGGAAATTGAAGTTGTTGTAGTGATTTTGCATCAAGCTTCGGTAGAAGTCTTTCATCCTAGAAACTTCAAAATCGGCACACTTCAACTTACCAAGCTCGGTGGTCCCATCGAAACCATTGAGCTCATTGTCTGAAATTGAGGCGTCTTTGTCGGATTCGCATCCAAGCCTCTGGCGAAATCTCGGTCGAAACTTCAAAATCCTAAGCACTTCAATTTGCCAAACTCGGTGGTTCCCAAAACCCAACAACTATCTTTGAAAGAAGGAGAGAAATCAATTTTCAAAACTCAAATGAGAGTAAGGTGAGAGGAGAAAGCTAAGATAGGTAAGGAATAAAATCGAGAATTCCTTAAGCTTTCATAAACCATTTGATACTTTGAAAATAATATTTTCCAAAATATCCTAAAAGACGACCAAACTTGGGTTACTACGGTCAAGATGGCTCGATGCAAAACCTTGTGAGACCGGTTTATCAGGTTTGTAATCTTAACCATCCATTCGGTCCTAGCATCACAAAGCGGATAATCCGAGACTCGAGACATGTATACTTCCCTTAAATCACGATATACACCTCTTTACAAAGTTCATGCATCAATTCCATTCATTCACATAGAACCAAAGCAAAAACAACAATCCAGAAGATAACATAAATAGAAGATAGTTATTACAAAAGAGAGGCCGACCGGCCAAAAGACAGATACATAAGGAAATTTAACAGCGGAAGCAAAAGTGCCATAAGATGGCTATAAACCAAAGAGCCGACCAGTGTGCCTATAACCCACAAGGCAACCGACCGGACCGCCAAGCTAGTCGCCAAACCCGAAGCACATCTCACAAAAGTGAGCCCTTGGGGCTCACCTTCTTCCCCTGCAAACAAAAGCGTAAAGAACAAATGGTGAGTACTGAATGTACTCGCAAGACTTACGGATGGTGTAACAAACCTGTACATATGCTACATGCAAGCTCATAGAAGTGGAGGCTGTATGTTTTGGGTTTTAGCATAAAGCAATTTTCCATTTGCAATAATGTAATAGATTGAAGGCAATGTTATTCAAATCGGTTTTTAACGATCAAATAATCGCAAAAGACAACAATATAACAGTAGATAGGAGCAAGCAACAATCACCGAAGTGACCACGATCAGTGGTCACCACAACAATAGCATGAATTACCCATTCATACCACCCATGTCAAATTTTAGTTTAAAAGGTTGAAGTCTAACTCTTGCAAAACCTAACCAAGCGTGTCCATAACCTAGGGCGAGGCTATTCGAATAGTTTTATCCTGCAGGTGTACCAATTTCCCCACACGCCGGACCGCCTTTTGCCAAGCTATTAAGCACACTTAGAAGGTATCAAGACGGCTAAGTCTTCTGAGACGTTTCCAATATTGTGAATTATTCACGTGCGCCCGTATGGATAGAAACCCATACGTTGTGTCGAGTCATCGTAAAGCCTCGGTCAACTACCCTTCCGGGTAAAGCCTTGGACAACTACGACGCTCCTCGAGGTGGAGAGCCTACAGGAATCTCCACCACCGCACACCCAACACAAGAACACGACCACATATCATGTTTCACACAACACACACAACCCCCCTCTGCGACTCGGAGATAACCCACGCCAAAGTACTAAGTCAAGAGAGGTCCCATATCCCTCTCGCGTGGTTAGCATAAAAATGCTTGGAGAGTGTGACACAAGATGTTCGGTCCTTGTTGACTTAGGCAAGACAACCACAAACCCAATAACCCACCATCCGACCACTTGCCCAAGTCCAAATCAGTTTTCTATTTTCAGATTTTGACTTTACAAAATAACACAGCACAAGTGCTGGTCGTAATGACATAATACTTAAATGTGTGATCAAGATCATCGACTAAAAATCGATGATCGCCAAATCTCACTGAAACTAAGCATTTCTAAGCAATTTCCAATCGAGAGCTACTAAGCGACCAGAGTCCATCCATCGAACTCCGACCACAGCCAATAACCTAAGCTCAAGGTAGTAGAGGATAAACAAGTCCTACAGATTGTGCAACTATAGGACACTAACCGTATTTTAACAACTAGCAATGCATACATACGAGTTGAAAGCAATATAGTAGACTTGAAAAATAATAGGATTAACATGATCAAACTGCTTGCCTGTTTGCTGCGGATCAAGATGTAGCTGGGGATCACTTATGTTGTCAATGTGCTCTTCGGATCCTAACGAGAAAGCGAAAAGCAATCGATAAGAACGAATAAAATGCAAGGACTCAACAGTCAACTTTTTCCAAAAATTCTGAAAATCTTACCGAAGCAAGACACTGATTTATAAAGAATTTAGCAACAAGAACCAATTGATTTGGATTCTTAATGCCAAAACTACGACCGAAAGAAGGTCTTACGACCAGGTAGTGGTCGTAAAAGAAACCTACGACTATGACGTAGTCGTAGCAAGTCTTACGACTAAGTTCCAGTCGTGGAAGAACTTACGACTAGGTACAAGTCGTAATGGAACTTACGACTAGGTACTAGTCGTAGAAGGACTCATGCCCCTGGCATAGTCATAATAAGACCTACGACCATTTATACATCGTAGTAGAGCTTACGACTAAGCTAGGAGTGGCGGTGAAATCCGACCACTAGGTAACGCCTCCGCACGCTTTGCGGTGGCTCGGCGGCGATCTCCGACCACCTGGCGCCGGCCAAAGGCGAGGATGAGCGTCCCAAAAGTTGAAGGGTTCGACCGGCGGCCAGTACTGGTCGGAGTATAGCTGCTACGGTGGTACGACCACGGAGTGCGGCCGAGAAGGTATGGCTCGGGAGGACTCCCGAACGAACAATACCAAAAGAAAAACGAAAACACGCCTGAGCTCCTACAGGGCAATACGGACTTACTTGAGTCGAAGAACGACCAGAGACCCACGGAGTGGCTGGCAACGAGTATCCGAGCAGCGGTGGTAAGGTTCTCGCTAGGCCACAGCGACACAGGCACGAGAGAGAGAACCAAGCAGCGAGAGTTAAGCTCCAAAGAGTAAAGGGGGAGCAGAGAGGCGAAGACTTGAA
The DNA here is from genome assembly GCA_036346395.1 of Hsuehochloa calcarea. Lineage (NCBI taxonomy): Eukaryota > Viridiplantae > Streptophyta > Magnoliopsida > Poales > Poaceae > Hsuehochloa > Hsuehochloa calcarea. The sequence goes on along the minus strand of CM070602.1, from coordinate 19,331,471 downwards.
GAAGAAAACCCCACGCACCGCCTCGGCCAAGCTCCACACTCAACAATGTCGGTCGAAGAGAGTGCGAGGCTGCGGCTCAAGCAAGAGGGTGAGTGCTAGGTGGAGTTGCGAAGTGCTAAAGGAAGCTAAGGGTGAAGCAATGGGGTTTAAATAGAGCAATGGCGAGAGCAGCGGCGGGTTTTCGGTCGGGTCAACAACGCTATGAGAGCACTTGAGAGCAATGGGGCGGTTGAGTCATGGCCCTCACGAGAGATGGCGCGACGGGCATTTAATGCGCTCGAGCTAGCCGTTTAAAGGTGGACATAGTGTGGATCGCACGCCATCGCTTTTTCCCCTGCGCACGCCATGGCGAGGCGAGCGCTTGTACGGACGGGGAAGAAGCGACTCGTTGGTCGTCGGATTGAAATCGAGCTACGTGAAATTTGGATCGAGCGGATTGAAACGACCCGGCGTTCGGTGGTCGAAGGCCGTTCGATACCGATCCAACGGCTTAGTTAGATCGGGTGGTTTACAACGACTCCAGCGTTCGGCTGGTCGAAGACCGTTCGATACCGATCCAACGGCTCACGACCCTAGCGCCCGAACGACCGAGTTGGTACAGCTAGTGGACTGGACCGAGTCGGTGGCTCGAGCGAGTCCGATTCGAACCTACGGATCAGTGCAAACCAGTTAGGGTTTGGATTTGAATAACTGATTTTTGAGGAATTATTTAAGGTAGCAAGCAAGCTCCAAAAATTATGAAATTTTAAGCTGGAGTTCTTGACGACCGGAGGAACCTAATATGAAATTTCCAGAGATTCTAATGTACTGAATTTTCCTCCAGAAATTCTGGAAGAGGGGAAGCTAGGGTTTGACCAAGCTTTGACTCGCCTCCAAGAATCATCAAATAATTTCTAAAAGTCATGAGATAATTTAGAGGTGTTGCCAAGCCTCCCTAGAACTCAGGAGAAATATCTCCAAGGGTTTGGCACAAGGTCTATGACAAGGAGGTTTTTGATTAGCGTCGAATGAGGATTTGAATTTGATCTTCCATAATTCTTTTAAAAGAATTACAAAAATGACCAGGGGTTTCAAGATGCAAGAAAAGTTTTAATTCCTCCTGATTTTCTTACACTTGAAACTCAATTCCAGATTTGGGATGTTACCGTGCTCTCAAATCATACCTCCCACAAATCCATCTACTAATGTCAAAAACTGATTGATCTTATCAACCAGTGCCTAAACTGCTCAAACCATATGAACCGATATAGGTTACCAGACCCGATTAGTGTTCGATCTATTTACTACTTCCACATATCAAGCATATGCGACCGATCAAGATCAAAAACTACACAAGATGACTCTGATACCACTGAAGGGAAACAGGTAGGCTACACTAGCTGGCAATTCAAAAAAAATTGCCACGTAAACCAAGATGCCATGCAAGAAATAGATCATAGATCATTACCACCAAATGCTCGGTGCAGTGGAAGAAGAGTTGGAGCAGTTAGATCCAACGTAGAGCGCGTCGATGAAGTGGTTGTAATCGATCGTCCAACGTCCTCGTCACTAATCGTCTTCTCCAGCAAACTATCGCGTTCCTTGCGAAGGTTGTGGATCGTCCTCGAGCGCAAGAGAAACTATATTAGCGCCTCTACGGTATCCACACGTCCAGGGGTAGAACACTGTGCGCTGATGTGCTGGCACCAACTCGCACAGTAGGGCTATCGAGAAGATGGCGGCTATGGTTTCAGTGGAGCAATTGATGTTGACTATCACGTCTTGTTTCCTCGTGCTCCCAATAACCTCATGCATCCTCTTATATAGGGACCATGACAGATCCAATCCGAACACGTTTGTTCCAACCCATTAAATATGTGACCCGTTAGGTCCATGTGTAATCGATTGTGGCTCAGAAACCCTTTTTCGACCACGAGTCGTTAGCGATTCTTAGCAGCACATAATGATACTTGAATATACATAAATTATATCGGATGAACCTTAATACAATATGATCTATGACCAGGTCCTAATCACTTATGATCAGCTTGTATCTCTATACGACCAGTTCATATTTAGTCCAGACCAGTTCGTAACTCCTTACGTCCAGTTAGTGATTATGTTCGATCAGTCTATGACCAGCTCGTATCTCCATATGACTAGTCTGTATCTGTTCGAACTGAGCGACCTGGTCGTGTATTCTCCATGTCGGTGTTCTAGGACTGAACTTATGTAATGATTATTTGATTCGGGGGTCTCTAAGACTCAAATCACGTAGAGAGAATGACACATGAATTTTTATATAGGTTCGGACCTTCTCCGTAGAGAATAACAACCCTACTCCTATGTGGCTGTGGCTATATTTAGTATGCTGGTTACATATCAAGAGAAAGACAAAAAATGCAATGTCTTGTGCTCTTGATCCTCCTCTTCATCTCTCCCTCTGCCATTTGCTGATTCCTCCTTTTATAGCGTTCTTGGGCGACAATCTCTCCAGCCCAAAGGGCGCATCAATGCTTCAGATGATGGCGCAGTTACTGGAGATTACTGTTGGAGAAGTAATGTTTCCATGTCAGGCAGTTATCACCAGGACGAGAGATTAATCGTGTAGTTATTCTAGAGAATAATGGTGTATACTGACTGTTTAGATGCCTTAATCAATCGGGCCTACTTGTTTGTAAGCTCGATTGATTATAGGGTGGTCGTAACTGACCTGGTCGTAGAAGGAGTTACGACCATGAGGTGATCGTAGAAAAACTTATGATCGTGTGCTAGTCGTGTAAGGATCTACGACTATGGAGTGGTCGTAGCTGACCTAGTCGTAGAAGGAGTTACGACCATGAGGTGATCGTATAAGAACTTACGATCATGTGCTAGTCGTAGAAGGACTTATGACTATGGGGTGGTCATAGCTGACCTGGTCATAAAAGGATTTACGATCATGAGGTGATCGTAGAAGAACTTACGATCATGAGGTAGTGATAGAAGATCTTTCGACTCCAACTTATCCCTTATGAACAATAAGGGGTATACTCAAGAAAAATATAATGACATCATTATCCATAATAAGGATTACAGATAAATAATTAGATAAGGATTTCTAGATCCTCGTCATCTAGCCCCCCAGCTTCAAGTGAAAGTACGTACTTGAGAAAGGAGCGTTAGATGATCTTACGGCCAGAAGATGGTCGTAGAACGGTGGTCGAAGGAAAGACTCTTCGACGGGTATTTCATTTGATCAGAAACTGACTTAGTCAAGAAGTTTGCAGGAAACCTTACGACTACAAGGTGGTCGTAGAAAATCTTACAACTACAAAGTGGTCGTAGTATGGTAATTGGAAGTAAATCCTTTTCGATTGGTGTTTCATTTGACCAGAAAAAGACTTGGCCAAGAAGGTAATTTCGCTTGAGGTGTAAAGATAGACTTGGTTTTCTCGAACAGACAAATTTAAGAATCTGAATCGACTCTCATAGACCTGCCTGTTGGAGTGGTTCCTGAAGAGGTGACAACTGTTAGGTTGCCACGTCCTTAACCCAAGTGCGCAGTTATAAAAACTTACCGTGGGTGCGATTGTAGGGTTCTTACTTTTTTCCAATCACTCCAGCTGTTCATCAAGCTTTCGCGTTCTCCGCCGCTAACCAAATCGTACGCCTTCAAGGCTCCTCCCTTTGAGAAAGATGGTCGGAGCCGCTTCCCAGTGGGCCAAATCGGAGATGGACGCGACCAAGATAAAGGCTCTAGTCGCCACCGAGAAGATCCTGAAGGAGTTCGTGAAGTGGATTGATGCTTCTAGGCAACATTGGCTGTCGAGGAAGATTGGGCAGATTCCCATCTTCCAGGCGTACTGTGAGTGTGGCCTTCGATTGCCTGCTCAAACTTTCCTCACTCTCGTACTCGAGCACTTTGGGGTGGAGTTGGTGAACCTCGTTCCCAATTCCATCATATTGTTAGGTGTGTTGTTTACTTGTGTGAGGACTACCTGGGGATTCCAGTCGACTTGGAGTTGTTCCAGTATTTTTACGGAATGACTCGGCTGGCGGGAGTCGACGGTAGCTGTAGTCTGAAGCTCCACGACGGGAAGTCGAAGGAGTACATGCAGATGTACACCCGGTCGTCATGGCTGGGATAGAATAACAGGTTGTTCTATTGGGAGACGACTAGTGAAGACAGCCTCTCTTTCGTCGGAAAAGCCGCCGAGAAGATTTCTTCCTGGGATTCGACTCCCAAGGATCTTGGCCGGATCGCCCCCTACCTTCAAGCCATCAAGGACTTGAAGGAGGAGGGGCTCACTGGTTGGCACGTGGTGAAGGATTTTGTCACGCGCCTCATTAGCCCTCTGAATAAACGAGCACATCCCATGTGGAAGTACTCGGGTCGCAAGACCCGACCAGAGATTACGAGCAGGGTAAGTAAACCTTCGATTTAGCTTTCTTTCTATTGATTTCGAACTTGGTTATTGGAAGTTTATTCGCTCTTGCAGGTCTCTCACAAGCGAAAATTGACGCTCGGGTCAAGCTCGTTTGTGAGAAATCCCCGCCACCGAACATGGAGGCTCCTCAAATCTTTGCGGTCTTGACCGCAGAAGATAGGATAAAACACCTCATGGTAATCAAGGACTGATTTCTTCTTTAGGATTTCCTAGTTGTAGAAAAACTTATGACTACGAATTGGTCGTAGAAGAACTTACGACCGGAGAATGGTCATGGAAAAACTTACAACCGCTTCGTAGAAGCACATACGACCGCTTAATAACACTTCTTTTTCTGACTTCTGCAGAAAGTAGGCATGGAAGATCATCAAGATGACGAAGAGGTCGAACTGATGGTCGTTGGCGCGATGATGGAGCAAGTCAAGGCTCCTCCGGCCAAAAAGCGTCGGCTCATGAAAGTCGCCAACAAGGGAGGCCCGAGCGCGAGCTCTGCTGCTCCGACCAGGCCCTTTGCATGGTTCGCTGCAGAAATGGCGAATGCGGCCGAAGCAACTGACGCACTCAAACACAAAGCCTCAAAGATCAAGGTACACTTTTACTATGATAATAAAACTTTCACAGTTTCTGCCCCCTATGGCATTGTCAAGCAACAATTAAAGGAGAACTGGAAGAGTTTTATGTCTTTTGTGAAGGAAACTGCAGCATCAGCAGTGTCTGCGGTCGAGGGCAGTGCTGCCCTCTATGTGGTCTAGATAGGTCTCGGCTATCCAGAGAGCCAGGAGGCTCAAGGTGCGATAGTGCTCGCTCAAGACCCACGACCAGACGTGGTCGTGGTTGAGAAGAAGTCGAATAAATCTTTTTTAGGGAAGGTTTCTTCCAGATTCAAGATCAAATCTAGCACACGAAGGAATGGTAAAAGACAAAAGTGTAAGAATAGCATTTACCTTTTGTTTTTACCATTTGACGTGTTTTACTTTTTGTGATCTTAGCGCGGCTCCTCCAGCACTCAAGGACGTTCCCGTCGAGGAATCCACTGTTATTTCTCTGGAAGTTGGAGGAATAACAGTGGCGGTGATCGAAGGGTCGTCCACCGTCCGAGTGGTGGAAGAGGTCGAGAGATATCTCTCCTGCTATGTTACGAGAGGCAAATCCCATATCTGACCAATCACATCTCGCCACATGTTTCATAGGGTACACGAAAGCTACCTTTATAACTACACAATTGCGGAGTGGCATTTGGCAACCCCTATGTGTACTGTTCCACATGTCGAAAACCATGCCGATCTCATGTCTAAGGATTATACATCATCATTGCTTGAGACCAGCAAATGACACATAAAATTATAACAATCTCAACATTGTCTCAAGGTGGGTCAATCCAACACCATATTCTCTAACATATGTTCACATTATTAGTTCGATATCCCTATATCCATGACCGACGAAATATGGTCATCAATAAAAACATGTGCTGGTCGATAGAGTGACTAGTGTTCCGACTAGGGATACATTTAGAATGACATCATATAAGTTAAAGAGCTTTACTAACAAGTCACATACTTGTTAATCTTTATAACTGATGATTTATTCTTGGAACATAATAACATTTAGTATATAAGTCATAAATATAGACGTGTTACAACCATCTCTATGATTGCCTCTAGGGCATATAAAAAATAGCGTCTATGCCGAAAAATATAGGAAATCACAGTCATTTTTTAGACCGTTGGATCAAGATCTTGTGGCTCACATCTCTCCCTCTCACCTATATAACTCGCCCAACACCCTAACCCTAACTCACTCCACACCCACCCGCTGCCGCCCACAGCCTCACCCCGTGCCACCTCCCGCCCCCTCGCTGGCACCGCCTCAGGCACCATCGATGCCCGCTGACAAGCTCCTTCCGCCCGGCCTCGCCACCCATTCCTGCCACCACTGCCTCCCTTCATCCTCCTGTTCGGCATCCTCCCACGCCGCCTCCTTCCTTGTATCAGGTGTCTACTGCACATCGCTGCTAGATCTACCACCGCCTCACACTTCTGTCATCGCCACCCTCAACCAACCCCGTCCACCGCTCTCCTCGCCCGTGTCCGGTGGCGCCATCACAACCTCGATGTGGTCGCCACCCAGCCTCCCTCTAAACCCTAGGGGAACCGACGAACCCGAACCCTAAACGGGTGAACCCTATCCCTAATCTATCGGCCTCCATCGCCACCGTCGACGGGCACCAGAGAGGAGGAAGACAACTTTGCCGGAGCATGAATCTCCACGTTGATATGAAAGTGAGAAAATTGACTGTGATTTTGCAAAATTTTATACATTTGTGAAATAGTTAATCCGGAGAAATATTACTACTTGCACCCGTGCCGCGACACTTTAATGTATGACAAAAAAGATCATAGTATATGAGTAATATAAAATACAAATGGAATTGCTATCCATCAACCCTCTTAATTTTTTGTGGAAATAAGTTAGATTTCCTTACCTTTAGTTTTTAAAGTTTTCAATCGTTGCACCACCTTAGTGATGAGCTTTAGCTATATTTTTGTCTTGTGTTCACCAAGGCGTATGTTTGGGAGAAAATTGAAGGTGATGGTGATCGACGCAGAGCATGAAGTGGGCGGTGTGTGTGTGACACGGAGGTGATGTTTAGCGTAGACTCGGGACTAGGTAGGAGAGACACAATACCAATTGTAAGTAGTAGTCCGATGTCTGGTGTATAGTGTAGGAGTGGGAAAAGCTTTGGACCTTTTAAGGGGGGCATAGTCCTTTTTATATTTTTTAAAATATTTATTTTTATTCTAAAATACAGTAATATACCTCCCATTTTAGTTTACAGAAATAATCATCTGTCGCTCCACCGTTGGGTGATATGGCTCTAGTTGCTCAACCATTGGGCGGTTGATCGAAGCCGCCCAACGGTCGAGCGACATGTGGAGTAGTCACTCGGTGGTTGAGCGACTTGGGATAGTCGCTTAACGGTTGGTCGACTACTCCACGTGTCTCTCGACCGTTGGGCGATTTAAAATAATAGCATTATTATTTTAATAATTCAATGGGAATAATTGTGGGGAATTAAATGGCAATTTTTGTAGGTAATACATTTAGCAAATCTTGCTCGTAGGTTGTTAATTTTTCTGGAAATAAAATGGTGGTGACAAGGTTGGTTGGTCAATTTGTAATTTTCGTAGATTCTCAAGGGTACGAAATTTGTTAGAGTCGTAAGAACATTTTGTGATCGTCGTATGTTGTTGTAGTGCGGTAAATTTCGAATGAATTTTGTGAGGACGACTGAGATAGAAATGAGTCGTAAGTAGGAAGGTAAGTGATTCTTGCGATGTGCTTTGGGAAATAGTGCAACGATAATAACACAAGAGTTGATCCAACAAGGGGATTACATGACAGCAAGCTAACAAACCAAGGAAAGTACTAACTGGAGTACAAGTTACAACATGCTAGCATTTGTAATCTTAGTACCACTACACACACAACAAGAAGTGGAGCTGCATTTCACGCCGGTGTTCCTACTTGTCGGCAGGCGCCTTGCAACTTGTTGCATTGTTGCCTTCCTGGCCGCAACAGACGCAACGTCTACCCACCGCTCCATCTTCCCCTTCGTCCATATCGTTCATGATGCGATAACTCTGCAGACGGCCCTTCCCACCCTTCAACAGGTCAAGATCCAGAATCCAAGTCCTTTATGCCAAATCCAACGTGGTGAAGTTGCCCACAACCCTGAAGCCTCTTAGCTTGCAACACCACACCTGTAGCACCCTCTCCTTCCTAAAGTACTCCGACATGAAATTCGATGGGTTCAGGTTTATAGTCCCGCATGCGGCGAGGACATGAGAGCATGGCTTGTGAAGGAGCTTTGATTTGTTGCATGTGGAGCTAGGTTCATTCACACGATCTCCAAAGCACACCTCGTGGGTAACAAGAGAGCGAGCCGTCCCAAATCCAGCTCTGTCCTGAAGCAGCACATTGAAACGATGCTCTGTATTGCCCATCATGAAGACCGTGTGCGACTGACCCTTCTCGATCTTGGCCTACATGTACGCTGTAATCTTTGAAAAGTACGATGTATGTGGTTTGGCTGCATGAACTGCCGCATTTGCATGCCTGTCCTTGAAATATCTGATTGTACCGTGTAGAACGTCTTCCATGATGGCGACGAGGGGCTGAGGACGGAGGACCCTAAAAACCTAGTTGTACACCTCCGCAAGGTTAATGATCATTATGTCGTACCTTGCATCATCCATGTCCTAAAACAAGAACCACTTCTCCAATGGCTTGACCTCAATACAATGGGAGAAGCACTTGATGTCACTCGAGGTCCTCCACGTCACATGGGGAGGGTCAAGCTCCGGTAGTAGTGTGAGGTGTTCAGGTTGCGCCATGCCAGAAAGGGGCATATGCTTGTTCCTCTCGACAACGTGCTTCTTGGTGTGCTCCTCCAATATCTCCCAGAGCGCATTAAATTTATGTTGCTGGTTCTACATAGCTAACCTCTTCAACAACTTCATCAACGGTTGCTGCGGGAACTGTTTGAAGAAGTTGGCCCCCAGATAGCGAATACACCATCTGTTTCTCATGTCTGGCCAAGGGAACAGCTCCTCGGGGTCTTGCTGAAGTTTTTTTGATGGCCTTCATCATCCTGGGGTGGCGATCATGGATTATGTAGACATCAGGACATGCCCCAACTACTCCCTTCTTCAGATATCGAAGGAACCACAACCAGGTGTCAAAATTCCCACTTTCCACGAATGCGATGGCTAAGGGTAGAATCTGATTTTGGCCATCAATGCCAATTGCTGTCAGGATCTAGCCGTATTTCCCAGTTAGAAATGTCCCATCGACTGAGATCACGAGCAACATGTGCCTGAAAGCATCAATGCAGGCACCGAAGGCAAAGAAGGCCCTCTGTAATACCGTGAAACCTAGTGGTCTTCTGGATGACTTATCCTTCACAGCAATGTATGTGCCCGGGTTCCTGTCCTACATCACCTAAAGCATACGAGGAAGGTTGTCGTAAGCCGCCTCGAAAGTACTGAACCCCCTTTCCAAAGCCTTCTGCTTCACGCACCATGCCTTTGCTTAGTTAATCTTATACTTGAATTTTTGCTTGATAGCCACCATGATGTGCTTGGCCTTCAGGTCCTTCTTCACTATCTCTTCGTACGTGAGATTGACTATGAAGGTGGACGTTAGGTTGCGATGCTTCGGCAAAACACTAATGAGCATGTAAGAGTGCGGCTCCGCCTTGGAGACAATCCAGTGAGCCTCGTACTTGGGTCTACATGCATGCACTCACCCAGGACAACCAGTCTACTCGCATACCATTGTGTACTGCTCCTGGCTGGATTTTGGGAAAGGCCCCCAGCTTAATGGCATAATTTGTGCCATCAAATAGAGGTGCTTCACCTAGGAACACTATATCACTACTGGCTATCCTTTACTCTCTAAATGGTTAAGTCTAATAAAATAAGAGACCAAGCTCTGATACCACTTGTAAGATCAAGGAGGCCGACTAAAGGAGATTGAATAAGCGGTTTTTAAAAAAATTGGGCTAAAACCGATTTCTAATGCGAAAGAGTAAGACAAATCAATTTTGTACAATTAAAACCTAAAACACCTAGTCTCACCAAGTGCACCAATAATATAAGACTATATCAATGAAGGCAAATATATAAAGACATGTAAGTAATTTAAATCTAGAAAAGTAAATTGTACAAAGTAAATCACTACAGAACAAACCACAATAACATAAAGACTTTTTACCGTGGTGTTTGGAGACTTGCCGGACTCCCCTAATCCACGTTGAAGTAAGCCCAAAATAATTGGACCGGCTTTACGAATTAAGCCAAACATCTCTGAGGTCAGTCCAAACACTTGGACCGGCTCCAACACGAACCAACACCTCGATCAGCTCGGGGTTGCTCTTCCTCCACTCCAGAGATGGTGAGCACCAAACCACTCACAACACGCTGGGCCTCTTCACAATATTCTTTGAAGAGATCACCTGTCACGACGCCTCCAACGCCGTCTAGGAGTCGGCAAACTCTAAGACTAATAAGCCAAGCCCCTTACTTAACTCTCACCATGTGCAACGAATGCACGAACTCAAGTGGATGTGAAATCCAACTCTAGATACAACATATGCAACTATAGACCTCTTTCCTTACTCACAATGTGGAACACATGCACAATGGAGAGGAGAAGCTCACACTAGCTTAATAGAATGAAATGAAGTGCCAAAAGTTTAGTACACAACCAACCAAGGGGGTATTTATAGCCCCAACCACGAAAACTAGCCGTTGGAACGAGCATCCTGAACAAATCAGGATTTTCGGTAGTACCTGATGAGGACATCCCTCCTTCGGATACACGCACTACACAAGACCCTCCAGATCTGGGTGCTGAACTACACAGTCCTATGACAAGAGCTAGAACACAGCACTTAATCGATGAGGTAAAGTCGTTTCTAGGGCTGAGTGTATTATTTGAGAACTCTATGATGCTGCCTAATGGAGATGATTTACTTGTACTCAGGAATCTAGGACTACGACCAGTTCAAGAAGGTCTACGACCACTACAAGAAGACCTACGACTAGTTGATTCGATTGGAGCAATCTACGACCCGAAAAGTGAGCGCGAAGACTCGTTGGACACAATCTACGACCAAAGATAGTATGGACTCCTCAAGACCACCTAGGACCATCCTACGACCGGATCTTCGACCGAAATCGCAACACAAGGTCTTTGCGTCACCGTTTGGAAACTAATAAGACTTTGTAAGCGTAGCGAGGTCGAGTCACGGTTGTGTACGCTTCATCCACGGCCGCACAACCTAGGTCGACCTCCTCACGTCCCCTATAAATATCGATGGCCGTCATAGTTTAGGCGGGTTTTTCTTAGATTATTACGCCAATTGCGGTTTCGCGATTATCGGTTTGAGGAACCCCACTTGTAAACTTCATCCATATCCGCAATACAATTGATTGCATCTACCTTGTTCTTGTGAGTTGCTTGATTGCTTGCGGAACAATAACCTTCGTGGTAAGGTCGATCGCGTGCAAGCGTGGTCGATAACGACAGGCGTGCGAGTGTAGCGAATTGCGAGGTGACGATCTGTTGGTCGAAAGCCTCAAAGCGTCAACGTCCTCACGACGAACAAAATCGAACCTATCGGAAGATCGGGCCGCCGTGACTCATCAGTACCACCGTTTCCGGACCGATATTACTGCAGTCGAGGTTCAACGGTCGACTGTTGTGCATTTAATGCATCTGAACTAGCCGTTACACATAAGATTGCGGTACTACCGCCAACTATAAATCAGTGCTACCGCATCGCAGTCGTACCGTTCGGCTAGAATGAAGCAACTGTTTTCCAGAGCTCAAGAATTCTAAAAAACACACTCTCTGGAAAACTCGTACCGCCAAGTACATATCGGTATTACCGATTTCCAGAGGAACAAGAATCTAAAGAAAAACACCCTCTCTGGAAAATACGTACCGCCGTGAAACCATCAATATTACCGACTTGCGGTAATACCTCTCAAGAGATGCGGCCATACCGATCCAAGGGAGATAAATTTTTTTTTTACCAAAAACACGCTCTCTATAATATACGTACTGTCACATAATATGCGGCCATTCCAATTTTCAGAGAGTATCAAACTACTCGAAAATACACTCTCTGTAGTTTACGTTCCGCCATCCTTTTTTGGTACTACTGACCCGCGGTAGTACCGCATTTCAAATGTGGTCGTTCCAATTATCAAAGGGTATCAAAATGTTCGAAAAATATGCTCTCTGGAAAATACATACCTCCAACCAAATATAGGTACTACCGACTTGCGGTAGTACCACTTTATCAACAGCGGACATACCGTTTTTCAAAACAGTTTTCCAGAAACTCAAATCAAGACAATGCATGAACCCTAACAATTCACAAAACACATTTGCAAACTTAGATCATGCAGCAAGGAGTAGGTACATGAACTTCAACCATTTGCAAAGTATAGTCACATGCAACAAGGATTAAATGCATGAGCTATGACTATTTGCAAAACATATTCACAGATACTAGCATCATGCCATGGTGAGCTAGAGCAAGCGAGATTGAGCTATCAACACATGATTAGACTCAAGCTAGTAGGCAAGACCCCCTCTTAACAGTACGACAACCTATACTAGTAATTCGGTTTCCCAAGCAAGCACCGAGACCAGTAAAAGACTAGGAACACATCCTTAGCCCTAGCTAGTCATACATTTGCCTTGCACGTCCTCTTCAAGCATGATGACGCACATCTTCACTTCAAGTCCAGGTTCTTAACATGAATATCATCAGCGCATGATGATCTTCTTCACTTCAGGATCTTGTTTTCATACCCATCAACACATGATAACATCCTTCATGTCGAATCTTGAATTGAATATCATCAACATATGATGATCTTCTTCACGTGCCCCCCATCAACACATGATGGGTCTTCTCTTGACTTGATGATCAACTCAAGATCATCTACTCTTAGAGATCTTGATATGCATCAACACATGATTCATTCTTCACTTGACTTTCATCAACCCATGATGGATCTTCTCTTCTTGACATGATGCCGATCAACTCATGATGTCATCCAAAGTCATCATCATCAGGCAACTCAACCTATTTCAACAACTCTTGGAAAATATTAGTTCCACAATGTGATTGTCATTACTTACCACAACATACCATTAACTCATAATGGTGGGGGTCAAGATACTTCAATCTTTCCCTCTTTGGTAATTGATGACAACCATCACACTTACAAATAATTGAATATAAGAACATATGAGTATATATGAACTATACAAGTTTTATATACTCTAGGGTATATTTCAAAGTAGAGATCCCAAACATATGTGGATAAAGAAATATGGATCAATACTAATGAAACCATAAAACATAGAGTGAACTATCCCTAAAGGTGTGCATACACGAATCAGTAAAAAGAACAAATGCACATATTCAAGTTAGACTTTTGGTGGAGTTCAGCTTATATTTTGTATCTGAGGAATGCAACAAGATATAAGAAAATGGTGTCAAATGCATACCTCCTCGATTTTCACCTTTTCATCCAATTTAGACTAAACAATAAGTATAACAATTAAAGTGTTAGTCTCATAAATAGATTTATCATTAATCACTAAAATACTCTATTAACTCATAATGGTAGGTCTAGATTCTTCAATCTCTCCCCTTTTGGTGATTGATGACAAATCCTTTATCAATAACAACATTTGGATATGAATGAACATAAGATGGGAATTTAATCTAATTGAAATATATCCATGCATGTCATTAATCAATTTAAGACTTATGCACATAATGCATTCTTAAGCATATGAATGAGACATGCATGAAAATATTTGATATCACAAGCGAGAATATATTATTCATCCAAATATGGAAATATTGATCATATAAATATTCTCCCCCTTTTGGCATTAATCATCAAAAAATTGAAAACAAATCTAAGCCAATAGAGAGTTTTGGCAAAAAAAAAACAGAGAGCTTGGCAATTGAATTCATTTTATTTTGATAATTGAAATATTCTTCCTTTTTTGAAGAAAAAGTTTTGTTTTCAAGATATTTGAGGAAAACCAAAATAGGTTGCAAACTCACTTTTGAAATGATTGCCTTCAACGAAACTTACTTGTGAAATCCCCCAAATAAATAAGCTCAAATAAACAAGCTCAAATAAACACAAGTTTTATTTTGGGAGGCTCAACAAAATGCAAACCAATTTGAAATGATCTTCAATAAACATATAATATAGAGAGAAAAATTCCCCCTAAACATGTGCATTATTAGAAATTTTGACAGAGTTTCCCTTATATATTGACTGTGAGGAATAATAGTTCACAAATATCATTCAAGTAATAATCAAAGATAATCAATAAAAGATGCTTGAAATATCATTAAGCATAAACATTCAGTGCATCACAATTAGTCTTCAAATACTCAAAACACAGTGTTCCCAATAGAGACATAGAACATAAATATCATAACAATTTCATTTCACCACAATATATAGTAGACAATTTCTGGTCTTCCTTCTTCTTTGCTTCTTCCCATCTCGCATGTTTCTGTCCTTTTCTTCTTCTTGTCTTCTCCTCCTTTCGCACCAAAATGTCAAGAAGGGTTACTCCTGTGATCCTTGAGGAGAAGGATCATTATGGCGGTGGCTGTAATATGCTGGAGAGGACAAGGACTACTTAACGGAGTGGCCTTGATCGGTCAAGGTAGAGCAGAAATCCTATTGGTTGTCTCTGAGTGAGCTTCCTCCATTCTTTGCTCTAGTCTTTGCTAATTGTACTCTAGTCTTTGTTGTGACTCTCAAATTTCCATCATAACTGAGAGAATTGAAGCTTGGTCTTCTGGAGCTACTGCTGGAGGTGCTGCTGGAGCATGAGGTGATATGATTGCAGGCACTGGAGCTCCCTCCCTAGGCTTGTAGGCCTTGTGTACTCCTGGCCTTGCTCCTTTGAACTGAGTCATTCTCAAGATGAGTGCCATGATATATGGTGCGAAGTATATTCTTTTGACTCTGTCATTCTTGGAGGCATTTATCTCTCTCATGATCACATCAATCTTCATGACATTCATGATATTATCAATAATGTTCCAGGCATACCCTCGAATGGCATCGAAATTTCCACTCTTCGGAAAGGAGTGGTTGATTATCCTATTGACCAAGCTGGGTAAAGGGAGAAGGCCGCCAATCCTACCACACACAAAGTTGACATCTTCATCATAGAACTCCCTGTAAGCTGGAACCCTTATGACTTCTTTGTCATACAATTTTTCTTGGGACCCTAAATAAGTTCACAGAGATATTTCAAAATCATCCTTGGATGCTTGATATCTTTGTATCCCTGTCATCCATATCAAGAAGTCGAAAGAGTCTGATACATATACTGTGGCATAGAATTGTCTTATAATGTCGTCATTATAATCACACCTTAAAGCCAAAATCTCATCCAAACCGATATTGTGACAAAGCAGATAGGCTCCATCATATTTACCGATTGAATACAAATGAACCCAATTCACATACTTGTGATCAGTGAATTACCAGTGTGGACCGTAGAGATTTGCAAACACTTCTTGTTGAAATCTCGTGTGGAATCTTGCATCTGTAGAATTGATAGGCTTCTCATACTGATTGACCTGTCGAAGAAGAGTATACTTCTCACTTGGAATCAGCATGAGGTCAACCTGAGGCTCTTTGGCCTCACCCATTTCCTCATCACTTGCAGTCGCTTCTTGGGAGGATGCCTCAATGTTGCTATCAGTCGCTTTTGTTTCTAAGCCGCTAGCGTCCCTCGAAGGTCTTCTTGCGGTAGCCTTCCTAGCAGGTCTCTTTTGAAGAGGGGTTCCGGGAGGATCATATCGCTCTTGGGGATCTTCATCGAGACTGGCCCCTTTGCGAAGAGAGGTTGTCTTCATCCTCAGCATGATTTCTGAGATGAGAAGAGATTATTAGAATAGGTTTTATGCAAAAGAGAAAGATCAAATCAAATTTTCTCTTCTGGAGCGGTAGTACCGTCGTTATCAAATCAAATTTTCTCTTCTGGAGCGGTAGTACCGTCATTGACAACACGGTATTACCGTAACTTGGAAGTAACTAGTGTTTGATAGGAATGAATCAGTGAATTCGACATAAAAAGTCATAAAACATTAATTACTATCAATTTTCCCGAGAGAAATTGACTTAAGCATACACATTTTGGATTAAACCCTAGAAAAGATATAGATCCAAAAGAGATGAGAAACGAGAGAATCCAAGGAAATACCTCAGGGATCGGATGAGATATGATCACAGGAGATGATTCCAACAAACGGATTGAAGAAATATCCACAGAATTGAGAGATTTGGGTGTTGAGTTCTCGGAGGAAGAACACGGGAGAGAGAAAGGTCTGGAGAGAAGGTCGACGGAATGACCGAGTTGGATGAGAGAGAGAGGGATTAAAACCCCGTGTGAGGGCATTTAAGGTATTTCACCAACCAACACGGTAGCACCGCAATGTTATGTCGGTATTACCGAACTTCAGTAGTACAACATGTTTTGCTGGTAATATCGGTGATCTTCAATCACGTTGGTTTTTGACCGCGTCTTCGACCACGTTTTCCACCACGAAGTTTGACCACGAAGTTCGTCCATGTTTTCGACCACGTTTTCGATCACATTTTCGACCACGTTTTCGACTACGCTTTTCGACCACGTCTTCGACCATGTTTTCGAGTAGCGACTTGGTCTCGGGTGATTGCTTTGCCAACCCTTACAGAAGAATGGTAGTACCGCTATAGAAGTGTGGTATTACTGGGCAGCGGTAGTACTGGCGTTAAAACGCGATATTACCGTTTTGACTAAAAAAATTAGAAGCTAAGTTCGAATGCAAATGATCATTTACAATAAACAATCAATAAATAATTTGGAGGATAATTATGAATGAGATAGATAGTAGAAACTCAATAAATATAGTTTTTACTTAAATAGATATTTTAAGAAAGATTTTGAAACTATTTTCACAAATACATCAAGAGAACCGAATAAAAGCAAATTGAGCATATGATGATTTAAATCATTCAATTCCATGTATGAGTCCTTAATACCATTATGGACCTATCCATATGAATAAATTTGGCTCAAATGGCAAAACTCACTTAAGTGTTAGAAGGTGACCACTTAGGTCAAGATAGTTTTTTGGATGAATTTTAAAAATAAATAACTTTTGCTAGGTTGACTTTTTGGAAATCTTTTGAATATAAAAAAGGTTTAGAATAGCCAACACTAGGATATTCCTTTTCTAACGATTTTCAAACTCCTTTTAGAATAGATTTTACACAAAAGTCTAGTTTAAGTCAAAAATAAGATACTATAATTTTGGATTTTGGCTAGAAACTCTTTTTCACTTAAAATATGTTTTTATTGAACCAAAAACTTTGGTAAACCTTTGAAAATCATTTCTATATATTTTGCAACTAGTTTCTCAAAGGATTACTAATAGATATGAATTTTTTCATTTTTGGCTAAAAGGCTCAATTTTGAAAAACAATACTAGCACTAAACTTATTTGGGCACACTTAGGGATGTGATATACATGTATGTGACTTAGCACTCCCCTTTAGTGTGCCACTACCATCTTACTCAAGATTTCAATAATAAAGTTGTTGGACAAGGGCAAGACCACCCTTTCTAAAAAAAATTCATGGAATGCAACCTACACAAGGTAAAAGGGCTAGATACTTCAATGTAAGTACATGTTACCGAGATGGCATGGGTTCTTCATATGAAGTGATAATCCTCAAGCTTGGCTTAAATTTTGCATATGGTGGAATTCACCTCATCATGTGAGCCAAACCTCCAATATCTCTCCAAGTACTTATTAATAATTTAAGCACCTTTTGGTACTCGAACTCGGTTGGGTCCTTGAATGTTAGTCACAAGAGATTTGGGCGACCAAATGGCCCTAGCTATAAGCTTTGGTGAACTAACAATTTTAGCAAACAATTACCATATTTATCCTTCTTAAGCAAATAATAATGATTATAGATAATTGGCTTATGAGAGATACCTTTGGGACAATCCTTACTAAAATGTCCTTTTTCCCGGTAATTCTAGCAAGTTTGATATTTTCTTCCATCCTTTGTCTTCTTGTCTTGCTTATTGTCGACTTGCCTCTTCTTTGAATGTCTAGACTTGACATCCATTTGATTTGTGCACATCGAGACGTTGTGGCCCTTCTCATTGCGTCCAAGGTACTTGGTATAATTCTTTGTATATCTTGCATTATGCCTTGTCTTGCTATTCCCCTTCTTCTTTGGAGCGAAGCCAATTCCACTCTTATCTTGCAAGTATCTTTGTTTGCTCAATATATCATCGAGAGTGGCCTTCCCCTTGTAGCTTCTTTTCAAGGCATTTTCTAATTTTGTGACTTGGGGCTTGAGCTCTTTGTTTTCTTCTATAAGGTTAGTATCACAGGACACAGAGGAAATAGAAACGTCTATTTTTGAGCAACAAGGCATATAAAGCAAATCATGAGGTGGATATGCTAACCTTAGATGAAATACAAGAGTTAGGAGCTACACACAGCATACCATCTAATAAATCACATGTTATGCCTATATCCACCTTTGAACTAGTGATTTTCTTGAGAATGAGAGATTCATGTTCTTATTTTAGCATATCATAATTATTTTGAAGAGAGATATGATCTTTCTTTAAAGCCTTGAATCTCATTTTCTCTTTCCCAAGATATTCTTTAAGTTTTTCTAACATGTCCATCAACTCTTCATATGTAGGCTCATCATTATTTACCTCATTATTACCTTTTGCCATGAAGCATTGAGTTGATGTAGATGAAGTTGAGGACTCCCCATTGTCAAAGCTAGAAGATGAGCATTCTTCTCCCGACATCCACTCTTCTATTGTAATATCCTAATTTTCTGGGCTTTTAAAAAATCTTTTATTAGTTAGTAGTTGGAAAATTCAACATTTAGATTTTATTTGAATTTTTAATTAAAACTTAACATGGACTTTTAGCTTCAAAACAATTTAATGTGATTAATCCCAACACCAACAATTGTCAAAACTATTTTATTTGGATTCTATGTGCATGGATATATTTTCTATAGAACAAACCACAATGACACAAAGACTTTTTACCGTGGTGTTTGAAGACTTACCGGTCTACCCTAATCCACGTTGAGGTAAGCCCAAACTAATTGTACCTGCTCCACGAATTAAGCCAAACTCCTCCGAGATAAATCCAAACACATGGACCGGCTCCAACACGAACAAACACCTCGATCAACTCGGGGTTACTCTTCCTCCACTCCATATATGGTGGGCACCAAACCACTCACAACACACCGGGCCTCTTTACAATCTTCTTTAAAGAGATCATCGGTCACAACGCCTCCAATGCCGTCTTGGAGCCGACAAACTCCAAGAGTAATAAGTTAAGCTCCTTGCTTGACTCACACCACGTGCAACGAATGCACAAGCTCAAGTGGATACAAAATCCAACTTTAGATGCAACACATGCAACTAGAGACCTCTTTCCTTACCCGCAAGGTGTAACACATACACAATAGAGAGAAGCTCACACTAGCTCAATAGAATGAAATGAAGTGCCAAAAGTCTGGTCCACAACCGGCCAAGGGGGTATTTATAGAACTAACCACAAAAACTAGTCATTGAAACAAATATTCTGAGCGCATAATGAGACTCAAGCTACTAGGCAAGACCCCTCTTAATAGTACGTCAACCTATACTAGTAATCTGGTCTCCCAACTAAGCACCGAGACCGGTAAAAAACTAGGAACACATCCTTAGCCCTAACTAGTCATACATTTACTTTGCACATCCTTTTGAAGCTTGGTGACGCACACCTTCACTTCAAGTCTGGGTTCTTGACTTGAATGTCATCAACGCGTGATGATCTTCTTCACTTCGGGATCTTGTTTTGATGTCCATCAACATATGATGACATTCTTCATCCTGAATCTTGACTTGAATATCATCAATACATGATGATCTTCTTCACGTGCCCTCCATCAACACATGATGGATCTTCTCTTGATTTGATGATCAACTCATCATCATCTTATCGATCTTGATATGCATCAACACATGATGCATTCTTCACTTGACTTCCATCTACCCATGATGGATCTTCTCTGTAATATTCCAAAGTTTTGTTACTATTTCAAAATTAATAAAATTATTATTTTATTGATTTTCCTGAATTGTATATGAGTTTCCATATTTTCTAAAAATTCAAAAGGAGGTTTATTGCTTTTATTGGATTTCTTGAGTTTTTAAAATCAAAAATAAAATTTATGGGCCTTTTGGAGTTTTTATTGGATTTAAAGTTAAAAATAAAATTTTAATTAATTTTTTGGATTTTGAAAATGCTTTTCATATTTTTTAGAAATTAAAAATAAATTATCTGCAAAATTAAAAGCCAAATTTAATTTATAAATAATTTCATTAAGTTCAAAATAATTTAAGGAATTTCTGTGTATTTTTCTAGATTGTATTAACACTATTTGCTATTTTTTGAAAAACCTATTTCTTTTAACTAAATTTATGAAATTCGAAAAGTATTAAAAATCAGGGTTACTGTTCTGTGCCGATTTCCCTCTCTCGGCCCACTCCTATTCCTTCCCCGGCCCACCTCCGCTGCGGCCTAGCTCCCCACATCAGCACGTACGCGCCTCCGCTTGCTCTCACCGACAGGTTGGCCCCACCTATCGGCGCCACCCTGTGCTTCTTCCCCATCCTCTTCTGCCCGTTGGCTACCCATGCCAAGCCACTCAACCTCTTCAACTCACCTCTCCTGTCCCGTTGCCTTCACTCGTCCTCGCCGCTCCCGTCAACAGGCATTAAGTGCCAGGTCTTTCGCTACCCCCACTCCCCCTATTTTCTTCCCCTCAACCTGCTCCCATCCTCCTCGCCTGCCGTCATCATGTCGGCCAGAGCTTCACCATGTCGTGCCCATACCGCTCCCATCCTCTGGCAACCCCTAAGCCCTTTAAAGGTGAGCACCCGGAGCCCTTTCTCCTCCACTCTCTTTTCCCCCAACACACTCACTCTCTATTGCCTTCTCCTCGCTATTCACCGTCGAAGCTCGTCGACTGGAGCTCGCGCCGCCGCCTTTTGCGCCGCTACCAAGGATCCTCCGCCGCCTTCTCCTCCACCGTCGGCATCACGTCAACGTCGCCTACCTTGTGCTCTCCTCGCCGGCACCAGCAACCCACCGGAGCACCGTCACCCACTTCGACCGCCACCGCCGTCTCTATTTCTCGTCGCCGCCAGCCACCTCTCCACAACCCACCACCAGAACAGTGCGCCCTAGATTCCACACCTCACCCTCGTCCTTTTGGCACCACCCGCCGGCGTCCCCGTGCCGACGTGGCCGCCACGTCGAGCCACCTCCTCGCCATCAGGCGCCACATTAGCCGCCTCGGCATGCGTGGCCAGGCACACATGGCACGGCCCTATGCCACGAGCTGGGTCCACCGTGGACTGGCTCGCGCCCGTGGACCCAGTCCACCGGCGTGGGCCCGCATGCTAGTCATTAAAGCATTAGCTTTAGGAAAATAAATTATTTAAAATTAAATCCGACCGCTGACATCATCATGACGCAATAAATGGATTTTCCTTTAGAAAACTAAATAAAAAAAATCAGAAATTCCTAATTTCATCATTTCATGTATTTTCAAACATCCGAGAGCCCGTTCTTTTCCGTTTGAATTCCGATTCGAGCGATTCAAATTTATAAATTTATCTAAAATCAAGATTTACCTTTCTACACTAAAATTATTTAATTTGCAGTTCATTTGAATTTTCTTTATCTTCACGTGTAGATTTCGACGACTTCGGAGAATCGGATTTCGACGCGATTTGAGAACAGTAACTAATTAAGTAAGACAAGTTACATCCTTTGATCATATTTGAATCCTGGTATTTTAAATTATTTAAATTCTATTTTGAATTATTATTGCATGCTTATTTAAATTCAAGTAATTTAAATTCATGTTTTAAGTTTTATAGTTATTCCCAATTCCATTGTATAGCCAATTATTGTCAATATAGACAGTGTAGAGAACCTTTCCGAATGCGCTGTATTTAGGAGTTAGGAATCGAAAGGATTTGATTATGGGAGTACAGTGTTGTTGGAGGCTTGGTTAGGAGAATACCCTATTGTTGGATTATAGCAATATACGATGGATGGATATTGGATTGTAGGAATACATGATTCTTGGATATTGATTATACAATTGTTTATTGCTGGGTTATAGGATTGAATATTTGTTGGAGGATGAACTATAGAAATGCAATTTTGACGGATGTGGAATATAGAATTAAATGATTGATGTTGGATTTTAGGAATAAATCTTGGATGGATTATAGGAATAAATTTTGGTGGGATTCTTAGAAATAAATCTTGATTGAGTTCTGGAGATATATCTTGAATGGATTATAGCAATATATCTTGGTTGGATTGACCGGTATATTTTGCTAGATTATTGGAATATGTCATTATTAAGATCAGATTGTTGATATCGGATTATAGAAATAGATTATGGTTGGAAGTTGGATTTTTAGAGATATATGATCGTTAGATATTGGATTGTAGAAATACATTATTGTTGGATTGTTGGAATAAGTCTCGTTGGATTATTAGAGTATATCTGTGGATATCATGGGGATATGCTCCAGATCTTAGGATGATGTGACAATTGGCAACGGCGTTTATGGTTTGTCGTTTCACGTGTTTTTGGCAAAGTTGGCATGCTGTCATGCCATAACCGTCTGATCGGCGGTCGGCGGTCGAGCCGGTCCATCTGTGATCGACCGTACCGGTGGCGATCGGGCAGGGAATGTCAGAAAGTGGTATTTTGAGCTGGGCCAAAAATAGAGGGTGTAGGCAAAAGAGGGGATTCTATTGCACTTGGTCCCATAATTTTTGGAGTCTCCAGTCAAAAGTTCTATTGGTTTAAAAATTCCAGTAGATTTCGATTTTTAGAGGTTGAAAATCAGCTAAGTCATAACTGGTGCTCTGACCGGCCAATAGCTGGCGGTCAGACCGGCCAGAGTAGGCGGTCAGACCGGCCCTGGGGGGCGGTCTGACCGGTTTTCACTTGGTTCGTCGCCCGTCGTGGCGGCGTTGTTCGGTTGTTAGGTCAAAGTCATGAGTTTCAGGGCATATATGTTGCGTGATGCATGTTTTGACAAACATGAGTCAAGTTGTGAAGAACTTGTTCCCAAATTCGGTTTACTTGTCTATTGTTGTGCAGGTTGCTTGGTGGTCAACGACGGTCAACGGCGAGGA
This sequence comes from Hsuehochloa calcarea, assembly GCA_036346395.1. Classification (NCBI taxonomy): domain Eukaryota; kingdom Viridiplantae; phylum Streptophyta; class Magnoliopsida; order Poales; family Poaceae; genus Hsuehochloa; species Hsuehochloa calcarea. Next base: position 19,308,170 of record CM070602.1, on the reverse strand, counting down.
TGATCGGGACTAGGCTTGGAGAGCTGAGGTCCAGAACGATCGACGATGCTAGGTGAGGTCAATGTACTCAAGCGTGGTGCAAGATGGACAAGGGTGACCTATTGGCTAATTCGAGGCACAAGATGGCTAAAGGTGTAGCTAGTTAGGTCAAGGGATGTTAAAGACGGCGTATTAAAATACGTGCGTAAGTGTCCCGTTTGTTTTGGGCCTTAACGGGAGCTCAATTGAGTCAAACTTCTAGAAGGTCTAAGCCTCCACTATAAATAGGAGAGGGAGGTGGGTGCACCTATGCTTCGTCTCTTTTGCTATTTTTGTAAACCCTAATTTTCTTAGGGAGAGCTTTTGTGGAGGCTATGGTTCTTGATAGTTTGATGTGATTTTTGTGCTCTTGGATTGAGCATTGTTCTCCATTGATGGAGAGGCTGTAAGCCAATATCATATCAATCAATCGAAGGAAAGTTTGATCAATGTTTTGTCTTATTGCGTTCTTTCTCTATATTTGATAATTTTAGGTCTTTCTTTGATCCGTGAGTTTTTGCTTGGTTTCTTCACGTGATCTAGCTTGCTGTGACATGTGGGAATCTATCTAGGTTCATCAATCACCCACGAGCAAGAGTTTTGACCTAGTTTTTGTTTTGACCCGGTTTTGAACCATTCTGCAATCAAATCGAAAAGGATCGCTATTCTTCCAAGAATTATCATAATCTTCGATTGGAATAGGTCCCTAATATCATAGAGAAAGTTTGTTCCAAGTTTTATCAAGTTTGGATTAGTAGATCAAAGGTTTCATCTATTTTCATCTTCGTCATCGAGGCTAATCTGTTCTGTTCTGGAGGCCAGCGGTCAGACCGCCCGTAACGACCGGTCAGACCTGCAGCAAATCGGTCCGACCGCCCTTGAGCCAGCGGTCTGACTGGAAGTGCACTATGACTTGTTATCTTGTGCTTGATCTTTTGTAGTATTGCTTAGGGGTGTTTATTGGATTCAATATTAGTCTTCTGCTGTACCGATATACTTATCTTCATAGCTTCTATAGTTACTGGAGTGAAATTGTGTTGAATCCAGTATTTATGAAAAAGTGAGCGTGCTCGTATTCACCCCCCCTCTAGTCGCCTTTTCGGTCCAACAATATCTTGTTGGATTTTAGAAATGTATAATTGTTGAATATTGAATTATAGGACCACATTAATGTTGGATATTGGATTGGACAAATACAGTAACATTGGACTTTGGATTATTAGAAGTACATGATTATTGGATAACAGATTCCAGAAGTAGCTTATTGCTGGATATCAAATTGTTGGACATTGGATTTTAGAAGTAGATAATTATCCAAGATTGGATTATAGAAATAGATAATTATTGGATATCGGATTATCAAAAATTGGATTATAGGATTACATAATCATGGGAATGATGGATATTGAATTATTAGAAATAATTTATTAAGGAATAATGCATTGATGGATATCGGATTATAGAATTAGAGTATTATTGAATGTTGGATCGATGGAAGCCGGATCATAGAAATAGACTGATATTGTGGATATTAGGCTAATTGATCTTAGAGTATAGGATTATATAATTGCTGGAGATTGGATTATGGGATTACGATTACAATACTGATGGTTCACTTACTGATCTCGTACTTGACAGTTCTTAGACATTGAATCCCTCACACCTTGTCACCCTAGATAAAACTCTAGTTAATACGTTAGTATGACCAGAACATGTTGGAAAATTATACTTAGTCAAAGCTTAGACCAAAAATCTTGATTTGAGGAACTTTAGCCAAAAGTTCAACTATGATTTCAAATGATACTATGGTATTGTGTTTACCACAGAAGTTTGTAAAATGGTTTGATTTGTTAAATAAAATAAAGATTGGTTTGGACTTGGGCGAAATGGATGTTTGGATGGTGCACGTTGATGCACGGGATCGAATAATTTCTATGATCGATACCCATGGGTTTTATGGAAAGTCGCCGAAATCAATTAAGGACCACTCTTCGAGTGCATTTTGCTAAGCCCTATCGTACCACCACATGTTTTGAATGGGAGGGACCTGGCTAACTAATTTGCAACGTTACATTGTGGTCGTGCCATCCGGTTGCGTGGGTGTCTTTATGACTTACTTTTATGTATTCCAACCTGCCGCAAGAGGGGGTCCTGAACCCAGCGGGTTTCTATCCAAAGGGGGAGAAACCTTAGCGAGGTAGGACTACGGTGGAATGACGCATTGTAAAGGCCTTATCACGTGCTCTAGACTGCTTACGTAAGGTAGTGAGCGATGGTATCGACGGGTGCCAAACAAACTAGAAAAGTCGTGTCATGTGGGTAAAGCTGTAAACCTCTACATAGTATAAAACTATCTAAATAGTCGTGTCCACGGTCATGAACATGCTAGAAAAGCCACTCCAAGTTAGATTTTTGGTTTTGATTTCAAAAGACTTTATCAAATAGTTTTGGATTTCTATCCAAATGGGAATTGGGCGGGTAGCCTTGTGATAGGAGGGTATCCTTCACCGCTCGTTAATGTCTGTTATCTGACTATAAAACTTGAGAATTTATAAAATAAATTTTAGTCATAGAATAACTGCTTTGGAACTTAGTACAGGTATTTGGAAAGAAATATTGCTTTATGCAAAATCAACTCTATAAGCCTTCCTTTGTTATATCACTGCATGCATTATAATTCTGTTATTGGGTGTAACTTGTGGGGCACGGTTGTTTGTGCTCACTCTTGCTTAATGCAATGTTGTTCAGAGGAGAAGGACTTTACAACTACTGAGGATCTCGCCAACTAGGCCGATACCCTAGTTGATTGCCTGTGGTAGATTAGCTGGGCTCTACTGCTTCTTATTTCGTCTTACGCTGTGTCTTGTATTGTTGGCTCGTAAGCCTTTCTGGTAATCAACTCTGATAGTTATTATTAAAGTTTTGCGTTTATAGATGTTACCATATTTGTTTACTGTGTGAGCTTGCCACTGATCATGGGACTAGTTAGTAATGCACAGAGGATTTGGGGTGTTAATCCTGGGTCCTTCCATTCTCTTCTTGACTTGATGCCGGTCAACTCATGATGTCATCCCAAGTCATCATCACGATGGAACTCAACCTATTTCACCAACTAATGAAAAATGTTAGTTCCATAATATGATTGTCATTAATTACCACAACATACCATTAACTTATAATGGTGGGTCAAAATACTTCAATCTTTCTCTCTTTGGTAATTGATGACAACCATCACACTTACAAATAATTGAATATAAGAACATATGAGTATATTTGAACTACACAAGTTTTATATACTCAAGAGTATGTTTCAAAGTAGAAATCTCAAACATATGTGGATAAAGAAATATGGATCAATACTAATGAAACCACAAAATATAGAGTGAACTCCCCCTAAATATTTGCATACACGAATGTGTAAAAAGAATATATGTACATATTCAAGTTAGACTTTTGGTGGACTTCAACTTATATTTTGGATCCGAGGAATGCAACAAGATATAAGAAAATGGTGTCAAATGCATACCTCTTCGATTTTCACCGTTTCATCCAATTTAGACTAAACAATAAGTATAACAATTAAAGTGTTAGTCTCATAAAAAGATTATCATTAATCACCAAAATACTCTATTAACTCATAATTGTAGGTCTATATTATTCACCCTCTCCCGAGCTCCTCTGCTGCCCCCCTCATTCTCTCTTCTCCTCTGCTTCTCCCCCTCTCCCCGCCCCCTCCCCTTCTCCCTCCTCTCCCAACCTTCTCCCCCCTCCCCTTCTCCTTGCCCGACCTTCCCCCCTCTTCTCTTCACTTCCTCTGTCCTTCTCTCCCTCTCCTTTTGTCCTCTCCCGATCTCCTTTCATTCTCTCCTGAGAGAAATGGCGAAAGAGACCGTGAGAGTGTTTTTCTATACAACCGTCTAGTCGCTCAACCATTGGACAACTTGGTAGGAAGTAGTGGCACAATGGTTGAACGGCACGTTGATATACCTGCTGCCAAATCGCCCAACGGTCGAGCGACACGGAGTAGTCTTCCAACCGTTAAGCGACTATCCGAAATTGCTCAACCACCGGGCGACTACTCCACCTGTCGCTCGACCGTTGGGCGGCTTCGATCAATCGCCCAATGGTTGAGCGACCAGAGCCAAGTCGTCCAACGGTGGAGTGACAGATGATTATTTTTGTAAAATAAAAAAAGATATATTACTGTATTTCAGAATAAAAAAATAATTATTTTAAAAAAATTCTCCTTTTTCATCCGTTGCCTTTTTTATCTTGAGATTCACACTATTTTATTTCTTGTTATATTCTCTATTCTATAAAAATATACATGCCCATATCTGATGTAAAATGGGACAGATCGGAAAACCGATGAGACAAGAGACCTCCCCTTCGCAGGTAAAAATCCACTTACGTAGGAGTGATGCGGATGACACAGGTGCCGTACATAGACGGATGAGACCTGTGCGACTGAAGTCAAAGAAGCTGCTACGTGTGACAAAACATGGTTTACGACGGGCATTTGGCCTGTAGCTTTAACCGATGCTAAGCTAGGAAGGACAGGCCCATAACATAATAACATTATGTGAAAGCAGACCAGATGTAGTTAATCCAGCAAGAATGCCTTTTACTATATAAGAGACAGGAATGAACAAAAGTTAATTTGTTCCAATTTCGCTGCACCATTTTTAATTTTTTTTTTTTCCTCAGTTAATTTTTAAAAATTGCATTATCAAAATTGCCAGTTATACCACCAATGTGAACATAAAGTTACCAACGCTTAGTTAGAACGTGGGCTGGGTACCAAATGCAAGAATTTTTTAAAAAATTAATAATATTATTATTTTAAAAAATTACAAAATAAATAGTTAATTTTTTTAAAAAAAAACTAAACTATTGTCACCATTTGAAAAGGCGAAAGGGCCTAGAACAATGCTGAGATGTCCTTATCGTCACTTGAAATGACGACATGGTCATATCTTCACTTCAACTAGCAACAGGACACTGTCGTCATTTCAACTGGCGATGGTCCTATCTTCACTCTAACTAGCGACAGGACCCTGTCACCATTTCAACTGACGATAGGGACGCCTACTTATTTTTTTTACTATCTGACGAGGATCTAATAATCCTCATTTTATCTTTTATCTATAATTCTTATTATGGGTAAATATGATGTCACATAGTCCCCAGAAGTACCCCCTATATTTATAAGGGGGAGGCCTACCAAGTGATTGTAAGATCTTCTACAATCACCCCCATAGTCGTAAGTCTTACTACGACTATGTCATGATCGTAAGTCCTTCTACGACCACTACCTGGTCGTAAGTCTTTCTACGACCATTACCCAGTCGTAAGTCCTTCTACGACTATTGCCCAGTCGTAAGCCCTACTACGACTTATACCCAGTCGTAAGTCATACTACGACCAAATAAACCACGACCACCTTATAATCAAACCTACAAGCGAGTGGGTCCAATTGATTAAGGAATCTGAACGGTCCACACGCGCTATTATTCCGCGTAGTAATAGCGCTTAAATACCCCATTACCTACGAAGATAATCGCGGACGGCGTGAAGAAGCCAATGCGCGGTAATTCATCGCCATCATGCGCCCATTATCGGCTTAATTAAGGCGCCTCTTCCGCAGGACAAAACGACTACTTCTTCACGACTATATAAAGACATCAATCAGAGGGTGCAAAGGAAGGCGAAACAGAGCGAGTCAAGGAGAAACACAAGTACCGTTCTTTGTAATAGTCTTAGTTTCTTACTTGATCATCGAGAATCTGATCAATACCATACACACGGGAGTAGGGTTGTTATTCTCCGGAGAAGGCTGAACCTGTCTAAACATCCCGTGTCAACCACTCTGCGTGATTTCATCTTTAGGAGACCCCCCGAATCAAATAATCTTTACGTAAGATCGGTTCTAATACACCGACACTATCTATTTCCGATCACATATTTTGGACAAATCACAATGATATTACAAAACATTCAACACAATGTCATCACATTTTTTATCGACAAATCACAATGATATTATAAAACATTCAGTGCAACGTCCCTATATATTTTGTCGATAAATCACGCTGATATTACAAAACATTCATCACAACGTTATCACCTAGTTTTTCGACAAATCAAAATGATATTACAAAGCATGGAGCACCACATATTTCAACATGGCGAACCTTTCCCGTGGTCGTGACCTCAACATTCGCCGTCGATCGCCTCGAGTGGGGTGGTCGGATGAGATCCCCGTGGCGCCGATTGGACTGCTGATGCCTCCTTTATCATGTAGATTTCTCATAGGTCATTTCTTGAAGGTGTGCCTAGACTCTATGTAAATGGAGCACTTCTATGTACAACGTTCGGTTTCTGCTTCGTCCATATCATTCCTGATATATTGTACCTGTCGCTGGCCAACATTTTCCTTCAGGCTATCAATGTCTGTGGCCCAGATAAGTTGCTCCCAGGTCGGATGGGCAGTGAAATGACCAACCACGTTGTAACCATACAACTCTACACTCTAGATTTGTATCACCTTCTCCTTGTTGAAATAATCAGAGAAGTACTGGCCGGGATACTGAGCCACCGTCAAATATGCGATCATGACATGTGAGCAGGGCCTATGCAGGAGAAGAGACTTGTTGCAAATGCATACGCAACTAGTGTGGCGTAGCGTGCACTCGTGGGTGATCCTCTCGCGATTTGTCCCGCGACGTCCTTTATCCCTACACAGTATCTCGAAGCGAAGCTCCATTGTACTTTCAAGTCAAGAATGTGCCATCCATGCACAAGATTGGACGGTAGTGCCAGAATGCATTAATGCATGGACCAAAGGCGAAGAATGCTCGCTTCAGTATCCTCTAATTGCCCCACTTCGGATCCTTGGAATCTTGAATGTCGATATTAACGCGGGCAATCTTGTCTTGTATGACTTGGAGTTAGTTGAGGAGGTTGTGGTAGGAGTCCTTGAACGTACCCAAGTTTGATTCTAATGTCTTCTATTTTGCCCTCCTCACCTTGGTATGGTTGATTGTGTACTGGAACCTTGCCTTAATCGCCCGTATGATGGATCGTGGCTCACAATCTAGATTATTCATAATCTCACCGTACATGATGTTCGCGATGAAGCCTGATGACAGGTTCTTGTGGGACTGCACTGACTCAATGACGATACATGTGTGAGGCAACACTATATAGCATTTCCAGTAGGTGTCACACTTAGGCTGAAAATGTGTGCACTCGCCAAGGGTATCTCTCTATGTCGCACTTCACGTCGTAGTATCTTAGGTTAGACTTGACACTGTGAATGTATGTTGCACTAATAACGACCTCCTTGCATTTGTACATAGCGCCTTGCCTGATCTTACTCTGGTCATACTCCCATAGCACACAGGAGCCTTTGTGAATGATGAGGTTATCAAACTGGTATGTGTTCTACTCGGATGGAACCGCCTATTGTTCCACAACATCCTTGTTGTCGGATACTTCATCTTCTGACAATGTCATGTAGTCCTGGTCTTCGAGATCCATCCTTTGGACTAGGGCTTCCGACTCCTTACCCTCATCAGCAAGCCCACTAGCTTGCTGTGAAGGAATTCTTTCCACAGGGTCTTCATCGACAACATCAACAACTCCCGGACCTTCCGCTATTGTGTGTGTCGTGTTGTGGTGGAGTCCCCGACTTCTTTTTAGCATTACCACCCCGTTCTTGTTCAGTCGCCGATGAATGAGTGGACTTGGCAAATGCTTGAGCCAGAAGGACCAAATCCCACCGTTCCTCCCTCGCCCTGCGTACATATGATTGTCATGACCTTGTTCCTTAAACTACACTAACTCCTAATATGTGCCATGTGGTGCTTGGTTGGCAAGACAACTTAATCTTAGATCATACACAACATAGTCCAAATCGAATATATGGAACAACCACCGCATCGCAGTGCCCCATGTACGTTATAACACAAATCAATCCCATCAGGACCCTCAAGAATAGTTCTCTGACTGTAGTAAATTTTAAAATTGGTGGCGTCTGACATATTTGATGTACTGCACTGTAAACAAAATTTCCACGATTAACCACATATCTAAAACTAAACTATCCACAAAAAAAGATTATATACAACATAGTACACTATGTAATAGTATATTTAAAACTATGTAATCCATTGGGTTAAAAAAAATTACCTAAAAGATGAACAACAGGACGGACAACACTTTGCTAGCTTCTCTCATCTCCTCTGCTCCTCTCCCTTTCTTCCTCTCTTTGTATTTTTCTTGATTAAAAGTGATTTATGTTAGAGATCTTTTATAGGGTAGATTGTGCCGCTATTTGAAATGGCGATAGAGACTTACGAGACCCCTGTTGCCATTTGAAATGATAGTTTTTCCAAATTTTAATATTAAAAAATTTAGAGACTTACGGGATCTCTATCGCCATTTAAAATAGCGACATGGTCTCGCGTCGGTTTGAAATGTCGCCATTTCGATAGAGATCTTTGACTTTGAGGCTTTGTCGCCATTCTCTATGCTACTTTCGCCATTTGAAATTGAAATGACCTAGTTTTGTAATATTTTTACTATTTATTTTTGTAATTTTTTTAAAATAATATTATTTCAAAAAATGTAAGCCTAAGATTGGGTTACATTTGTTTATTTATTTATTTTGCCTGTGCGCATTTGGCTTAGCGCAGTTCATTTGGCATTTGGTGGACTGCGTGTGCTCATTTGGTGGACCGTTTCCTTTCTTTTTGTTATTTTGGGCGTGTTCATTTGCCACTAGTACACAATGTTACCTTTTGATAACAAACATATTTCATGCTAGCTGTACTCTATTCAACGCGATCAAATTTCCACAACCAAAATTTATTAATCAAGTACTGCTTAAAATCAAACATACATCTAATGCATGCTCTTAAGGACACCATTTCACAATAAAATAATATTGCTTTGATTAGAATAACACCCTGAGCAAGTCAATTCGCACACCCCATTCAATTAAATTCAATAATAGAACACCTCACCCCTCGATTTGTTGATATCTTGATCGATCCAGATCCACCCATGACCCACGCCACCCCCCGACGACAGTACACTTCCTTCCTTCCTTCCCAATCGCAACCGGCCGTCCTTAATTAAGCCCTAAAATAACATAAAATGAACTAAACTAATCTCAATTAGAAAAAAGAGAGGAAAAAGCCAAGTCCAAAACCCCAACCTGGAAGGTAGAATTGGAAGTCGTAAACAAGGCAAGCAAAGAATCCGATCCCGATTAATCACCCAAATCCAGTCGATTTATCCCCCCAGACCCCGGCGGCCGCGTCATGCTCCGGCCATTCCCCTCCCCCCACCGTACCGCCGCCGCAGCCGCCGCAGCCATGCCCCCTTCCTCCTCCCGCTCCCCGGCCGGCGGCGGGGTCCACCACCACGGCCACGGGCACCACGTCTCCGTCTCCCCATCGCCCTCCACGTGTAAGCACACGCCGTCGTCGGCGACGCTCGATCTCCTCATCCTGCTGCTCGTGCTCTTCTCGCTCGCCTTCCTCCTCGCCTCCTCGCTCGCGCACGTCTCACGCTCGCTCTCCCCGCTCCTAGCCTCGCCGCCCGCCGCCGCGGCCCTCGCCTCCGCCGCCGCCGCGCTGCCCTACCTCGCGGCGGCGGCGGTGCTCGCCGCGGCTGCCTTCCTCTCCTGCCGCCGCCTACCGCGCCGCCGGTGCCGCAACCCGCGCTGCCGCGGGCTCCGGAAGGCGCTCGAGTTCGACGTCCAGCTGCAGACCGAGGAGGCCGTGCGGGCCGGCGCGGGGAGCACCGTCGGCGGCGCGGACGCCGCCATGTGGCGTGAGATCGAGGCGCTGCCCTGGAAGGGTGGGCAGGGTGGGAACAACCCGGATTACGAGTGCATCCGCGCGGAGCTCAGCCGGATGGCACCGCCCAATGGCCGCGCTGTGCTGCTCTTCCGCAACCGGTGCGGCTGCCCGGTTGCTAAGCTCGAGGGCTGGGGCGCCCCCAAGAGCAAGCGGCGCAACAAGAAGTGAGAGCTCGTTGACCATTTCTCATTTCTTTCCAACTCTATGAAATAAGTTCAATTCCATCATCTAAACTTCTGACAATGTCGCGATTTCTGTGGGAATGATGTGAATTATGTGCTTTAGTTCAACTTACATACAAAATGTGTTTCCTGGCTTGGCGAAGGGGATAAAAGATGGGAATTACATTTTAATGGTGGACCTCTAATCTGTTTATTTGGTCTCAAAGGAGAGTCGTGATCTGTTTCTGCATGTGCAAATAGGTCATCTAGTGCTAGTATGTTGGGGTCATCTAAGTTCTATGTGATCTTGGAAGCATGCTTATTTGTATAAGGATGCCGGTGGAAGTTTTTATTTATACTTTTCTACTGTTCAATTGTAACTGTATGATTTTGTTCCACTTCCACACGATTGGATTTGGGATGGCTTATGGAAATGTTGAAGGATGGTTGCCATTCCTAATTGAAGATAAATGGCCCTTAGACATCTGATGATCTGAATTTAATTTCATTGACAGCTGATGTTAAACATGATACTAAAAGGTCACTAAATTCTAGGAGATGTTTTGGGAGGTTCTCTTCGAGAAGCTTAAGTCTCACTTGTAACCAGAAAAACATATGCTCATTTTGAGGAACTTGTAGAGTTCTGCAGCTTGTTGATTTTATTGTTCACCAAGTTGGAATAAGTTGTTACCTTACCATGTTACTTGAGGTGGTGGGAGTTACTCTTAAAAGGGTGTAGTTCTGGTGTTGTACTCGAGAAATTCATGAGCCATGAGAACCTCTTGGAACGGTGGCAAAGACTCCACCTATAAGTTCATTTGCGGGGCTAGAAAATTCAGAACCGGACATTGGGAGAGGCACGTACTAGGTCCAAAGGACCTACTACTATGTAATTATGTATTATGGATACCGTTGAATTACTGGAGAGGGGTGATATTGTGTAGTGTCACACATTCTCATTAAATGGCACCCATTTTTTGGCTATAAGCCGTTACTACCTGATTGCGGTTGTGGTTCGTAGTACCATATGTTTTTAGCATTGTCCTGAATGGATTTTAAAAAGTCTCCTATCTATCATATGTTTTCTCGTTATCTAGGATTTCAAATAGGGAGGCTATAGGATTTTTAGGTGTGTTTTTTACCTATGAAAATTGTGTATCTTTTGTTGTAATGGATTAGGGCAATGAAGGGTATGGTAAGTAGAGGCACCAGCACCACTATCTCAAATTTTGATAGCGGAAGAGGTGGTATTGTCTGTCATAGCCATTTTTCTTTCAGATTTGGGACAGGGTGTTGCACTGTGATTGAGATGGTTTATGCTTCATTCACATTCTGCTGATAAGCTGTCTGGGCCTATAATGTTCCTTAAATTCTGCACAGTAGCTCTACATGTGTAGCCTTTTTTAGTTAATTGTCTTGAGAAAGAGAGCAATTATTGTACATTGTGGTCATATCTATATGGGTGAAGTTTATAATGAGGGCTGTTTCATAATCCTTGTTACCACTAAACTCCTGTTTTGCAGGACATAGATTTTCTTATGTTTAAACAGCAGTTCCCATGTGGTTTGTATAAATGATTGGGTCTATCAGAAATTATGCCTGTGCTAACATTTTGACATTTCTATTTTTTTCACAACTAAATATTGGTCGCTTTTGTTTTGTTTTGTTTTGTTTTCGTTTTTCTTCTTGTACTTTTTTTCTTTCTCTTTCTGTAGTTGTTTTTGTTTTTGCTTCTTCTCAGCGCCTTCATCTAGGCTGCCCTGGTGGTTTAGACCTCACCGGGTTCTCATTCCTTCTTGTGCCGTTGTGGTTCCTTTGGCTTGTAACTCTTTTCCTTTACTTAATGGAATGACATGCAAAACTTTTGCGCGTTCTTGAAAAAAAACATTGTTTGATGCACAAGTTGTAATTCAAGGGCACTACGCTTAAAGATGTTTCTGGTTCCATGAAGCATCAGATGCAGGTTATCACTGGTGACAGCTTTTACTTTACTGGCCAGTTTAGAGAATACTATGTACTAAGGCTTCCTGTAGATTATTTACTTCTAGTTAAAATTTCGTTGAAGAACATAATTTTTTTTCAAAGGGATTGTCCAGATTTCACTGGGGAGTTCTGACTCTCTTAGCTCATAGCTGACCGATTATTTAACCGGCACTGGCTACCAATATAATATGTTTTGCTACCATTAGTTATAAGAGCATTGTCTGATAGTCTGGTACAATGTGTAACACAATTATAAATAGTACTATTGTCTGGTACAATGTGTAACACAATTATAAATAGTACTATCTGTGTCTCTCCAAAACATGTTAATGGCATAGTTTGGTCATACTTGTGTGTCGATCATGGCCTCACAGGTAAAGTTATACTCATGAAGAAAGGTTTTTGAAATTATGTAGGTGCCTTTTAGTAAGCGACCATTACCGATGCTTTGGAGATTTGGTTGTTTAAACTCTGCTTCTAGTGAAAGAGTTGTAACGCTTACAAGAGTGGAATGCATTCTGCTATGTTGACTGACAACCCACCAACACATCTTAAAATTTGTTGTTGTTCATTTAGGTTATTAACTTGTACTTGGTACTCCTGCTTTGTAAGTATTGGCTTGGTTGCATTTTACTTTAAAATTGCTATTGCATTGGAATTTACATATTGACTTGGTTGGATTTAACTGGAAATTGCTACTCCCTCCGGTGTCAAAATGAAGTTGTTTTGAACATCGACACGGTCTCCAAAATGAAACTGTAACCAACCATTCATTTCTATTGTGATAGATTTATAAAATCTACTAAATTTATAATATCATGAAAGTATTCTTCGAGACAAATCTATACATATCATTTTCATGTGTTCGTTCTAAATATTCAAAAGGATATTGATAGTCAAATTTTATAAAGTTTGACTGCACTTTACCCAAAACGACTTCCTTTTGTGATTGGAGGGAGTAATATATTGGAATTTACATATTGATAAGTTGGTTGGTGGCACTCTGTACATCTTAGCTTCTGAAAAGAGATTGTGAGAAAAAATGTGTTTTTTTTTCTAATGACTAATATTTGTTGGATGCGCCATTTGTTAGATTTAAACTTGTTTTTGCATGCTGATTGTTTAACCTTTTACTTTGTGCCACCTTGTGATTACGGAAACTTTGATTTGCAAATTCTGGCTGCACGTTTAGCATCATTGTTGTTTCTCGGCTGTAGTTCTGCAGGAAATGACCAACTCTTTTTTTTTCTTTCTAAATCGATTGCCCAATTATAATATTGTTGTTTTTGAGCAATGTTATGAGAGTGCATTCTTAGACCCACTGGCTTATTTTCTTTTGCTAACATTTATTCCTGCCCAAATTAATGGTAGAAATATATATGCCCTTCAGTTTTATTTCTCCAAAAGACTAACCAGATTCCTGTTTTGTGTTGAATTTTGATGGTTGCAGAGGCACACAAGGTTTGTCGCTCGACGGAGGGGTGAAGTGAACGAAAGCATATTGTCACCAATTGCAACATCGTTGCTTCAGACTGCCATGGATTTGTTGAATAATACTTACATTGAAAGATGCATCAGTTACAAATGCTTGTGCCATGATTGTATTGTTAGACGGGATTCTCTGAATCTCAAATTGATATGAGACAAACGATGCAATGATAAAAAAACTGTCATAGAAAAATAAAACATTGGAGATATATTTATCATGATGCTCCCATACCTTTTTTTTTGTCTATACGTGTGGGCATTTTGTTGATTGCCTTTCAAATGGTATATGGTGCCCTGCGCGATATGCTATCATTACGCTTAAACGGTCGTTGGTGCCATGGTGGATGGAATGATAGATGCACTGTCTCTGGGAATTGTCGTTCCACAGGAAATTACACAGTAATGCCGGTCCAAAGATCGCATATTACTCTCCGTGTCATTCCCGTGGACGGGTCTTGCCTGCTCCTTTCCTTCGCCGTACGCCCATCCGTGACATCCACCGCTCGATCTGATTTCTAGACGTGGGCCCCACAAACTCTCTCCCTCATGAACCGGGCATGAGTCACTACGATGAAGTTCGGCTCCATCTGATTTCTACACGTGGGCCCCACAAACTATCTCCCATATGAACCGGGCATGAGTTATTAAGCTGAATTTATTTAGGAGGACAACAGATGTGTCCACGGCACCGAAGTCACTGGCAGCGCCGGACACCAGCCAACATCATCTGCGGCGACCAAGGCCATACCGATCTTTGGGACTGGGAGGTCCGTGGGTCGGGTCAGAGAATCAGCACTACTAGAGCTTAATCCTACATTGCTGATACCTCCCAAGTCCTAAGCCTGCTATACCATGTACGCTGAAGAGAAGAAGAAATCGACGAATCCAAGAGACACACCCATTTGTTACATGTGTATCCCGTGCAAATAATACAAAATAGGAAATGAACTTGAGTAGCAGGACTAGTGAGAACAAGGAAATCGGGAGCGGAGCCATAGTACTCTAAGTGGGTGAGGTTTTTTAGGTACACAAATGGACGTACTCACTAACGCACACACTCATCCGTATCGTACGCACGTCCATATACGTGGGTGCAATTTGAACACACGTCCAATTTAGAGCGGAGGTTTAGACCTCACGTAGTGTGGACATACGTTTTAACCATTGAACAAATATATGTACTCGTGCACTATTCCGACTCGATGAGGCAACCTAGGATCAATTCCAGCGATGGTCGGTCCTCCAAGTGGGTGAGTTTGATGACTTCTTTCATGGCATGCATAAATAAAGCCCGCCTGATTCTGTTCTATGCTCCTTGTGTATTTATATTGTAGCACTGTAGGTATGCAACTGTATCGATCGAATTTGTGTTTTAGCAATCCCAATGTGACCCCATTTAGGGTTTATTTAGATACATTGTGATTTGACTCAATTCCTTCGGATTGACTCAGAATTTGAACTAAAACCCCTTCCAATTCGAATAAATTAGTTATAATCCCTCTCTATCCAAACAAACCCTTAAAGAAGACGAACATAATTTAATTACTCTGCAGTTGAGCTCCTTCTTGTGTATATTGACTGTGCTTGGAAGGAGTGCATAGTCAATATGTACCTGGCTTTCTTTTGTGCTTGATATGGAAGCTTATCTTAGGTGATCTGGAATTTTTTAAAAATAATATTAATTTAAAAGATAATTAGAAAAATAAATAGTAAAAAAATTAAAAATTGGTTTCTGTCGCCATTTGATACGACGATAGGCCACTGTCTATCGCCGGTCTAACTAGCAGGAGTCTTCCCCTTATCTGTCGCGCTCTCGGCCCGATCGTACTCAGCTTCCTGTTCGAGGGTCATCCATCACCACTCTACTTTTCTGGGCTCCTCCAATGCCTCTTCAATAGGGTCAGGTACGTAAGGTTTCTAGCGTTTGAAGGTCTCGGTTCACATCGCATAGTTCAATATGTACTTCTATTCGTTGAACGCCCTATCATACATGTCTGGGCTGTCGATCCATTGGAAGAAGTTGCATCGCATCTCCGGCTGCCGTTATGCACAAATCTAGTTAGGGATATGTGGATTGGAATGTAATATTTGAAAAATCTGTGTGTGTGCAAGATTCGCTTACGACGATGTTCCTACACGTATAGTATGCCCGGGCGGCGATCGTCGGGTGTGTTGACTGGATGATCATAGCCGGTTCTTCACTCACACATTGCGGGCGTGGGAGCTCTGATGGTACCAGTGCATCCTTCATAGAACAATCCGGGTAGGGTTTAGCCCTCTCGGCAAGCCACTTGCGCTTCCGCAGCATCTTTGCGTAGAAGTTCGCCGACGAGTCTGACATCTCATTCCTTTCAGTTGTGTGAATTAAGCTTTGGTGAAATGTTGGGTGTGGTGTTCTCCTCTAGCTCTCTTCTCCTCCAGTTCTCTTCTCCCTCCTTTTATAATGGATCTTTTCGGTCTGAAAAGTTGGTGTGGTGGAGTGTGGTCTTTTTGGCCTGCAAAGTTAGCATGGTAGTGTGTTGTCATCTCGATTTGCAAAAGTGGCAGTGTGTGGCGTGTCATGGTGCGTTCCTTTTGGTCTGAAAAGGTGGCGTGACAGAGTGTGGCATTTTCAGTCTGAAAAGGTAGCATTGCAGTGTATTGTCAATGCGGTCTGCAAAAGTGGTAGCGTGTGGTGTGACAAGGTACGATCTTTCGGTCTAAAACGGGGGCGTTGTGGAGTGTGGTCTTTTCGGTGTGGAAAGGTAGCATCGAAGTGTGTTGTCATCTCGGTCTGCAAAAGTGGTAGTGTGTGGCGTGGCCGGGTGTGGCCTTAAAAGGTGGGGTGTAACGATGCTGACTCCCTCACATGGTTACCTATACACATAAGAACAAAAAGTACCAAAACACGAGACTAGAATAATGTAAGTTGTACAAAAATTTATATTTATATGGCATGACTGATATTTATAAGAACAAATATATACTCACGGGCTCTCTTGGGGCGTACCCCACGTGTGGCTCCTAGCCTCGTCTGGGGTTGATGCGGGCGCTGGTATGAGTAGATCAAAGGCTCAAGCGGCCGAGACACCCTACCGACGTGAGTAGCCTAAGGGGGTGTTGTAAGAGGGTATTGCATCGGCTGGCTCGCTCCGGACGAACCGTAGTGTCCACCTCTTCTTGAACTCGAAGTCCCCAGAGCATGAATCCTCATGCGACACCACCTCCTCGTCCTAAAGGGATGTACAAGCTGTAATACGTTATGCATGTAAAATTGACGAAAATACTGAAATAATATATTATGCATGCAAACAAGATAGACATACCTCATCACACGAAGGTACTAAACGGTTCCGCGTACTCCTGCCCCGTGTACGGGTCGAACTTAGGACCTATAAGAGAAAATTGCCGTTAGTAACAAGTACAGTTCAAAATAAACAACTAGATGTAAGTGTTTCATGCTGACCTATGGACCGTGCCGGGTTAATCCCAGCACGGAGCCACGAAGACCCTCCCGCCATGTCCGGGTGAGGAGCCATGGGGCGTGACGCACCACGGCTCACCTCCCCGTCCACGCACAGGTGGGTCCACCACCTTCCACAGCCTACAGTAAGACGCTATCTGGATGCCTCGTCTCGTCTTCTCGATGAACTAGCCCATGACTGAAGGATCGCAGGAAGGCTACGATAGCACAAAATAAAAATTTTACCGTGCAACCAAGGAACCTCCGCTAGTAATAGACCACGAGATTACCACTAGACGCGCCGACTTGTAGCAGAAGTAGAGTCGATATAGCGAGTTGATGCAGTCGTAGTCATACTCGCCACGCGTCTTCTTCTCCGAGTAGTCGTACTCGCCGCGCGTCTGCTCTTCCGAGTGGTCGTACTGAGTTGCGGATTGTCCTAGTGCCAATGCTTCACAACAACACCTCCAAGGTATCCACACGTACGGGACAGGGGCACCACGCGCTGGAGTGCTAGTACCAGCGGCGTGGTTGAGGAAGGCGTGGCTATTAGGATTTCGAAAAGTTCTTCTATAGATCATCGCACCCCTTGCAACCGCCCCTCTATTTATAGGCATCCATAATGGATCTCGTACTTAAGGCCCATTAGGAACTCGTGGATTACAAGAATTCGGATCACCATCCAAATCAAATCCTAGCCATTTAAGTGTGCGACCCTATAGGTTCATGTGTAATCGGTTGTGACTCGAAAACTTTTTCTGACCACTAGTCGTTAGCGGTACCTAGCAGCACATAACGACTCCCAAACACACATAGAATATATCGGATGAACCTTAATGCAATGTGATCTACGACCAGGTCTATATCACTAACGACCAGCTCGTATCTCTATACGTTCAGTTCATATTTGATCTCGACCAATTCGTAACTCCTTACGACCAGGTTTCGACCACTTAGTGATCATGTTCGACCAGCCTACGACCAGGTCGTATCTCCATATGACTAGTCCGTATCTGATCGAACTGAAAGACCTTCTCGTGTATTCTCCCTTTGCCCCACGATGTCTGGTTGAACTCTAGGTGGGATGTGTATCATCCATGGACTGTTCAATACTTTCTCGATCAAGTGTTGAATAACTTCATGTGGTCGACACTTCGATCACTAGTGGCATGGTCATGCACTTTCTTTATCTGACCATAATGAGGGGCCAGAGACATCTCTCCTGTTATGTTAGGAGGGGTAAATCTCATATTCGACTAGTTACATCCCTCCGCATATTTCATAGCATACCCGAAAGCTACCTTTATAACTACCCAGTTACGAGTAGTGTTTGGCAACCCCTAAGAGTGCTACTACACATGTAGTAAACCATACTGATCTCAGGTCTAAGAATTATACATCAGCATTGCTTGAGACCAACTAATGATACATAGAATCATAACAATCTCAACAGTGTCTCAAGGTGGGTCTTTTCCAACACCATGTTCTCTAACATGTGTCCATATTATTGGTTTTATATCTCTATATCCATGACTTGTAAATCATAGTCATCAACCAATACATATACTGGTATATTCATATGTGTTCTCATATGTTTCCGACCAGGGAACGTTTAAGAATAATCATCACATAAATATAGAGTTTCATAATCAAGTCACATACTTGATAATAAATATTATTGATATTATTCTAGGAACAAGATACCATATTATCCAATGTTATGAACATACTGAAATATAATTATTTTTATGAATGCCTCTAGGGCATATTTCCAACAATGACCTCTCTAATCTTTGTGCCGTCATGCGGAAGCGCTCCCTGAGTGTCATATGACGCACAGAGGTCGCCAACTCGTGTATCTTCCATTGTAGATTGACCTACACACATAATTAACAAGTTTGAAATCGAAAACTTGCGAAGCAAATAAGATGTACGGACGTCGCGACCTCGTGTTGTGGTGGGTCGTCCATGACCCTAACGCAGCGAGCTCTCATTCGATTGAGTACCACTTGATGTACTCTTCGTACGTCCTGTGATCATAGGGAGCATCATTCTAGACGACATACGACCACCGCCCACGCTGTCCTGGTCGTCCTCCCACGTCGCCTCCACCATCCTCATTAGTGGAAGGAGGCCTACCACTCCCAACATGCGTCGAAAGAATTAAGAACAAACGTGAGTTCACCCAAAATAGTCAGACTGCAATTGAGTACACGAAGGTCACAGCTACACGTACCTCAGAACCTAACGTGGGTCCACGCTCCATGCCCTCATGGGCATGCGCAGCCGCAACACGCCAAGCTCAATCGTCGCGTCGCCCTCCTAGGGGAGGATGGTACTGAGGCGGCTACGGTGATACACATCAATGGTCAGGTCAAGCAATTCGTACGGCTACTATGCAACGTCTCCTGGATTCCTGTCAAGCGTCAATAGCTGAACCCTATCGCCAGTTGAATTAGCCATAGGAACCAATGGCTTCCTGTCGCTATTTCAACTGGCAATTTGCACACTCTTCAATGGCAGTTGGAACGGCGACGGGTAGTAAATAGGTTCATGTAGTCATTTGAAATGATGCTCCTCTTAAATGGCGATAGAAACCTATTTTTGTTAAAAAAAAATCAACTATTTTTTTAAAATTATCTTTTAAATTAATATTATTTAAAAAAAATCAGATGATCTGTTCATTGGTTAATCCATCTCAGAAGCTGCTGAGACTGCGCCAGCCGTAGCTGTAAAGATAAATGCAGTAGGACTGAGACTGGCCATTAGTTCTTTCGGGGCAAATTTGATCTTACGTAACTTACACATTATATATGATACAAATGTATTTTCATCTAGTTTGGACTCTGCCAAATGTAAACCTCGATCTGAATGTGTTTGTTTTCAGTAATTCATTCATTAGGAGAGTCACATTCATGCTGAGCCGACCAGGTCAGGGTTCAAGTGAAATCAAGCTCAAGCCATCGTCAAACTCACTTGAGTACTGCCTCTTTTTCGGCCTATACAAAGTCTGCGTGACTCTGCTCCGGATTTCATCTGCCTCACTAGTAGCTTAGGTTTCAGAGTAGATGTTATGGTTCAATATCCAGCTGAGGTACTGCAGCGTGTGTCATCATAGCATCGTGTGTCACTGTAGCAACACAAAATATCAACCCATATTTGTTATTTAGGAATCTATCTATTAGGTGTTTGATATTATCTATTTGCTTGTGCAGACAGGAATGAGGATTATGTAGACGGGGATATGTCCACTAACCTCAGCGCACATGATGATACAGCTGTTATGGATGATGTTGATATGAACGGCCCCCGTGACGCTATTGCAATGACTTTGGTAGCATGACGATAGGATAGATGGAAGATATATGCAGCATTTTGTTTGTAGTACTTGCCAATTTAAACCTTGTACAAGGGACTG
Source organism: Hsuehochloa calcarea (assembly GCA_036346395.1). NCBI lineage: Eukaryota > Viridiplantae > Streptophyta > Magnoliopsida > Poales > Poaceae > Hsuehochloa > Hsuehochloa calcarea. The sequence continues at coordinate 19,287,788 of CM070602.1, read as the reverse complement.
ATCTTCTAGTCCAGATTATTTTTACATGCTTTATGAATGATTTTATTGTTAAATACCGTTAAATGTTCTTAAATGTCGTTATATGTTGTCAAATGTCGTTTAATATTGTTAATTTAGTTAAACAACATCAAATAAGCTATTACTGTCCTCATAGGTATTTAAGACATTTCACACCTCGAATCAGAGCCTAATCTACCTAAAAGCAGATGATCAAACACCAAATCGTAAAAGACAACCATTCAATTCATGGTGAAAAAACTTACTGACAATTTGAAGCGCTTTTTAGAAAAGTAATAACTGTGCCAAACACAACCATAGTAGAGTTAGGGGTATTAGGAATGCAGGATTAAGTTGACTTTCACCTGCCTGTATCAGGATGTTCTACACACGTGCGACCGACTGGCTTGGTGGATATTTTGGTGCGGGTGTACAAGCGTCGGTGTTGTAAAGCTCGAGCTGAGAATCAATTGCTGTTGGGCAGGTCAGGACTCCCTCAGGTGCAGTCATGTTCATAGCCGTTGACGTCCGGCATGGCATGGCTTGTGCACGCGACGCGAGTGGGCTTCTAATGGGCCTAGAAGGGGCTTCCTTATGGGCCTTTTGGTTGTTTTGGGCATTCCTGTTTAAGTAAAAAGAACAATGAATACAGAGAAGATACGTTGACCAGCCAACCACCGCTTGACACCTGTACCTCCAACCCATCCACTGTCGACTCTGCTCAAGCCTCATCCTTGGATCCATCACCCCGCCCCCGCCTCCCCGCCGCCCAGGCAGCTCCCTCCTCCTCCTCCTCCTCTTCGTCCCGCTCCGGCGACGGCGACGGCGAGCACCCGCGCATGGGCATGGCAGGCAGATTCCGAGGAGACGCCTCCCGGCATACAAAGTGTTTCTTAATTGTTTTCCGTCTGAGAAAATTATCTTATCTGTTTTACGTTCAGTTATATGCCAGTTAGCACAATTCCTCAACATTTTGCAGTCATTTTTTAGGAGATCCATGTCTTTTTCTACAGAAATTTCGTCAGCCATTTACCTACCTTTTGTTCATTGGTTGATGCTACATGAAACAATGAATCGTGGGGAATATATTGATTTCTTAAGCACAACTCGTAAATAGTTCAAAGTCGAAATGCTAGGAACATATTGTGCTCCACTTGCATGCACGCATGCACTCTTAAGATCCAAGACGGAAATCTGATATTGTGTCAATGCGCACATGGGAAACATTCCTCTCCATGAACAGTTGAAGCTACTTAATCATGCATTCCTGATACCTCCTAAGCCTACTATACTATATGTATCAAAGAAAGAAATCTGACAGAAATGTAGGAGACATGCTCAAGAGGCCTATACATGTACCCATTGCAAGTAAAAAATGAAGATGAGGAAATGATGAGCTTAGAGCAGGAATAATGAGACTGCGAACTATTGGGAGCAGACTAGCAGAGTCATGCTGATGTAGACCTTACAGAGGCCGAAATAGGAGGAGTGGACAAATGAGTTTGATGATGGCTATGAACACGGCTGCACTTGAAGGAGTCCTGACCTGAACATATATGTAAGCGATATGCATGTGTGCGTGGTTGGTGTACAGTACAGTGATGGAGAAAAAAACTCAATTTCTGAATCTCTCTCTTTTGTGACTGATGAATAGACTGAAGAGTCTAAAACAAACACATTCAGCGATTCAAACCGGAGGTTTGCGTGCAGCAGAGTCCAAACTAAAACCAGAATGGGAGGTGATTCTACGTAGGAATGGTCTTAGCATATGCTTGAGTCAGAATGATCAAATCTCACTCTTTCTTCCTCACCAGGCGTACATAAGATTGCCATGATCTAGTTCCCTTGAGTTGCATTAATTGTCAATACGTGCCTTGTTGTGCTCGGTTGATAAGGTAACTCAATTTCAGATCATACGCAGTGTGGTCCAAATCGAATATGTGGAACAAACACCGCATCACATGTCGAGACCCGTCTTTACACATCTGAAACCCTCCATGTATTCTGAACTAGTCCCAGATCAGTAAATAGTTCACACAGGAAACATCGATGAAATATCATCAATTTATTGATTTAACTAAAAAGATCTCAAATAAAAAATAGTAATAATAACTGGACATTATAGTCAAATGTTTACTTAACTTGCCATGCATGGCTAAAGAAACAAATAAACTCTTCCAGCGGAACGAAAAAACTTGAAAAGTCCAATCGACATGCCCAAATTCCAATCGAGTGGAGAACACATCCTAATTCGCTGTAACACTCCAAAATTGGCTTTTAAGTTCAATAGGCTAAAAATATGGATTTTTAAAACTTTATGAAACATCTTGCTGATATTCGAATTACCAGGTTTTGTTTTAAAATCTAATCGAAAGATCAAGAAGTTAAATCCATATCTGAGTTTTAAAAAAGAAAAATGAAATAGTCTTATTCTTTTTCTTTTCTCTCCTTTCTCTTTCTTTTCCTTCCTTTTCTCTTTCTCATCCTAGATTTCCCTTACCAAGCCCACCCGCTAGCGCCCTGGTCTCCCTTCCTCTATGTGCTTCTTCCCCTGACTAGCACCCTCGCGCCCATGTCGCCAACGCGCTGCCGCCACGCCACTGCTGCTTTCTCCCTCCCGGTGCCACGTCGCCTCGGCGTTGGCGCTTTGCCCATAGCTCACGCACCCATCCTCGCCACGTGCTGCTGCCGCTCGCCCATCGCACAAAGTGTGTCACCAAACCACCAGCTCGCATCCCCGCCGCGTGCGTGCCATGCTGCAATCACTAGCGCTATACCGAGCGCATCGCCCCCCCGCCACCCCTCCTGCCGCGGTGCCCCTCCAGCCAATTCCTCCCTACTGGAGCGTCTCCTCGCCTTCCCCAACCTATCCACGTCACTCCCCCCTATTCTCCTTCTCCCCAGCACCGGCTCCATGGCCAACCGCCCGCACCACCTGTGGCTCCCCCTGCCGGCCTGTCACGGTTCCTCCTCGCCACCACCACCGGCTCTGGTAAGTCCCCCACACCCGAGCGACACTCATGCTACCCCTAGTTCTTTCCCCTCACGTGGCCGGCCGCCACCGCTGCTACTCGGCTGCCATGGTGCCGCCCAAACGACGACACCACCCTCGTTGGGACCGCCTTCCCCATCCGGTTCCATGCCCCCCCCCCCCACGGCTGCCGCTGTCACCTCCTCCGCCGGTGCCGCCCTCACCACAAAGCCGCATCTGCTTCCTCTGTTTTGCCTTGTGTGTCTCTCTGTCTTCTCTCTCTGTGTGTTGTGTGTAAGGGACTGACCAATAGGGGACCACCTATAAGAGATTAGAGACAATCAGTGTTTTAAGACTATCTAACTAACAGTGGCCCCATTAGTGAATAGATAAAAAGGATACCAGTATAGCCAGTAGATTAGCTGGTTAGTAAATTAAAACTTATGAATAGAAATACCTTTAGAGAAATTCAATTATAGTAAGGTTAGTTAGTAACTAGATGAAGTAGAGTAAAGCTTAAATGGAGTTTCTCAATGAGTTACTGTCCTTATTGTGCAAAGGCAGTTGTCATCAGGAAAAGACAAATCTACTTAGGAATTATACTAAGATAATTCGTTTAGGCCGCTACTGAAATGATAATAACTCAATAAATTAAGTTGATTAGTATGTCGGTACATAAAGATATTAACTTGAGTAGAGGTTGTGTCTAAACAAAACATTATCTCTAACAAAGCATAGTGTTGAAGTGATCGATAGACTACGTCATTTGGCGTATAGTTGCCTACAGTAAAGGGGTATCAACATAGCAGTAGTAGTGGTAGGTGTAATTTGGATAGCTAATTAGAATTTGTTAGTAGGCTACTTCGCTAATGAGTGTTTAATCAACAAATGCTATTGTCAAATGGTGTTAGTTAATGAATAAGTCAAGTGATTTGGGGGTTAGATAGAAATGATCAGTGAGCCTTTTGCTATGTGGATCGAGCACACCTAGAGCCACCTAACTAAGTATTTGACCAAGGATAATTCGTTTAACACTAGGTGAAGGTCCTAAGACCCTTGGCATAGAGATAGCTGATTTAAGGTGTAATTTAAAAGGTAGTAGCGATAAACTTTAATGGAAGCTAGTAGTTCATCACTAGTATGTAAATGACCTCCGAACCCTAGGCTGCTGTCGTAATGGAATAGATAATTCAAGTAATGTCATAGCCAACAGTAGACCCTAGGCCATGGTTATGGTAATAATAATAGTAATAGTAATGGGGTGACCAAAATGTTAATCAAGGAATAAGCCCAGTAAATAGGGGATTGACATGAATGGTTAGTGCTTAACAAGGTGATTGATTCAGTTGACATAACCAGTGTATCATACCAAATGTTTAGGCCAATAACTTTAGTTAAAAGATAAACCCGCGATGGTTACTAGGTCATGACACATAGGCTACATACAATGGTTGTGGAATAGCACTGACTAGTTAGATACCAAAATTATAAATAAGAAGATCTAAACTACCCGTGGGTCCTAGGTCATTAACATTGTCAGGCGGAAGGATTAGATTCTTCTACACGCACAATTCAAATGAAACATAATATGACGAATACGGCTCACGTGTAACTAGGTTTTACCTGGAACTAGAAGCTAAAATATAAACTTTACAATATATAAAGATTACTAGCACCATTAGTCATGAAGGTTAGCGGTGGCAATAGGGTCGATCGCTAAGCAAAGGCTAGTAGGCAGGGGCCATAGGCTTTGTAAGGTAGTGATCTACTTAACTAGAAGTAGTCATTAGTATATGTTGAAACTAAGGATCAGGCTAGTGTGATAGGCTACTTTAGTGTGTGATAAGTCACACAAGTAATGAAGCTAGCTAAAGATCGCCACAAACCCAAACCCGTAGACACCACTAAAAATGTAAGGCTGATATCTAGCCAATGCTTGGAAGTTCTAGCTAAGCCTCATGGAACTTCCTTGATAAATATGGATTAATAAGAAAACCAGTAAGAGAGCTAGGTGCCTTGTGTCAGTGAGACTTATGTCTGCCCAGAGTGAACCTCGTACCTACACGCATAAGTCTCACCTATCCATCATAGAACTTCCTCGGTTAATAGGAAGTAATAACTAAAAGAATCATAAGAGGAGCTAAGGTGTCGTGTGAGTAGTGGTGGTATGTTCCCAAGTAGATGATAGAAGTTCATCCGCCAAACAACATCACCTAGGTTCTAGCTTTCATCCATCGTTATCCGCTCCCGGTAGAAGTACAATTCATGATATGAAGGTGGATCAAAGGATCCTATCTAGCTGGGTGATCTCTCCCATCTAGGTAACCGATGCGCAATATTCCTATGAATATTCTTCTTCCTCGGTTGGAATCCTAACTCATTGCACCAGCGAACTTTTCGAGAGCCCAATCCCTCTCGGCTTCGCTCCGGATCAAACATGTTACCTAACTTTAAGTCGAGCTAGCAACCCAAAACCCCACCACTAGACCAAACGAATAGAGTTGAGATTTATCTACTTTGGTCTGAAGTTTTTGCTTCATTCCAACTATCGTGGGATGTACTTCATTCCATCTAAAGTATTTTCTTCACCAACTTCCTTTGGTTATACTTCGTCTGAAATATTTCCTTCATCGACCTCTTTGGTTATACCTTGTGTGAAGTATTTCCTTCATCAACTTCCTTAGTTACACTTCATCTGCAGTATTCCCTTCATCAACTCCACTAAGTAAGATTAGTTTCATATGGAGTACTTCCGTCTTTCAAGATATCATTAGATATGTTTACTTTCATTCGAAGCATTTCCTTTTGTTTGAATGTATTTGGATTTATTAGATTTCGTTGATTGCTTTCAGATGTTTTTGGATTCGATCTTATTCTGCATAGATAGAATCTGAAGCTACAATAGAACAATAGCTCGAGACAAAGCAAGAACAAGATTGTTAGAACATTGAACATGAAGGTTATCAGAATATTGAGCAAGGCAATTATCAGAATATTGAGCCTTATCAGAACATTGAGCAAGGCGAGTCAACACTTTGATCATATTGCATCTATTTTTTGCCATTATATTATTTTTAAATTATGAAATTGCATTGCTATGATTTATACAGCTATGTTCCTCTAGCTCATAGTTAATACCTTAATGATAATTGTGTATGAACTCTTAATCCTTGAACTTGGATACTATTCTTTGTCACCCTAGAACTAATGATATACATACTAGTTGATAAGTCTGTATCTAAGTGTCATGCTTAGCCTTACTTAGATACATTGATATGTGGGCAATGATTTGCTCCGACATCATTTAAAACTTGGAATTGGATTTGGGCAGTTGAGGCGGGAGCCTGGATAGTATTTTGAAAAGGAAAAATGATTTCAAATGGGAAAAACTGGAAACTGTTTTAGACTTGGGCGTGTGAAAATAGTGGTGAATTCGTATGGGAGTACGTCAGGATGGGATGAAAAGCCAGGTTGGAACCCGAGGATTTGACTTATCCTGGTTGAGAACTAGTGGAAAGTATTGGGTGCATACAGTCGCGGGATTTGCAAGATGGATGCAGCTCGGGATTAGCGGACGGGTACAACCTAGGAATTGGCGGGAGAAAGCGCCCTGGGTCTCAAGGGTAGTGCAATCTTGGGATTCAAGGGTTGGCAACCTGGGATTCGAGGGTCGTCTCGCCTGCGGGTTAGAGGGATTGCGACCTAAGTTTCGCCAGGGTTGCAGCCTAAGTTTCGTTGGGTGGTGTAGCCGGAGAGTCGCAAGAGGCATTCAGCCTAGAATTTCAGGTGTAGGCCGACCGAAATTGTCAGGTGGTTGCAGCCTTGGGATCACCGGATGGATGTAGCCCTGGAAAGTGATATAGATTGGACTGGAGCTGAGCGATTGGAAATATTGGATTGAAACCTAGAGATTTGAGATGGCCTAGTCGAGGACCAGTGGTAAGTACAAGATGTAACCCGAGCATTGGGTGGATGGAGCCACTGAATGGTATAGGATATTAAAACCTCCACTAGTATTTTACAGTAAAACTCAGTTTATCAAAACTTATGTTAGTTAAAATGCCAAGTCTCGAGAATTTGGTACTACATAAACTAATTCAAACTTAGCTTTGTGCAAATAAAAGAACCATAAATCTCCCTTGATAAGCCTTGCATATATATAACAATTGCATTGTGTGTTGTCTCACGAGTACGGTTGTGTACTCATACTCGCTATTTATATTCTTTTAGTCAGTACACATAAAAGAAGGCTATATGGACAATTTTGAGTATCGGTCAAGACTGAAGATCAGAAGGCCAAGAACTAGGTCGCGGACCCCAGTCGATTGACTGTGGGTATATCGTGAGGCTTCCACGTATTATAGTGTTATTTTGCTTCCGCTGCTGATTCTTTAAAGGTATTTGGCCTGGTCAGTCATTCTGCAAGTGAAACACCATAAGGTATATTTATGTTTTGTTTATTATTATGCAATAGCTTTACCTTTTTATGATATGTGTTGAGATCTAATGATGTAACTGTGGGTACTAGCTACTGATCCAGAGACTAGTGCTGTGAACACAGATGATTCCAAATTGCAAATTTGGGGTTTGACATTCGTAAAGTCTTCATAATACTTCTTCTCGAAGAACTCTTGAGCTGCTTGATACTCTTCAACTGAGCAACAAAATTTGAAGCCGTGAGCACATAAAGTACTAAGCAAGTCATAGGGAAACAATATGCAATTAATATTCATGCCAAGCTTGAACAAAGGATTAGTTGTATCTGTATGGTTCTTTTGCAGAAAGCAGTATTGACGATAAATACGTTAAATAGATTGAAATGCGAAATTTAAAATAAAAAAAATAAATAAAGTAAAAAAGTTTCTTTGAAATCAACCGGTGAACTTCCCATTCACTTCCCAACCAAACCACCAAGTGAATTCCTCATTCACCAACTGACACAAACCACCAAGTGAATCCCCCATTCACCAAACGAACTTTATATCCATCAAGTGAACTTCCCATTTACACTCTGATGCATGTTATAAAGAAACTCTACCCCTCGTGTGAATCCCTGCGGACACAGTTGTTTAAACAGTTTTAACTATGTAGAGATTGTACAGCTTTACCCACAAGAGATAAATCAACTTATAATGTTCATACACGCACTTCCGAATGTGTGTGACTAAGTGATTATCATAAGGCCATTACAAAGCTCATTCTTAACCCAGTTCTGCCCGCTAAGGTTTCAACACTGAATGTCCTTCCGACCAGATAGGCCCCCCTGTTCTGCCATTGTCAGTATACGTCTATCGCGCAACTCACTCTTCCAAGACAAAACCAAAATTTGGACAGTACTAATTAGTTAGCCAGGTCTATCCCATACTGGACATGTGGTTGTACGATAAGGTTCAGATCAATGACGCACAAGATTAAGTCCTTGATAAGTCACTCAGGCGACTCTACCACATCCCACAACATGCTAACCACACCCCCTTTACTTCACGATTGCTCGCCTGGACGAAAATCATTTTTGTTCAACTAAGATCAATGACATACGCTGTCATGGTACACAAATTTTAACAATAGTTGCTACCCGTCACAATTCCATATCTCATTAAATCAAATTTAAAATTATTGTATATGTGATCATGAGCCCATCGTAACTAAGCAGGACTAAGCATCTATACGATATCCATGTTGGGGATACAAATATATCCAACTAAAATTAATCATTCTATGGTGATAAGTGATTCATGGTATTCAAATGTTCAATGGAGTTATAAGGACAAATATGTGATTAACTATTCTCAAAAGCAGTTGATATAAAGATACAATGTAATTTGATATAAAACAACAAAATTTTGAAATCATAGCTTCAATATGATCAAAGGACTATGACTTGCCTTTTGGTTTTGCTCAGTTACCACACTTGGATCTTCAAAGTTTGCTTTTGCTCTTACTTTGTGAAACAGATCGTCTAACGATAGAGAAAATAACAAGCGAAGAACAAATAAATTCAAAAGAAATGAAAATAAAATCCAAAAATATTAAACAGTAAACCAACTCTACAATAAAGAGCTTGATTTTAGATAAATTAGGAATTTGAATGGACTGAATCGGAGTTCAAACGAAGGATAACAGACTCTCGAAATATTTGCTGGAAAATAAAAGAAGAAATAAAAGAATATTAATGGAATATTCATTTGGCTAGAAAAGAAAATAAAAAGAAATTGAGCTGACAAGTGGGGCCCACTTGTATGTGAAAGAGAGAAACAAACTGACAGACTTGTGGGACCAATGTGTAAGAGAGAGGAAGAGAGACAGAGAGAGATAGAAAGATTGACAAGGGTGGCCCACATTTCAGAGAGGGATAGAGAGATAGAGTCAACAAGAAGAATAGAGGAGCTTGACGGCAATGACTTGCGCATGGCGGCGACGGCGAACGGTGGTGAGGTCGGTGGCGGCGAGGTAAAAAATGAAACCCAGAGAGCGAGGCGATCCTTTGGGTAGCGGTGGCACGACAAGGTCGGTGGCAAGGTGGCGTCAGTGGCAACGACAATGGCGGAGGAGGAAGCACAGATGTGCGATGATGACGGCAAAGCAATGACGCCCGAGGGAAACGGAGGAGAGCACCGGCTTGGCGATGGCACAAGGAACTCAATGGAGTGGACAAGGTGACCGAAGGGCGATGGGAACGGTGGCGCTATGGAGACCGGCGGCGGAGATGAAGACTGACAGCGGTGGAGAGGTAAAAAGGAGGGAGGGGATCGAAAGAGAACAACGAGACGGATGAGGTGATGCACATGGGCACTCACCTTCGACGAGATCGGGCGTAGAGGCGACGACCGGTTTTGGGGACAAAGGAGGCGACGGCGGTCTAAGGTTCTTCTGGGGACGATGAGGCGAGAAACACACGGAACGTGTCGAGGCGAACTCGAAGCTGGTGACAGCACAGGCGGAGGATCAAGGACGGTGACGAACTTTAGCGAGAATGACCTTTGGTGGCAACGGCTTCCTTGGCTCAATTTGATGAGATGAAGACAAGACCGAGACCGGAGGCTTTAGGGTTTCGGGCTGGGCCAAGAAAGGAAAAAGGCCAGGGAAAAGAGAGAATGGGTTGGGCTGAAAAAAAGAAATGGCCTGAAAGAAAGGAATTTCGACCCAAGAGAAAATCCAGAATTAAAATGATTTCTAAATTTAAAAAATAGATGAAAGAGAATCGTTCTCAAAGAAATAGCAACTAAACTTCAAAAGTTGTTAGAAAATTCCAGAAAAGTGTCTGGAACTCAAGGAACCAAAATAAAATAACTTTTTTTTAAAAAATTTAACTAAAGTTTAGATTATTCACATTAAATTGTTTTAATTTATAAAAATTCAAATTAAGCTTTGACTTAAGCAAAAATAATCAAATGGTTACTTTTGTTTTTAAAAGCTTCAAAAACATTCCAAAATTTAGGATGTTACATCACAATGCCCCATGTACGCTGCTTAGGTCTTACTAGGGTTACAGTCGCTGATTGGAAATAACGCAAAACAATCCCCATCCGAATAGTCCTCTAACGGTAGTAAATTTTGAAATTGGTTGTGCTCGACATATTTGATGCTCTACACCATAAACAAGATTTCCACAATTAACAACACATCTAAGACTAAACTATCCACTGAAAAGGACTATCTACAACACAGTACACTACATAATCATAGATCTAAAACTACATAATCCATTAAGTCAAAAAAATTTTACCTCAAAGGTGACGACAAAACGGGTAGCGCTTCACTAGCTCCTGTCCTCCCCTCTCCTCCTCTCCACTCCTCTCTCTTCCCACCCCTCTTTCTCTTTTTTCTGAATTAAAGTGACTTTTGCCTGAATTTTGGGGGTTTTGGGGTCTTTATAGGGGACATTGTGTCGCCATTTGGAATGACGATATGGACTTGCGGGATCTGGGATCCCTATCCCTAATTCGTACGACGCGTTGCCTAAATTTTAATATTAAAAAATTACCCCACATCCCGAACCCCACCACTACAAAAGCCCACCCAAACAACTAAACTCCAGCCCTCTGTCTTCTAATATACTCTCTTCTAACTTACTTACACTTGTCTCATGACTCTACTCGGCGCCATATCTTTGTCATCTAGTTCAATGAGCCGAAGAGTGGTGACACTAGCGAGTGCAAGACACGTGAACTGCCCGAACTGCGGCGTTCGGCAAATGTCCATTACTTCAATACTGAAGAGAACATGGGGCGTGTGTTCTACAAGTGTCTGTATTTATCGATGATTTTGATTTCTGTGAATGCTGGTATTTGGTTTTAGGGTTTGTTTGTCACTTCATTTTCACTATTCAGTGTGGTTTTCAGGCCGGTGGTTGCCAGTACTTTCAGTGGGCGGACTCTATTGGTGCTGTGGTTGAAAGAGCAGTTGAACGATCGCATGTAGTTCCATATGGTCCAATGGTGAACATCCACCTGTAGACAAAGTGCTTTGACATGATTCTTGACCACTTGAAGTGGCTCAAGAAACTTATGTGTGTGTGTATCCTTCCGATAGTGTGTTCAGTATGTATTAAGTAGTGGTGGTTGTCTGCAAAAGAAACTAATGTATGAACAATGTTGTATGTTTTTTATGAATTGCGAGAAGTCTTTAACCTTTGGCAACTGGGTCTGTATGAATGTAACTTGACAAGGGATCCACGTATGAACTTCGGTATTACACTTGTGCATACCGTGAAGATAACACACTGTGACGCCACCTTTTAAGTCAGAAATGATATCACTCTGCCAAACCACCTTTTCAGACCGAAAAGGACGCACACTGTCACACCCTACCTTTGTTGACTGAAAAGACGACACACTGCGATGCTATCTTTTAAGACAGAAATGGCTGTACACTGTCAGGGCACACACTATCACCTTTGCGGACCGAGAGGACAACACACTCTGATGCTACCTTGTCAGACTGAAATGAAAACACTCTACCATGACACCTGTTCAGAACAAAAAGACAACACAAGGCCACACCACTTTTTTCAGACTGAAAAGACTGCACACTGTTAGGCCATGCACTTCCACCTTTGTAGACCGAAATGACAACACATTGTAATGCTACATTTTCAGACCGCAATGACCATACTCTGCCACGACACCTTTTCAGACCAAAAATACAACACACTGCGACGCTACCTTTTCGTACCGAAATGATCACACTCCACCACGCCAACCTTTCGAACTAATTGATCTTATCAACCAGTGTCTAGATCGTTTCATCCATATGAACCAATCTAGGTTCCCAGACTAGACTAGTAATAGATCCAATCTACTATTGCTACATATCAAGTATAGGCGACTGATTTAGATCAAAAACTACATAAGATGGCTCTGATACCACTAAAAGGATACGGGTAGGCTACACTAGTTGATAATTCAAAAATTCGACCACGTAAACCAGGATGCCATGCAAGCAAGAGATCATAGATCGTTACCACTAGACGCGTAGTGCAGCGGAAGAAGAGTTGGAGCAGCTGGATCCAACGTAGAGCGCGTCGATGAAGTAGTCGTGATCGATCGTCCAGCGTCCTCATCGCCGATCATCTCCTGTAGCAACCAGTCGCTTCCCTCATGAAGTCGTGGATCGTCCTTTAGCGCAACAGAAACCACAATAGTGATTATGTTCGACCAGTCTACGACCAACTCGTATCTTTATAGGACTAGTCCGTATCTGTTTGAACTGAACAACCTACTCGTGTATTCTTCCTTTGCCGCACGATATCTGGTTGAACTCTACGTGAGATAATTTGTCATCCATAGACTGTTAATACTTTCTCGATCAAGTGCCAGATAACTTCATATGGTAAACTCTTCGACCACTAGCGGCATGACCATGCACTTTCTTCATCCGACCACATCAAGGGGCCTAAAGATATCTCTCCTATTATGTTAGGAGGGGCAAATCATATATCCGATCAGTCACATTCCCCCGAATGTTTTATAGCACACCCGAAAGGTACCTTTATAATTACCTAGTTATGGAGTGGCATTTGGTAAACCCAAAATGCACTATTACACATGTAGGAAACCATGTTGATATCAGGTCTAAGGATTGTACACCATCATTGCTTGAGACCAACTGATGACACATAAAATCATAACAATCTCAATAGTGTCTCAAGGTGGGTCAATCCAACACCATATTCTCTAAAATATGTTCACATTATTTATTCAATATTCTCATATCAATGACCAGTGAAACATGTCCATCGATCAATATATATGCTGGTCGATAGAGTCACTAGTGTTCCGACTAATGACATCTGACTACGGATATATTTAGAACGACAACATATAAGTTAAAGAGCTTCACCAACAAGTCACATACTTGTTAATCTTTATAACTAATGATTCATTCAAGGAACATAACAATATTTATTTTATAACTCGTAAATATAGACGTGATACAATTTTCTCTATGATTGCCCCTAGGGCATATCACCAATAGCTGAGTACAACCGGGCTAAGCGCGCGACGAACAAGGGGAAGGTTCTTGCTAGTGAGACCTGTGGCTGCCCTTGCGCTCCCCGTTGCCCGGGTGCACACCATATCGAAGAGGTAAATTAGGTTCGATTTGCATCCTGATTATTGATTTGGCCCTATGTTCTTCTATCCTGACATCATTCAATCGTTCAGCCCGTCTTGCAGAGCATGGCTGACTTCGAGACTGGTGTCACCGTGGGCAACCCAGAGACAAGGGGAAGCGACCGATGGGCCGCTAGGACTAATCGACTTCGTTCTAATCAACTTTTTTTTTCTGATTCCAAAAAGACGCACATGTAGCGTTGGTGTATTTCGGTTTATTTATTTGTGCATGTTGTCTTTTCCAATGCACGTAACTAAACCTAACGTGCTAATTAAAAATTAAATTACAAAGTCTTTCACACTTAAATCTCTTTTTCCAAACATTTCGACTATTAAATGTTACGTAATCTTTTTTCAAAGGAATCGGTTCTACGAACAATACAATCGGGACAACATCGCGCATGGCAACCCTAATCCCAAATGTATTTTTTCCATTTCGCTCCGTAGGGGCTGTTTGTGTTATTGCGTCGCCAATCTCACATTATTTACCTCGTATTTCATTATATTCTCCAATTTCGGATTCCAAACTACGTGAGCACTTAAATAAATTACCAAAAAATTCCCTCAAAATAACTAAATTTTTAGGCTTACACACAAATTAAAAAAAAAAAACAGAACCCTGTCGCTAGTTGAATTGGCGACATGCCATTGTCGCCAATTGGTAACAATAGGATTCTGTCGTTAATTCAAATGGTGACAGGAGCCTGTCAGGGCTGCTATCGCTAGTTGAACTGATGACAGTAGCCTATTTTTTCAAAAAAAAAATCAATTTTTTATTTTTTAAATTAATATTGTTTTTTAAAAATTCGACGAGCATCTACAGAAGGAGTGGGGCCGCAACTAAAAATCATATCGAGCTGTCGATGTATTTGGGGGCCTGGATGGACCCACTGCGAAGGGAGCAAGCAAGACCCGTCCCATTCTCGTCCACGCGAGTTTTGGAGCTTACACTTTTGTGATTTTTGGTGCCTACGCTTCTAATAGAGTAATGGTTAATATTGTAACCAAAGTCACTAACCTACTCGCGCTATTGCGCAGTAGATTCGTATTGCTCATTAAGCTTTGCCATGCATTAAAAAGTAGGGGTGAGAATGGGTCATGCTGGCCTAATTGTTGGGACCCAAAAATGTAATTTTGGACTATCTGTGTATTCTGCACTAGTCCAGAATCACACTAGTGCACACAGTATTAACATAGATGAATATCGATCCACACAAAATGATTAATAGAATAAACAACTAATTTGAATAGCAAATAATAGTTTTGACCTTATGGTCGAGTTTACATTTATTACGCTTCGCGGGGCTGGCAATAAATAAAATAACAGCAGCGAAACAAAATTAAACTCAAACGGAATCCCATCAATTCACCACAGGCAATCGACTGGCATCAAGACCCTAATGATCAGCACATTCGTAGAACTCCTCCTCAAATGTAGGCGAAGACTCCTCCACTTCTATTGATTGTTTGAAGCAAGCATGAGTACACAACCGCACTCACAAATCATACCACATGAATGCAGTTTATAGATGATGGTTTATTCCAAAGGAATGACTTCTATGGTTATTTTGCATAAAGCAATATTTGCAATTGAATATGAATAATAGGTTGAGAACAATATTTAAAACAAATAAACAATAATAATTTGATATTTGTTTTCAAATAGGACATACAGTCTAAACAAGTTATTCACGTAGCCATATGAATTAGATCACACAGCTCCCTTCCCAAATATTTTACGAAAATCTACCTCTCATATGAAATCCTCGAACATGTCTATGACCGCGGACGCGGCTATTCGAATAGATTGATTAACACTCTACAGAGATTGTACACTTTACCCACACGATATAATCAGTGTAGCTAGCAATAATCATAACAAAACCTTTCAGAAACTTCATCTCAAGCATTGACACTCATGAACATATCTTCAACTGATGGTAACCTGATCGCAGGCCAATCTTCGAGAATACTCCGGCTCCTTTCATTTGATTAAATAAATCATCAATTCGGGGGTAATGGATACTTGTTCTTGATAGTGACTTCATTGAGAGAATGGTAATCAATGCACATTCTCATGCTTCCATCTTTATTTTTGACGAACAAGACTGGTACTCCCCATAGCGATGAACTAGGTCTTACGAAACCCTTCTCAAGAAGTTCTTCGATCTGCTTCTTCGTTTCTACTAACTCATCGGCTGGCATCCGATAGAGTCTCATTGAAATCGGTGATGTTCCTGGTACTAGATCGATGACAAACTCGATGTCACGGCCGGTGGCATTCTTGGTAACTCTTCTGGAAACACATCTGGGTATTCGCTGACAATAGGCACATCTTCCAAAGATATGGTCTTCATACTATTGACTAACAGATGTCCATCACGGACGAAGGTGGCTAGAAACTTTACTTTCTTTCCATTGGTATTCTCGATTGTTACAGCTCTTCGGCCACAATCAAATACAACTTTGTACTTTGATAACCAATCCATGCCAAGAATGACATCTAAGGTTTGGGTGTCTAGAACAATTAGGTTGGCTAAAAACTCAACTCTAGCTATGAGTAACTTAGTGCCTAAACATCCCACTTTAGAGCTTAGCTCTGCCCCAAGCGATTGGACTAATAGAGTATGTTTAAGAAGCTTAACTTTCAAACTATTCTTGGTTGCAAAAACTCAAAAAACAAATGAATGTGAAGCTCCAGAATCAAACAAAACTGATGCAGGTACTGAATTTACCAAAAGCTTACCCAGTACGACGTCGAGTGCTCCTGGGCTCCTTCCAGAGTGATGTGGTTGAAACAACCTCTGACCACGGTTGCGGTGCTCCTTCGAATTGGTCGGCAACTTGAGATGTTCCCTGATTGTTGCTCTACGCTGGTGTCTTGGCTGATGTAGCTCCAAGGTTGGCGAAGTGCCCTGGCTGATGGTAGGAAAAACAAACTCTTGATCCACTTTGCGGGTTGTTCCCTGGATTGGGGTTGGCTGGTACTGGGTTACAAAAATTCTGAACCACTGGACGAGGTGCTGAAGTTGGTACAAGCGTCCTAAAAGAATTCTACGGTGGAAAATGGTTAAACTGCTGTGGAACTGTTCTTTCCTTCTGCTGTAACTGGTGACTCCTTTGTTAAGCCATCCTGCATTTCAGGCTGTCTTCCAGTTCTTTGCGCTTGTCTTCTAGAATTAAATTTTTGTTGTCTAGATCCTGGAAGTCTGAGAAAGTATGGGCAATCAAGTTAACTTACCATACAGAATTCAGTCGCTCTAGGAAACGACTCTGACGGACCTTATCTGTGGCGACATCTTCTGCAGTATAGTAGACAAGCTGAGAAAATTTATTGAGATAGTAGTTACTGACATCCCTCCTTGTTTGAGAGCGTGAAACTCATCCTTCTTCAGATCTACGATTCCTTCTGGTACTGGTACTGGCGAAAAGCACCTGAAAACTCTTCCAAGGTAATGTTTTGCGGCATCTCATGCGCTGCATAGAAGTTTTTCCACCATTCGGCAGCTATGCCTTCCATATGGTGAGTGGCATAGAGAACCTTTTCATGATCGTTGCATTAGGTGATTAGCAGCTTTCTCTCAATGACATGAATCCAATCATCAGCTTCAACCGATGAGACGTGCCCGAAAAATTTTGGTGGGCGAGTTCTCATGAACTTGGCTAGATTAGATGGTCCATGGTGACCATGAGCGACTGGGGCTCCATTGTGGTGATTATTGTTGCTGTTCCGATTGTTCATATTCCGAATCTGTTTCATCATGGTATACATCATCTGGGTCTGAGTTGCCATGAAAGCTCCAAAAATTCTGCAGGTCGATTGGAGGTGCTTGAGGTGGAACTTCTCTTGCGGGGGTTTGCTCATTTCCTTCTGACACAGGGGCGCCAGAACCACTTGCAGTAGTATGACGAGTCTGAACCATTTGGTGAAACTCCATGGGTTAGATAAGGTAGCAAGTACAAGATGAGTTAGGAACTAGGCAGGGGTAGGTTAAACCGAACAACATAGCTCAAGAAAACTCACATGAAATACTTATATTAATTAATATCTTGGCATGGTTGCAATAAATGCCTAAGAGCCTTTGCAGCTCATACTCGCACATAAGAAAATAAGAATGAAGCTAAACACATAATCTACTGCCTAAAGGGCGACTTTTCTAACATTAAAACTGGCTAAGCCTAAAAACTCAAGCGAACTACTCAATGAGATAGCTTCCATAGCCCTAACGGTGCCATCGTCTGCTGTACACTTGGAATTGCGCTGGCATCCTTGCGAACTGGGCTCGGTGCCCTAGGACTAGTGCAACAGGAACATGCATCCCTGGTGCAGGCATAGCTGGCTCCTCCGGCTCTGCGACCTCTGCTGATTCCTCTGGCTTTGCGGCCTCTGCTGGCTCTTCAGCTTCTTCTGGGTCTTCTTCTTCGTGATCCTCCTCGTGCTCATGCTGACCGTAGAAAGTCTCTTCCAGAATGACGATCATTTCTTCTGCCCCTCTGCAAGGTCTCGTAGACGCACTTCAGCTCTGTGGCGGTCAACTCCAGTGACTCCTCCTAAGCAGCGGCGAACTGGGTAAGTTGCACCACGGTGGCGTTGTTCTCTCCATCTGTAGACGGGTAATGCGCAGGAAGATCCACTGTAGAGGTACGAGGGTGGTAGCAAAAGACAGTATCTTGAAGCTCGCGAGTGTAGATGTTGCAGATCCTTAGGATAGCGAGGAGCGAAGACTCTTGAATTGCTTCGATCCAAATCATCCTTCGCGCTGAGATATTCAGGGGTCGACTTGCTTTGATGTCCTTCCACGCGTAGATAGTTAAACGATAGATCACTCCACGGTCTCGGTCATTTAATACCTAGTTGCTGCCACTGTACATCAGACGCTCGAATCCTCCAAGCACTTGTAATAGCTTCCAAAGCTCAGCGGTAAGTCATTCCTTGCGCTCACCATAGTTCTGAAGACGAGGTATCTGACAAGACAGACAAAAGGGTAAGAACAACTTAAAAACAGTGGGGAGAGAAAAAAATTCCAGCAATAGTTGAGTCAAGAAAGATACGAGAGTAGTTAAGCAGTTCAGTTAATCTTGCAAGTTAATTTTGCTTTAGAAAATAGTTTGGATACTCTAGGACGGCCGATCTAACTAAGATCAAGACCTACAGTTAGTATGGCTCTGATATCACCTCTGTCGGGACCCAAAAATATAATTCTGGACACTCTTTGTATTCTGAACTAGTCCAGAATCACGCTAGTACACACAATATCAACATTGATGAATATCGATCCATACAAGACGATTATTAGAATAAACGACTAATTTGAATAGAAAATAATGGTTTTGACCTTATGATCAAGTTTACATTTATTAAGCCACGCAGGACTGGCAATAAATAAAATAGCAACAGCGGAACAAAGTTTAACTCCAGCGGAATCCCATCAATTCACCACAGGTAACCGACTGGGATCAAGACCCTAAAGATCAACACCTTCATAGAACTCCTCAAATGCAGGCGAACAATATTTATAACAAATAAACAATAATAATTTCATATTTGTTTTCACATAGGATACACAGTCTAAACAAGTTATTCACACAACCATATATGACTTAGATCATAGAGCTCCTTTTCCAAATATTTTATGAAAATACACCCCTTAATCCCCGAGCATGTCCATGACCGTGGACACAGTTATTCAAATAGATTGATTAACACTCTTCAGATATTGTACACTTTATCCATACGATATAATCAGTGTAGCTAGCACTAATCATAACAAAACCTTTCAGAAACTTAATCTCAAGCATTGACACTCTCGATGTGCTTTACTACCGTCCAATCGATACACACGACGCTTGGCACGACACACACCGTTGGACAGGTAAGCGGCGAACCGTCCCGCGATATGAGAATCACACCTCTAGCCTAACCTACACCTAAGTTGTCAATGTCAAGACTCCATAACTTACTAAGTCAGGTCTGTCCCATATCAGGCATGTGGTCGTACAGTAAGACTCAGTTCAATGGCGCACAAAGTTAAGTCCTTACTTGACCAAGGCAAGACTTCCAATTTCTAACTAAATATCACACAAACCAATATTCTCATTCACACAGCTTCACCATATCACACAGTATCCACCACTTGCCTCAGTCTAAATCTATTCCCACCCTGTTGGTTAAGTGCAATATATGCCATCAACGAGTAATAGCACACAATACACACAGTTTTATCACACAGTTCCATAATCACTTAGTCAAGTTTATATTTGCAACTCACATAAGATGATGACTCGTAGCATGGCTAAGCAATCTACTCGTATCTAACTAACTCACGTTAGTGCTACGATAATACCAACTAGTAATGAACCAACCTAGGGTGACAAAAGATCACATCATAACAATAGACAAGGTGGATGTAACAAATTGGATTAATAACTAAACCCAAAAGCATTTAAGTAAATACTTAAAGTAGAATGCAATAACTTGAAACAAAGTATTTTAAAAAATGAGTTCAATATGATCAAAGGTATAACTTGCATTGGAATAGGTCTAGGTACTGGTCTTGATCTTGATGCACTCCTTCTTCTTTAAAAGTCCCCGAAGAATTAACGTCTACTCGCAAATAAAATAAAATAAATAAATAACATGATAAAATAAACTCCAAAAATTAAATAAAAATCTTAAATAAATAGATCTCGAATTTAGATGAATTTAAGAATTTGAATGAGATCAATTGGAGTTCGGATGAAGAAGATATGACCTTTGAAAGATCAAAACTCAAGAAAATACCATAAATTGAAATTTCTGGAATTTCTAAATTATTTTTCTAAAGAAAATCCGGATTATGACGTCAGCGAAGGAATTTCAGAATTAAAATAAATCCCAAAAAAATTGTTGAGAGACTGACAGGTGGGACCCATGGTCTATAAGTCCACGGAAAGACTTACTGGTCTACGGGTTCACGGGTTCATGGAACAGTGAATTTGACAATGGGACCCACACGACATAGGCACGACTCACAGTGGATTGGGTTCATGGAAGATTGAATCTTGGGATCGGGTGAACTGCCACGCGTATGAATACGTGGACGCTGATCTAGCGCCACACACGCAACACATCGGCAGAGACGCTGGCTCGGCGACACACATGGACAACGTGTCATCCGATGATGTCAGATCGGCAGCGACACACATGGTCATCGGTAGCAACGATGATTCGGGGCACGGCGGTGACGACAAGTGCACACATTGGATAGCTCTCGCTATTGCGCACCTGAGGATACCCGAGTTGGTACTGGAGAGCGATGGAGTCGGCTGGAATTACAGCCGGAGTGGAGGACGAAGGTCGGGCGTTGTCAGGGTCGAACACCAAGGACGCTCCGGGGTCACAGAGAGGTGCACGGGGATGCTCTTGCGACGAGGAAGTCGGCGGTGTGGTCCCCAGAGGCGAAGCGTCTGGCGGAAGAGGAATTGAAACTTTTAGGGTTTCGGTGGCCGTACTCTAAAACTCAAATCGTGGTGACGCTAGGGTAATTAGGGTGAAATTGAGCTAGGGTTTGGTGTGCGGGGGCAAAGGCGAACCCAGGGGTGCCTTTTAAGGCCAAGGCGTGCCGGATTAGGGGATCCCAAATCGGGATTTTCTCGGCTTCACTGGTTCTACGAGATAGAGTTCGATTTGAAAACAATTGAATGCAGATATGGAAGCGAAGAGATAAAAGATTGAGTTTGGTAAGGTTTCCCGAGATTATTTCCATTAATCAATTTATACATTTTAATATATATTAATGGTCAATACTTTAAAACCCTGAGCGCATGATTCTAAACAGGCATATATTGCGAGGAGGAGGGAGTAATTTGGAGTCGGCGGACGGGACGTCATGGTAGGAGGAACCGAGGAATCCTCGCCCCTCAATTCCCCTTCCAGTCGCGTTAAGATGGGTGCTGCCCGCCTGTTGAGACTGCGGTTATTCTCTGGGGTAGGACGATAGATAGCGGTACCGCTGCACCTTACATTACTGCATTCTGCATCGTCGGCTCGGACGCTCGGTTCATCTCCGCAAAATCCCCCCAAAACCCCGTATCGGCAGTCGGCACGCTCACCAGCTCAGCCCGTGAATCCGTGCGATGGCCGCGTCGGCGCCCGCGCTTCCCACTTGCCTCCGGCCGCGGCCCGTCTCGCGCTTCCCCTCCTCCAACCCGCCTGTCCACGGCCGCCGCCCGCGGCACGCATTTATGTCTCGTCTGAGCCCTCTCCGCCTCGGGAACCCCCTCTCTTCCATCTCAGGTTCGTGTACTCCTACAATCACCCCCGGGTTTTGCTAAGCTCGCGGTGGGCTTTCTGCGCCTTTGGTGTCTGTGGTGTCTGATAGGTGTCTCGTCCGCTGCAGCTGTGGAGAAGAAGACCGAGGGCGCCGCGGCGGCTGCCGAGGACGGCGAGCTGGAGGGGATGCCGCCGGAGTTCTACGACGAGGTATGTGCCTGTGCCTGTGGATTGCGTGATTCGTTCTCAGAGGCATTTCATCGTGCACGTGCTGTACAAGCACGAGCTCCTTTCGTTACACTGCAATACGACATTAAATATTGATACAAGTATGTAATGAAGTAGGAAATGTTGCATGGAGCTAATGTTATAAACCTTTTTCCTTTGTGGGTCAATAGGATGTGTTTGTTTTGTGTATAGCTATATTCACATTTTACTTGGGCTATTATTTATATTTATAATTCCACCTAGAAATTTTCTGTTTCTTGGATGTCCTGTACTTAGCCAATCATGTTATTGGTCCCATCTGCAGAAAAGTCGTGGACTAGCACATTTGGGCGTTTGGGGAGTGGGCTGTGGTGCTATCTGTCACGGACAAATATTTTCAACAAGTCTTATGATCTTTTGATTGTTCATTAGCGAATGACCAAAATTCCACATCTTTGCTCTATAAGTTATAAGCATACGAACGATGCATTGTCGATGGTTCTTCACGTATTGTTGGTATGCTCTAGCTTATAGGACAATCATGGGGAACTTCCTCACAGATTGCTCCCTCCACACCGAGCTAACATGAAATTACAACATGGCATTTTATCAGTGCCACTAATCTTCATTCACCCAAAAGTCACTAGGGTACATCCTGATACCCTGCAACCCATTGTTGAACTCACAATTATCCCCATAGAGGCAATTTATTTTGTTTAGTTGAATCAGTTATTTTACTTAGAGTAAATTGCATTGAAGCTTCCAAAACTTGCCCGGCTGTATTGCTTAGGTCTTTGAACTTGTAAATTACTTTCTCAGCAGATTCCACCATCTAACACTGAAAGTGACCAGCTGTGTAAACGTATGCAAGTTCATTGAGCTGAGAAAATAATTTGCAAGTTCAGAGTGCTAAGTGATACAATCGTGCAAGTTCAAGGAGCCCCAATGCAATTTTGTCTTTTACTTACCTTTGGTGTGATGTCTGCAAACCGCTTGATTTCCTCTAAGATGCTATGAGCATATGTTATCCATAACATGCATATATTCTCGCTGTACACCATAACCATTAGTTTTTCATCCATTTGTTATACTCATATGAATTGACCAATGACGTTAATGTTTTTAATTGTCTTCAGCACCAAATATTTTTCTGTTACCATACATCACGTATACTTTCACATGCAGGAGTGGCAAGCCCGTCAGCGGGAGAGGACTAAGGAATGGCATGCATATCGGCAGAAAGAGGAAGCCGAGGAGGAAAGAAGAACAAACGAATACAGAGATGTAGGCATGCGTTTGAAAGCTTACCCACAGGAAGAAGTTTGCAAAGCTAGGATTTTAGTTTCAAGTTTCATACGAGCTGGTGGAGATGTTGAAGAGGTAACTGAACATTGTGCCTTCTTAAAAGTTTCAACCTTTCTTTTTTCCTGGTACAACAGATAACTGTGGTTTTGGGGAATCACAGAAGATACATGAACAGAAGATGAGAAAAAATGTACCTAAGTCCTAACAATCTCAAAATATATAGTTTATGGAATTTTTAATCAAGTACTACATGGTTATGATGTAACTTTATAAATGGAATGGACAAAGTACGCATTCTTGAGTCTTGACTTCTAGGGCATTTCAGTAACCTAGACAACATTTTGATGTTGGAAATGATCGTAAGATGGGGTATCTTAGCTGCACTGTAATGCACACATTAATGATTTACTTACCACAGCTCTCAACTGCCTACGCCAAGCACCAGTATGTGCATCCTGCACCATGCTCCAGCCTCATAAGATGTACTCACTGCAGTTGTCAGGGCAATTGGCCATGAATGTTGCCCAAGTCCATCCCACCACGACCCTTGCAATTTTGCTATTTTTATTTGTCAAAATACTGCATCTGACTAATCAAAAGTTAACTCCAAGTGCACACATCAAAGATTTGTGGAAAGATTTGCTTATACTAACACAGGCAAAAGGTAAATACAAAATCACAGAAAATGATGTTTGAACTTAGTATTCTCTCCTCTTTTTTTTTTTTTGCTACCTAGGGAAACTGTTTTTAAAAATTCATTGTATGAAACATTTGATTTTCCTAATGCAGTGGTACTGAATTTCAATACGCAGGAAATTGAGAAGGCAGCTGAAAGAGGAGAACTTACCAAACTTGTTCTTATGGTCATTTGGAATCGACTTGATGTTGCTCGTCGTGATGTATGTAAAGCTTCTGTTCTGAATCATGTTACCTATAGCTATAGGTTATACGGATTATTTATTTTAATGTACAATTCAAGTTCTCACAATTTGCATCTGCTAAATCTAGTATGTAATTATATGTATATTGTGCACAATTGTAAGTTGGTATGTGTTATCAAAAGTGTGGTTGCTACTTGATGTGTTGTTTGGGCTTTCAGATAAGATAACCATAGTTGAAGCCTTGAAGGTAAAGAAAAAGCTTTCCAGAAATCTCTGAAAATGAACTTCTGATAAACAAACCCATTCAAGATGCATGCCAAAGTATTGTTGGAAAAGCAGTTGATTTGAGAGTTGAGACTACATAATTCTAAAGCATACCATCGTTCTTTTGCTGAAGAATTTTCCAAATAAAAATACCATGTGAAAGCTTCTAAAATCACAATATCCCATAAATTGTTTTTCTTAATTGTATATTACTGTTTGTGTTAATCTTTTTAGCGTTAGGTTGGTAGTGCCACATTTGAATTCCTAGAGCATACCATAACTCCTCATGTCGTGACTTCTAAACATTGTTTCCTTCAATTCATGGCTTTTACTTTTATTACTTCTATTGCTCAATAGTTGACCTTTATGTTTCCAAATTTCTAAGCATAGCAGAAATATATCTGAGAAGTTCCTTTGCTTGTAAGTTATAATGTAAAGTGAGCCTATTTAGATATTTGACCTTCTATTCTACCTGAGTACCTGCAGGATGAGAAGGATGCAATCAGAAGCCTTGATCTCTTGTACAGAAGGGTGGAGGTAAGTGGCATAGCTGCCCTTTTCTTTATCACAGGTAGATGAGTTCATTAAGCTTTTCAAAAGTTTCTGTCCAAAAGTCTTGAGTATTTAAATCAATCCTCCTTTTTTTCACGGTCTCATTGGTCTGTGATGGGCTAATCGGAAAATGAAATCTGAATGCAGACAGAGATCTTAAAGAGTGAAGCAACTCCTTCCATGAGATTACTCAATGAACTTCTGAATTTTCATGATGGGGCTGATGATGACAAGTGGTTAAAGAAATGTAGAAAGCGCATGATTGAAGTTTTTCCAAGAGAGGATCCATTCACTATGGTCTTTCCTGCTGGGTACAACATGGAGAAAGTATGTTAGTTCAATGCAAGTTCCCATTTTTTCACGACACTGGTAGTATTAGAATTGTCGAGACTCGAGCATGACAAATTTATGCAAAAGGCATTTAACATCACAAGTTTTTACTTATATGGTACCATTCTTAAATATCGCTGCTGTATCCGTAGATTTATGCGTAGATATCACCTCCGAGTCAGCTGGGTCTAAATATACTGTAATATCTTAAAATAGAAGCCATCCCATTAGTGCTACTTAACATAATTATTGCGACACTTTTGTCAAGCAGAACCTCTAAAGGGCCTCTTTGGATTGAAGGAAAAACAAAGGAATTTAGGAGGAATCCATTCCTATGGAAAAATTCCTATGTGAAGCATTTGGTTCAAAGGAAATGCCAAGAGGATTCCCTTGAAATTCCTATGGAATGATGTACTTTTTGAGGAAAACAAACATTCACTCAAACCTCTTAGAAAAATTCTTTTGAGTCTATGACAACCAAGACAATCACCAAAATTCTTGTGTTTTTCCTGTGGTCCAACGAAACAACATTTGTTACACATTCCTGTGTTTCTAAATCATGTAGAATTTACAAGGATGACATCCAATTCCTGTGTTTCTCAATTCCTGTGTTCCAAAGAGACCCTAATTTTAGTTGTACATTTTTCAATCATTGACATCTACAGCAATGCAATTTCCCTTAAGGAAAAGCTGTACATGATAAACACAGAAATATTGCAGTGCAAGGATATTGTCACATACTCACATCCCTCATGGTAAATTGAGTCCAGAGATAATCAGTTGTCTCCTTAGATTCCAGATTTCCTGCCACTGTTTCATACTGCTTTTGTTTATCATCCTGGTTCTCATGTGCTACAGAAAAATTCTGAAATTTAGTTTTCTTTATTATTTCCTTGTTTTGTCAGCATGAAGGGCAGATGAAGCTACCACCTCTGGACGATGATGTTTTTCTGAGGGTTGATTTTGTCAGGGAAGTCGATGAGCTGCTGAAAGAAGTTCAACCTGAACATGAAAAGAATAAGCTCCAAACTGGATATGACCCGGAATCTGTTGCGACCATGTTGAAGCAGCAAGAGAAGCTGCGGACTATAAGTCAAGTGGAAGCTCTCTTGGAGTTGGCAGCCACGCTGAAATGGTGAGGACTGAGTATGATTTTGCGCACCGCATTGAGGCTAGAAGCCATTGACACGCCTTGATGCTTCAACTGAATCAGCGCCTTCAAGCTGATTCTTAGGTTTCTGCTAGCTAGAGACCGTTAACTGTTCAGAGTAGAGCTATGTCATTTTGCTTCGCAAAAATGTACATTTGTATGTGTAGTGATGTACATTTGGAATCCTGAACTAATTTAGCCCCATTGCGCAACAAAAATTCCAAAAATAGCCCCGATAATTTCAAAATTCCCAAAATAGCCCCCACGGTACTAGCTGCCGTCGGGGAGGTTTTTTATTACTTTTTTTCAAAAAAATAATTTATAATATTTGTTGGACGATTTTTAAAATATGCAAAATGAGCTCAAACAATTATGAAATTTTTTGTGGAGCCTCCTGGCATAGTTTTTATGCTTGTGTAATTTTTTTGAAATTTTATGCATTCTTTTTTTTTCTGCAAAATTCTTTAAAGTTTAATGTTTGTAGGAATTTTATAATATAGCAAATGAGGTCCAAACATTATGAATTTTTTTTTCCATACTCCCTACACAGTGGACTTGATTGTGTAAATTTTACAAAATTATATATGCTCTGAAATTATCTCGATAAATTTAGGGTTTAGGTCTCAAAAAGTAGGACGAGACGTTTCGGAAATTAGGGTTTCATGAATTCATGTGACTTGAAATGTGGGAAGTTTGGTACGACGTGACTACTCTTGGCCGCTATGGTTCTCCATCACATTTCTTCTGTGAAAGTAGAGTACGGAAAAGCAGAGTACGGAAATTAACTTAACTGAAAGGGCTGAGAACGTTGCGATTACGGAGAAACTCTAAAACATAGCAGAATCGATACCGATGTGAATGTCTATCTCTGGAATTCCACCAGAAAAGGCATACTTTGATGGCTCAGCGGAGGCACAGCACCAGAACTACATAGCAGCCCGCGTGCGGACAAAAGCACGTTACATGTGGTTACATAGCATGATGGTTCGGCTAATTACTTTACCATGGATGCTACTACTACGGTAACTTGCGACACGAGCTTCCGGACCATGTAAGTACGCATATCTTTAGGGGATAGCTAAAGCATGGCGAATAGGAGGGGGACTACTACGGACTAGCCCGACCTACTGCGTGGACCGGGGCCATTTGCCCTTTCTTGCGAGCTCGGCATTGTAGTCCTCGTCTGCCGCCCTGGCCACGGCCGCCATTTCCCGCTTTTTCTCGCGCTCCCTCTCGCGTGCCTCGCGCTCCCTGCGCATGCACGCCTCGAGATAGGCCCGAGTCTCCCGGCGGATACGCTCGTTGCGCTCTTCAGTCCGACGATCCTCCTCCCGGATCTCGTGTCCCCTTTCTGCATTCCACTCCTCGAAGTCGAGCTGCCACTGGTCGTGTGGGTGGATCTCTAGGTCGATCCATTTGCGGAAGCCACATAGCGGCTCCGGGGACTGCGGGTAGACGGGAGAGATTGTTAGTGCATACTCTGAAAGAGAATTGGTACGATATATTACTGTTAGTACTCCTTACCGACTGCCGATAGCTGCTCGTATCCCAACGGCGGTCGGGATAGTCAGAGGAGTAGTTAGGACATCCCGATGCGCATGCCGAGGCCGAGTGGTGCTTGGATTTGAAGAACTTGCATGTGTCCCTGCACCAACAGAGGGGCGGCGTCTCCCCCTCTGGCGGGTGTTATGGCGAAGGCTCGTTTGGAACGTTCGGCGGGGGTTCTTTGATGCGGGGCTTCATTGCGGAGAGCGCCATCTGGCAAGCTGCTCTTCTTGGACCGGGCCTCGCTGACCCTAGCTTGTTCGGCCCATGCAGTTGAAGCCCTTGCTAGATCACGGATCTCGTCCCATTGCTTCTTGAGGTTGTCCATCCCAGCGTGGTGAAGCAAGCTCTGGTGTAGTGTTTGGTTTGGTTGTGTGGTTTTCTCTCGTAGATGACTTGCACCTCCTTTTATAAGCCAGAGGGTTGGCATGACGTGGTTGGCAGAGTGTTGTCTAATCTTTCTGCAGAGAGTAGTCATGCCCCTTTTTTTTAAGTGCTGTATTTTAGGTAGGAAAAGCTTTGGAGGCAGAGTGTTGTCACGTTTTGCTTTGCAGAGTCCTCTCTCGTCCTGGTTTTTGCAGTGTGTTGTCACGTCTTACTCTGCAGAGTGCTGTCATTTCGGTCTGAAAAGCTGGCGAGGCAGTGTGTTGTCACGTCTTACTCTGCAGTCTTTGTCATTTGATGCGAAAAATTTGGCGAGGCAGTGTGTTGTCACGTCCTACTCTGCAGAGTGCTGTCATTTTGGTCCGAAAAGCTGGCGAGGCATTGTGTTGTCACTTAAGTTCGTAAATTTATTTTGCAATTGAAGTTGTTTTGAAAGCCATCTGCTGCTTTGTTAGGATGATCGGTAGTTCCGACGATATAAGTGCGGAACTACCTCTCGTGAACTTCAAAAATCCCTTGAGCGTTTTTTCTCCAAAGAGCACTCTTTTGGGACTTAGCTGATTTTCTACAAGCGTGGTTCTTACCGCCATGTTCGGAGCGGAACTCCTGCACCGCGGAAGTTCAGATTTTCGCGCAGAACGTTTGTTTCAGAGATGGTCTTTTTGCACTTCATTTAAGAGCGGTAGTGCCGCAAGAATTTTTTGTACTTCCGATAATCGAAATACTGCAAATTAGATTGCGGTAGTTCCGCTACCGATTTAGAAATTCTTGTTTGATTAATTCACACGCAAAGTGTTCACAACGGAATTAGATAGATGCATACATGATACAAACTAGTACCACAACGCCGCAAAGGCATGCATCACGTAGTGTAGGGATGCATAGATAAAGAGTGGATATTACAATCTTATTAAAACTGAACTACTACATAGCAAGAACAAGAAATAATAGAAGAAAAATTACCAAACTGGCCATGTTAACTAATTTCTGTAGCGATTTCTCAACCCTTTCCATCCTTTCATCCAGTCCTTTAAGAACATTATCTTTATTTTCCGTCGGTTCATCCGATGGTCGAGGCACTTGATTTAAATCTGACCACACGACGTGTGTCCTCTTGCAAGGCTGCAATTTGCATTGCAATGCCTCGAACCTCTGGCACAGCTTCATCAGCCCACAGCCAGAACCGATATGTTGTGTTCTATAAAAATAATTGGGAATATAAGTGAAAAATATGATGTTTGGAAAGAAGTTCAATGGGGATGATCAGACATAAGTTACCGCAAGATTCGAACACTTCATGAACACTCGGGATGGATTCGTTGGCTTATGGGAGGTGAACACATTCACCGGATCCCTGCAACGAGGGCAATCCAAGTGCTGTCTTAGTGCTTCTAATTGACTGCTCACTCGAAAGTTTGATGAGGTCGTAGACATCCCATTTAAGACTGGAAGGAAGGAGAAGAGGAATTGAAGAGTGAGTGGAATGGAAGCCAAATCATGCATATATATAGCCTGTTGGTAAATTGTAATTTGGTTGAAGAAAATTCGCGTCCGCGAGGTAGCAGGGCCGAGGATGTATCGTGGGGCAGCATTGCGTTATGTCTTTAAGGTTTAGTAAGTTAAAATCGGGAGTTATAGTTGTTGTTAGTACTAAATATTTCAGAGAACATTTTGTGTACATAAATCTAACAGTCGTAACGCACATGGACATTACATATATCAGAAAGGCGAGATGCATAATGGCATTACATAACAAGTTTTACACGGCCATGAAATTAGTTAGGGCGCATGGTCGTGTCGCTTGCCGGGACGACGTAGTTGATCCTCAGGGAATGTGAACTGTCAGGAGAGTGGCGTCGTCTCGAAGGCCGTAGTACGGCCCCATGCTCGGGAGGCGAACTGGGTGATCTCATCGCGCGGTCCGGTGAGGCTGAGCATGTCGTCAACCCATCGGTGCTCTTCTGCGGAAGCGTCTGAGGTGAGTTAGTCATTGGTTTTGTCTGACGGAAAAATTGGTGTAAATGCGTTCACGTGTACCGAGTAGGCTGTTGTGTTGGCGAGGATCCTCTGGCCGCCGAGTCGTAGTCTTTGCACGGTGTACCCTCCGTACGTGTCGCCGAACCACTGGTCGCGCTCCCGTAGGTGTGATTGAACGCCGTGCGAAGAAGTCCAGTCTTGCGCCTCCCTCTGTGATGACGATGGTTGCAGCAGAGTGTTGTCCCCTCGCAACTACTGCAAGAACAAAGGGTAATGTCAGATACGTCCGAAATGAGTGCATGGAAAGGTACTCACGACAAGAACCGGTTGACAGATGACATACCTGTGGCCCGAGGCGGGTCGAGGCCGAGCGACCGTAGCTCGAGCGACTCCGAGTGCGACGGCCGTGCGGAGGGCGGTGCTGACGGAGGTGCGGAGGGCGGAGGTGGTGGAAGGTGCCCGCCACGTACGCGATGCTGTGCGTGAACGTCGCTGTGGCGACCACAAGTTATGGATCTAATCGCAGAAATTGCGTCCTCGCGTATCGTGCGCATCGCGCCTATGAGACGATCCAATGTGTTGTTGTTTCCACGGTTTATAGCTTCAGTAGTCTGATGGCGGATACACTCCAAGCGGTAGTACTGCACGAAAACCGATAGTAAGTGCGAAAAGTGTTGCTTAACGAGAATTATGCGAAGAATGTTTGCCGCCCGGTGACCGTCCGGACCAGCTAGTACGACGTCGTCCTGCATGGCGTCCACTGGACGCTGCGGCGCTGGCCCAGTAAGCCTGCACCTAGTGCGCAGAACGTACCACCGCAAGTACATCGCGTACGTCTGGATGGCGTAGCCGTGAAACTCCAGCACCACGTCCGTCGTAACCCTGTCAATCCACAACGTCGTCCAGGGCTGCTGTGTCTGCCTCCAGTCGTCGCTCCTCCGCCCTCTCCTCGTCTGCCTGCAATTGAATTTACATGTCAGAAAATCTTACTCAAACATGCCCTCAAAATAACACCAAAGAATGACATACCGGTGAGCCTTTGCTGTGAGAGGTCGTCCCGCGGGCGGTGGTACCTCCTGGTAAAGGCCGAATTGCCTCATGACCCGCTGCGGATTGTCTTTGCTTTCGACCATGTGCGAGAAGACCAAGTGGCGGTCGTCATCGATGTGCCTCGCCAGTTGATTTTGGGACGATAATCCGAAGGGCCGTGTCGTGAAGGGCTGCGGCCGCCCATGGCCACAGATGACCTCGTCCTCGTGGAGAGTCTCGAAAAGGTTATGGAACTCTGGGTATACGCGCCTCGGTCTCTCCCTAGCCCACCCTAGGGTAGCACGTGTCCAACGTGTTCCCATCGTAGGCCCGTCGACGGGGTCGTCCCCTGCAGCGTTCCCGTAAAGCTCGGTGGTCACCTGGTAAGGGTGCACGCTGGTGCGGAAGTACGGTCGGCCGACTGGAAAGTGCTCCCACGACCATAACTGTAGCAGGGCGTAGCATACCGCGAGGACTGGCTCCTCGCCCGTGCTGCGCTGACAAGCGTCACACAACCCTCGGTAGGTGGCGCAAAGCACTGCAGAGCCCCAACTGTACTGTGGAATCTCGTCGGGCCAGGCGTCCGCCAAAGACTGTGCCAGATGGATGTAGCTCGGGTACACGCAGTCTCCCTGCGTGGTAGGAAACAGGATCCATCCGAACAAGAACAACAGGTACGCGACTAAATGTGTCCTCACTTCCTCCTGAGTCGCATGCTCGGGGCAGATCATGTACCGCCGCAGCCAGGAATGTGGCACACCCGACGCGTTCGCAGCAATCGGGTGACCAAATCATCGACCAAGCGGACCTTCGATCATCGCCTCGGAGGGCACTACAGGAAGACCACGCAGAGGTAGACACATGGCGAGAACCGTCCTCCGAGTAATGGTCATCTCCCCATCGGAAGTGGAAGGTGTGAGTCTCGGTCTCCAACGGTCCACGAGCGCAGAGCGAGTGCGCGTCAAAGCTGCGGCAGCGTGCGGGAGGTCCAACATTTGGGCGCGGCGAGGCCGGTCTCCGGCTCGGGACGTCACCGCTCGTCAAGGGCCATCTCTCTGGGCGCTCAGACCGAGGCTCGAGGGCCGACGCCGGCGGACCACGCCCGGCAACGGTGTCCCACATCCCAGCGTGGTCGAGCAGCTCGTACACGTCGTCAACTGGAGCCTGCGCCATCTCCTGCCAACAGGGAAACAACATGTCAGTGCACGCATGTAAAACATATTATGTGGCACAGGAAAATAAGGCAAGACATAGGATAAAAAATTCAACAATACAATATGATCATAATGAGTTAACAACAAACCCGGACAACTTAACAAGTAGTAGATAAAAACATGGATTAACAGCAACAGAGTCCATCAAAGACATTGAAATAAGCAAGCGACATCACGACGTAGTAATTATATCTTCCTCGCTACGATTGCAATTGCTTGTGTTGGGTGCGTTTAGGCGTGGTGATGGAGTGCCCAACAGTCTTGCCTGACCGCTGCGGGCGGCGAACTCGTTGCCATGTTGCCGTCGTCCATGTCGTTTCGGATGCGTCGGGACTGTCGTCTTCCACGGCCGGGGTGCTTTAGTGCGTCGTTGGGCACCCACTTCACCTGCCCCAGCCAAAGGTCCCTGTAGTGTGTGTCCAGTCCGTACGAATGGAACTCAGCACTCCAAGTTGCATACAGGTGGTGGATGTCATAGTACTCGGAGATGTAACGCTCCGAGGCTTGCCGCCACGCCGCACATGCCGCGTACACATGGGAGCATGGTTTGTGCAGAAGCTGCGGCTTGTTGCAGGTGTACGACGCTTCTTCACCAATCGTGCAGACCTGCTTACGATCCCCTCTAGCATGGCCCATCACGTACTTCTCCCTGAGCCTGATCTCGAACTTCTGCCTGACACCCTCCATGGTACGAGCGGCGTGCGATCGAGCCTTGCTGATCTTATTCTCCATGTAGGCATGCATTACTTCGGACGATGTACGTGTCGGGGTTGGACCTGTGCACCCGATACGTCCGACCGATGTTAACGGCGTATCTTGCAATAGCATGTTGTGCGGCGATCTTGTTAGGAAAGCGCTGGCCTACGAGCAGGGTGTTCTCATTGAACCCCCACTCAGAACCCTCCGGACGTGGCAGAACCAGCGATGTGGTCGCAACGTCGTCCAATGGAGAGGGGACGTAAGCAATGTCAGTGGTCACAAAACCACCAAGTGCACCTCCCCCCGCAGCAGCTTCTGTGTCTTTGTCGTCCTCCGAACTAGTTGTTTCCACATCCTCCTCGCTTTCCACCTCATCCACCTGGTCGGTCAGGTACTCGTGACAATCAATACGGGCTGACCACCATCTCTCCGCCCCTTTGTTGGGCTCAAAATTGACCGCACGCCTCCTCAGGTTTCCATCGCCCATGTCTCCTCCAACACTGCAGACCAACGCAGGCTCCTCCTCACCAGCAGCTTCACCTTGACCGGAACCTCCCGCACCGGATGTCCCCGTCCTCTCCAAGAACTGAACGTAAACCATCGGCCGCGCATATATCGCAGCAGCGGGGTGGCAAACAACCCCCATGTAGTTGGCCCATGAAGCGTCACATGTGACCTTCATCAGTTGCCAAATGGTCTCGCCTGCACCACCCACCACCGAGGCATACAACGCCTCGATGCGCAGCTTCTTCCTTCCAGTGGCGCGATCGAACGCGGAACGCACGCACCGCCTTAACTCCGAGAGGCTCATGTCCTTTAGAGCCGGCGCCCGGATCACGGTGCGGTGACAATTTGACAGGTCCGCACCGTATGGTCCGTCGCGTACGAGAGCGTCCCCGTGGAACACGAACAGATCTTGAATTTCCGCCATAAAGTACCTAACACATGTGCATATGAAACCATCGAATTATTTACGGGATTTTTTGTCCGAATGAACGCTTCTACAAATTTGGTTATGCCCACTGTACACGATCGTTTTGTCGTACATGTTTTCAATCCCAATTGGAGTTCGTATGATTTTTCTATCAATGAAATGTCCAAGCTAATATTATTTCTAGTATAAATAATCCATAGCCTATTCTATGTTACACTTCAGAAATTTCCTGTGGTACTATATAGTTACGAATTTTTTAACTAGTTCGATATTACAGTGCAAAAATAATTCACTTCAGAAATTCTTATTGCATTTCTACGTTTCCATACCCGAGTTAGACCTAGCTTACACCAAAGACATGTGGGGTCTACGACAAGATATTCTTTTTCATTAAATTTCAGATTTAAAAACTTACTGAGAGGTGCGTCAAGTTTCTCATTCTAGCGGCGTAATGCGTAGTGCATGCACCGAACGCGATATGCCCGATCAAGAGTACATATACAAAGCGTTCGGTGGGGCTATTTCTATTTTGCTTAACGACCTCAAAATATTTTGCTATTTTATGACCAAGTTCATGAAACTATACAAATAGTCGAAAGGAAATTTACAACACTATTAGCAACAGGTCTGTTAAGTCAACTAATTACGGCATAATGACATTGTTAACTACTAAGTCTTCAAAATAAACTAACTACACAACTAAAACTAATCTGTTGCTATAATTCATCTAATTGCATCCTGTCGGTGTATTAGAACCGATCTTACGTAAAGATTATTTGATTCGGGAGGTCTCCTAGAGATGAAATCACGCAGAGTGGTTGACACGGGATGTTTAGACAGGTTCAGGCCTTCTCCGGGGAGAATAACAACCCTACTCCTGTGTGTGTATGGTATTGACTGTTTTCTCGATGATCAAGCAAGAAACTAAGACTATTACAGAGAACAGTACTTGTGTTTCTCCTTGACTTGCTCTGTTTTCGCCCTCTCCTTCACCCTCTGATTGATGTCTTTATATAGTCGTGAAGAAGTAGCCGTTTTGTCCTGCGGAAAAGGCGCCTTAATTAAGCCAGTAATGGGCGCATGATGGCAGTAATTACCGGCGCATTGGCTTCTTCACGCCGTCTGGCAGTTATCATTCAGAGGTAATGGGGTATTTAAGCACTATTACTACGCAGAATAATAGTGCGTATGGACCGTTCGGATTCCTTAATCAATTGGACCCACTCACTTGTAGGTTTGATTATAAGGTGGTCGTGGTTTACTTGGTCGTAGTATGACTTACGACTGGGTATAAGTCGTAGTAGAGCTTACGGCTGTGCAATAGTCGTAGAAGGACTTACGACTGTGCAATAGTCGTAGAAGGACTTACGACTGGGTAATGGTCGTAGAAGGACTTACGACTAGGTAGTGGTCGTAGAAAGACTTACGACCAGGTAGTGGTCGTAGAAGGACTTACGACCATGATATAGTCGTAGTAAGACTTACGACTATGGGGGTGATTGTAGAAGATCTTATAATCACTTGGTAGGTCTCCCCCTTATAAATATAAGGGGTACTTCTGGGGACTATGTGACATCATATTTACCCATAATAAGATTTATAGATAAAAGATAAAATGAGGATTATTAGATCCTCGTCACATCCTAATCACATGGCTAAAACTACCGATAATACTAATCGGATGCGAATGACACTTACCTTTTCTAGGTGCTCGCAGCAGGCTTCAAAGCTTATTTTCTAGGTGCTCGTGATTTTTCCTTCGCTTTCGCGCCTGATTTTTTTTTCCACTCGTAGATTTTTTTTGCACAAAATTTTTTTTCGCTCTAACCGCGTCGCAGGAGCCAGTGAGGGAGCAAGCCTCACTGGCTCCCCCTCTATAGCGCGCAAGGCGTTGGTCGCTTTGCGCATGCCAGCATAGCGCGCCGCGCCCGGGCTGACTGGCGCTATGCTGCGCTGCCCGTGATAGGCACGCGCGGCTCAAGGGCTCGGGCCCGGGCAAGACGGCGCGCAAGCCAAGCGCCGCATGGCGCGCTCCGGGCCGCAGCGTGCCCGTAGCGTCGCGTGGGCCGCCGCGTCCGCCACGCGCGCCCCGGCCGCCACGGGGCGGCGGCCGCCCGACCGGGTGGGGCGCGGTGTGCCGTCTGGGGGGCAAGCGACACTTCTGAGCACCAGGCCCCACTAGGGCGACACCGCCGTGCCCCGACGGCTAATAGTTGTCGGGGGCTATTTTGGGAATTTTGAAATTATCGGAGCTATTTTTAGAATTTTTGTTGCGCAATGGGGCTAAATTAGTCCAGGATTCGTACATTTGTATGTGTCGTGCTGCTGTCCCCGACGGCAGCTAGTACCGTGGGGGGACTATTTTGGAAATTTTGAAATTATCGAGGTTATTTTTAGAATTTTTGTTACACAATAGGGCTAAATTAGTCCAGGATTCGTATATTTGTATGTGTAGTGATGTACATTTGCAATATTGATAGTGGTTTCTGTGCAATTGGATGCTCCATGTCCAGTTAGGTTTGCCACTACTGCACTCAAACCAAAGCCACGCTGCGGCAGAATCGGATGTCAGGTGAGCTGCAGACCAGCAAGCTCTGTGTATCTGATGCGCAGAACCAGAGGAAAACAAAGGTGAGCTCTGGAGTTTCCAAGTCATACACTGTAGTTTCCCAACCAAAAAAAAAATGTTGAAAAACACTGTGTAAAGCTTATCTTCATTTTTAAAAAAAGAGGAGTTTGCATGAAAAGCCGACGTGGAAAACAGTGAACATCACAAGAATTTATAAAAGTATCAAGAGTTATGCATGTTTTGAATAGCAATAAGTTCGGAAAGTACATAGGTATTAAACATGGTCTGTACTCCATGTGCTTACTGGACCTGATTGTACAATGCTTGAATTGTTGTGCTGGATTGGCCGAGGTTTAAAGGCAGCAGGAGAGATGGCCGCATCTGCAAAGCAATGTGACAGGGTAGAGAGAGCTCCTGTTGCCACCGCAAGGGCGCGTAGCTGGCTATGCTAGGGATGGGGAAGCAGTAAGTGTAACTCATACATATGTGCTAGGAAAATGTTATAGGCTTGGGAAACATCTGGAATCTGAGAATGTCTGCTGTGGCAATTTGTTCGAGACACATTGGAATGCCATCGCCAGTTTGTCACTATGGCATATAATCAAAAGAAGGCCAAATTAGGTTCTTATTGATTTGGTTGTGCAAATTATGTCGGCATATATCACCTTTACGGCTTTAACTTCTAGATTGGCCTTGTAATTATACTGTTCTTTAATGCCATGTTTGGCTTTTGAGCAAACGTTTCTAACTAAATTTCGTAGCATTCTTACGTTGCATTTTTTTTCACATTCAAATAATACTGTGAGGATGGCAGAGGAAGGAAGCTGGCGGCGAGAGGCTGGGAGAGGAGGAGAGGAAGATGACGTTGAAGAAGACAGGAGGAGGAGGAGAAAGGGTAGACATTTCTTGTCGCGGCCCACTTAACAACATCCCAATAGCAGATTGCTGGAAGCAGTTTCGAAGGACACAAAGTTGAAACTCAGTAGCATAAAAGGAACATATTTTTTTAGTAGCATAGTATGGAACTAGTTAACTCAGTGGCATAAAAGGTATTTTCTCAAAGCAATATAGGTAGATTTGAAATTCTAATTCAAATTCAGTAAAGTTCGCCTAACTTTAACTTCACTGAAAAACTATCAATAAACTACATCTGTTAGGTTTGATTTCAAATAGTTCCACTTTTAACAGACCAATGTTTCAACAAAGTGCAACCCCGTCACGCTCGAGCTGTCCAGACAAACTAGGCTCACATGTCAGACAAACAAGCGGTGCTGAGGCCGTTACAGGGTGCCACACAAATGCCAACTAGGACGCCACACAAGGGCCAATATGGCTTCAATAGGCACAAAACTTGTAGTTTATTGATAGTTTGGACATCAAAGTGTAAATTATGCGAAACTCTCACAGCCACACATGCCAAGGGCTCACCTATCAGCAGTCATCATCCACTTCGCGAGGATGCAAGGAAAAGTGAAGGTGAGCAAAAGCAGCAGCGAGGTGACACTGATATGGAGAGGAAAAAGGCGAGGCAACAAGCTTTTTGCTGTGGCCATGGGATGACCGCACGAGGTGGACGACGATGACTGATAGGTAGGGTCCAGTGTAAGATCGATGAGGCTGACTAGAGCGGGGTGAATAGGCGGTTTTAAAAATCTCTTGGCTAAAATCGAGTTTTATAAGAAATTGTAAATCAATTCGGTTTGCTCAATTAAAACTTAAATCGATTAGTCTTGACTAAGTGCACCAACAATATAAGTCTATTGATAATGATAGCAAACATACAAAGACTATAAGCAATTTAATTCTAGAAATGTAAATTGCACAAAGTAAAATACAAGAGAAATAAACCACAATGAACACAATGACGTTTTACGTGGTGTTCGAAGACTTGCCGGTCTCCCTTAATCCACGTTGAGGTAAGCTGATACAGATCAACGTGTGTTGATGCGTAATGTGGCCCAATCTTTCACGGTACTTGTATTTCAATTCTGATTGAAGCAAAACTCACGCTTTCCTCTTTCTTGATTCGGCAAAATAGAAGAACAAGTGTATCTCCAGAGCAAGTAATACTTGATGTTGAATCAATCCGAAGAGAGAAACAAAATCAAACCGGAAGAACAACACTAAACCGTAAGCAATTGAGGATGCTACGAATTGGTAAGACGATCCACAAGGAATCACGGATCTTGGAAGAACAACCTCCCTCCAATATTCACGCAATCACAAAACCCTAGATAGGAATTTCCGAAACATATGTATTCATTTTGCGCCACATAAACATGTGACTTTTCTGAATTTTCTTCAACTCTAACTTGCTTACAATGGGGCTCTTGCCCTAGATATATATAGCATACTGACAAGATAATCCGGTTGAAGCGGTAGCATGAACACTAGCAGAGTCGAAGCTTGTAGCAATGAGCGATGAACAAGAATCGATTCTACATCAGAGCAATAAACGATACCAAAAATTTAATCCTATTGCAAACTCATTTAATTCGAAATTTAAACTACTCTAATTACTAAAAATAGATTAAACTATCATATTACAAGTAATTTATAATTAATTTCTTTTAAAAAAGATCTAAATTAGAATTGCTCCAATCCAAACCCATTTTGGATTTTTAGGCTGAAAATGTATTGATTTCGGAATAGAGTTTAAATTTGGTTCTTTTGTCTTTTCTTCGCCGAATTCTCTTGTAAACTTTGCAACATGCAAAGCCCTTGGTTCTTGTGCCTTCCCATGACCGCTCAAGCTCCCCATTCGACCTACCTCCCTCTCCTTGTTCTTTGCCGAACCTGGTTCTTGTTTCTTTCTCCATTGATGCATAATAGGCTCAACATGAGGTTTAGTACACACTTGTAACTTTGGGATATTGACTACCATAGTAGATGCACCTAGGGCCTCATCATCCTCCCCTTCTTGAAGCAAAATCGTCCTCGGTTTTAGTGTAGTCTTTACGGCCTTCTTCTTGCTAACCATAACCAAATCACTCTTGATTTCTTCATCGTCTTTTGACAAAGCATGGAACTCTCCCTTGTGCATGAATGTATATCGGTTGGACCGTCCTTGATGTGTAGCATTCAGATCAAATTGCCATGGACGTCCCAATAGAATATGACCAGCATGCATAGGTACCACAACACACTCCACTTTATCGACATAGCCATCAATAGTAAGTGGCACTCTCACCTTGTGTGTGATCTTGACTTTACCGATGTTGTTGAGCCATTGAATGTAATATGGTTTAGGATGCCTCCATGTGGACAATGAGAGTGATTCCACCACATTCTTGCCAATCATGTTGGTCGAACTCCCATTATCAATAATCAACTTACACACCTTTTCTTTGATCCTGTAATCGGTTTGAAAGATATGATGTCGCTGTCCCTTCCTCATAATAACGCTATTATCATACTGTACCGTTTGAGCCATCAAGCTAATACCTTGTTCTAGATAACAAATGATTGGTTCTAGCTTCTCAGATTCATCGTTGTCGCTCTCCGTTGCATAGCCATCATGTGTAAGCAACATCGTCTTCATGTTTGGACAATCCTTTTTCATATTACCTCGGCTCTTGCATTTAAAGCATTCAATGTTGCTAGTTCTAGCCGTAGAGAATGCACTTGAAGGACCGAAATGGCAACAGAGGGGGGGTGAATGGTGCCTAAAAATTAATAACTCCCCTTCACTGTATTTAAACAAGCCTACAAAGATCTCTGGAGATCTAAAGAAAATAAATGAAGCAAGATCAAAGAACAAAAACAAGCCTCGGCCGTTCTTCCGAAATCGAAGCTCCGGCCGGTCAAAGCGGAAGTTCAAAATCGAAGTTCCGAATTCCTGCATGGAAGTTCCGCTTATGTAGTTCCATTGTGTAAAATCGGAAGCTCGATTATCCCGATCAAGAACGTAACGCTCGGTTTTTGCCCAAAATCCAAACTACTTTTGATTTGTTGTTCTTCTCGTCAAGTTTCACAGACATCATCCTAAACAACATCTTGACCGTATTGAGAAGAAGTTGCAAGCAAAGATTCAATAATCAAAGCAAAATCGGGTTTCTTGAAGAATACGAAAGAAAGACCAAAACCCGCGAATAGAGAGATTCTTAGATTCTTAGCTCATGAAACTTTGAGGATATATTAGCAATATCAAAACGACTCTAGCTCTCAAGTTTCATGCACTCTCATTAGATGAATCAAAAGATACACCGAAACCTAGATATTCAACGTATAAACAGTGAGAGGAAGAGTTGCAAAATCAAATAATCAAAACCTCAGATTTCATTGGATTGAAACAAGGATTACAGAGGTAAAGCAAAGAGGAATGATTACAATAGGTTTCAGTTCATACACTCCAACTCAAACACTCTCCAAAAATCCAAACAACCTCTCCAAAGGCAAACCCTAATTTTATCTCAAGAGTTGCCACCCTATCTCCAGGGTTCTCCCCTATTTATAGCCCTTGGCTAATGGGCCTACAACCCATTAAGCCCACTAGGCCCAAACAGAACCGCCTCCACTTGTGCCGCTTTTAAAAGACCCTTTCGCCTTGCGCACCTTCTTGGAAGGTTCCGTCTTCCTTCTTGTGCACGACTCGCAACCGCTTCAAGATTCACGCCGTCTTCGACACACTGACCTCAACGCCTCCTGCGCCTAGTCCGGTCCACGTGTCTCGCCACGACTCCATCTCGATGCCCTACAGTCATCACAAGCAAAAACACATCACATAGCATTGCTCACAATCATAGCAACAACATTTGTATAAGACTCAAACTCATACAACCTCAATTACACAAAATATGCACGACTGCTCATTTCGTGTACAATCGGAAGTTCCGCCTTAACAATCGGAAGTTCCGACATCGGACGTTCCGCTTCCCGTAGCGGAAGTTCCGATTATCGGACCGTCCGCACTCCAAAGTTGGAGGATCCGATTCACAACACACTGTCAAGATATCGGAAGTTCCGCGCCCTGGCGGAAGTTCCGACTTCAACTCAACGTAACTCAAAACCCAGATTAATCGAAGTTCTGATCATCGAACTTCCGCTCCTACACAATGTAGTTCCGATCATCGGAACTTCCGCAGCTTACACGCCGGTAGTTCCGATTATCCTGATTCAGACTGAACCAAAGACAAACATGGGGATTCAAATCCCAACCCATCCAACAAGATGTCAATTACTCATCACTCACAAGGGAGGACCTCTCACATGGTCTCTCAGCACTAGAATCAGCATGTGAGGCTTCTTTGCCTGCAACACTCAGAGGCTTCGAAGCATCCTTGAATGTACTCTGAACCGGTATAGTGGATGCAATTGATTTAGGAGTTGATCCCGCATCTCCGTCATGCAAAGTTGCACGCCTCCAAGTGCTATGAGTGGTTCGACCACCCCTTGCTCGACTGTCCTTCACCCATTGTTCAGCACGCTCCGCTTGATGAAGTAATTCTTGCACGCTGTTGTATTGCATTAAATCAACACGGTTCCGCACATCTTCATTCAGCCCCTCGAAGAAACGTGTTATGGTCGCTTCCGCCGACTCACGCACACTTGTACGGATCATGAGCACTTGCATCTCTTGATAGTACTCGCTCACCGTCTTAGCACCCTGAGTAAGTCGTCGTAGCTTTGTATGCAATGTCCTTGTATAGTATGCCGGCACGAATCGTTCCCGCATAGCTTGTTTCATTACTTCCCAAGTTGTAGGACGTTCCCTTGCACGATTCAATTCATCCCACCAAATAATAGCAAATTCGGTGAACTCAATCGAGGCAACACGAACCTTCTTCTCTTCGGAGTAGTGGTGGTTGTCAAAAATTTGATTGACACGTATCTCCCACTCCAAATAAGCCTCCGGATGAGATCTGCCCTTGAACTCCGGTATGGTGATTCTGATTCTCCTGACACCGTCATCTTCACGTTCATCACCTCCATTATGACGTCCACCATGTCCAGCACCTCGACGATCAAAGTACTCACGTCGTGGACGTCGTTCTTATCTTCCACGATCATCGAAAATGGCCTCCTCCGAATCAGCACCATAGAAGTCATCTCTGGCGTGGCGTACAACACATTGTGCACGTCCATGTTGTGGTTGGGTAGCACTGGTACATTAGCTGCTCGTGGCGGTGGTAGCCTTTCCTCCAGGCGACGGATAGCAAGGTTCAGGTTGTCGAAACCTTCCATCATATGATGTTCGTTCGCATTGAGACGATCGTTCAATGTATCTTGTACCCCTTGGATTTGGGCTTCAAGTTGATGGCGTAACACCTTCTCGCGACAAAGAAAATATCCAGTAGTAGCATCAAATTGAGCACGTACGTCCGGTAATAGTGTATCACCGTACAAAGGCTCCTCGTCCAATCCACCATTAGAACCATATTGGCTAGTTCTTGACATGATGATCAACCTCAAAGTACTAAGAAAAAAAATTCCACGTACCGTGACCAACCACGCTCTGATACCAAGATGATACAGATCAACGTGTGTTGATGCGTAATGTGGCACAATCTTTCACGGTACTTGTATTTCAATTTTGATTGAAGGAAAACTCCCGCTTTCCTCTTTCTTGATTCGGCAAAATAGAAGAACAAGTGTATCTCCAAAGCAAGTAATACTTGATGTTGAATCAATCCGAAGAGA
Source organism: Hsuehochloa calcarea (assembly GCA_036346395.1). Classification (NCBI taxonomy): domain Eukaryota; kingdom Viridiplantae; phylum Streptophyta; class Magnoliopsida; order Poales; family Poaceae; genus Hsuehochloa; species Hsuehochloa calcarea. The sequence continues at coordinate 19,244,277 of CM070602.1, read as the reverse complement.
GAAACAAAATCAAACCGGAAGAACAACACCAAACCGTAAGCAATTGAGGATGCTACGAATAGGTGAGATGATCCACAAGGAATCACGGATCTTGGAAGAACAACCTCCCTCCAATATTCACGCAATCACAAAACCCTAGATGGGAATTTCCGAAACATATGTATTCATTTTGCGTCACATAAACATGTGACTTTTCTGAATTTTCTTCAACTCTAACTTGCTTACAATGGGGCTCTAGCCCTAGATATATATAGCACATGAACAGTAATCCTGTTCGGCACTGTAGCATGAACACTAACCGAGTCGGTACCGTAGCAATGAACAGTAACCGAGCCGGTTACTGTAGCAATGAACAGTACCAAAAATTTAATCCTATTGCAAACTCATTTAATTCGAAATTTAAACTACTCTAACTACTAAAAATAGATTAAACTATCATATTACAAGTAATTTATAATTAATTTCTTTTAAAGAAAGATCCGAATTGGAATTGCTCCAATACAAACCCATTTTGGATTTTTAGGATGAAAATGTATTGATTTCGGAATAAAGTTTAAATTTGGTTCTTTTGTCTTTTCTTCGCCGAATTCTCTTGTAAACTTTGCAACATACAAAGCTCTTGGTTCTTGTTCCTTCCCATGACCGCTCAAGCTCCCAATTCGACCTACCTCCCTCTCCTTGTTCTTTGCCGAATTTGGTTCTTGTTTCTTTCTCCATTGATGCATAATAGGCTCAACATGAGGTTTAGTACACACTTGTAACTTTGGGATATTGACTACCATAGTAGATGCACCTAGGGCCTCATCATAAGCCCAAACTAATTGGACCGGCTCCACGAATTAAGCCAAATACCCTAATTCCACTAGTGGTTGCTCTTTCCCGCTCCGGGTAGGTAAGCTCCAACCTTCACAAGACGTCAGTCCTTCTCACAAACTTTTTGAGAATATCACTAGTCCACGACGCCTCCATGTTGTCTAGGTATCAGCAAATACCAATAGTAACAAGCCAAGTCTCTTGCTTGACCCTCACCACGTGCAACGAATGCACAAGCTCAAGTGGATACGAAATCCACTTCTAGATGCAACACATGTAATTAGAGACATCTCTCCTTGCTCACAAGGTGCAACATATACACAATTGAGAGGATAAGCTCACACTAGCTCAAGTGAGTGAAATGAGATGCCAAAGATTGTCTCTCAACCGGCCATAGTGGGTATTTATAGCCCACATACAAAACTAGCCGTTGGGAGCAGAAATCCCTAAAAATCAGGATTTTCGGTAGTACCGCCGTACAAACTCCGGTACTACCGTTTTCTGCTGTTCATCAGTCGTAAAGGTGCATTAACGGCTCAAAAACTAGCCGTTAAAGTTTTTTATGTGGTAGTACCGCATTACAAAGGGCGGTACTACCGTTCTGCGGTAGTACCTCTCTTCTCAGGCGGTATTACCGCAGTTCAATTTCAGCACAAACGATACTCGGTAAAAAAAGGTCATAACTTTTAATTCCGATGTCGGAATTGAGTGATCTTGGGCTCTTTGGAAAGCTTATTCAGAGGTCTACATAACCCATCTATTTGATTGATCTCAAACACATTTGATCAAATCAAAAGCACAACTCCAAAGAGCCACTACAATGGTCTAAATCCAAAGAAATAGCAACAAGCAATCTTAGACCATGCCAAGGAAAAATGCATGAATCCCAACAATTTGCAAAACACATTTGTAAACTTAGATCATGCCACAAGGAGTAGGTACATGGACTTAAACCATTTTCAAAATATATTTGCAAAGTATAGTCACATGCTACAAGAATTAAATGCGTGAGCCTCGACTATTTGCAAGACATATTTGCAAATAATATCATCATGCCACGGTGAGCTAGAGCAAGCGAGATTGAGCTATCAACACATGATGAGACTCAAGCTATTAGACAAGACCCCTCTTAATAGTATAGCAAACCTATACTAGCAATCTAGTCTTCCAAACAAACACCAAGACCGGTAAAAGACTATGAACACATCCTTAGCCCTAGCTAGTCATACTTTGCCTTGAGCATCTTCTTGAATCTTGATGATACACATCTTCACTTCAAGTCCAGGTTATCGTCTTGATATGTATCAACCCATGATGGATCCTTTACTTGACCTCCATCAACACATGATGAGTCTTCTCTTTGACTTGATGATCAACTCATGATCATCTCTTCTTTGAGATCTTAATATGCATCAACACATGATGCATCCTCTTCTTGAACCTTGACTTGATGACGATCAACAAGAAGTAAAAATAATTTTTAGAGCAATGGAAATATTAAACCTAAAGCAAATTTTCCAAAAGTATTTTCTGGAATAGTAACAAGATTCAAACCATTTTTTTAATGAAGTACATGCAAAAAGTAATCTAGCAAAATTTGAATCATCAAATTTGGAGCTAAAATGAATTACTTATGCAATTTCCAGTTCATAAATAAAGCATTTCATAATTTTCAAAATCATAAGAGACATTTTACACCCAGCCGATTATAGCCACGGTCGCTGACCAGTGGGCTCCTTATACAGTGTATTGTCCATTTTTGAACCGAATAGAATTTCGGCTGACAGGTGGGGTCCACATGTCATACACTGCGAAAATCAGGATTTACACCTCGCTTACTGTGCTCGGCCGCACAAGTCATACACAGAGCAAAACCGAATGAGACAGCCATTAACGACTAAGCAATCATTAGCAGTTAATGAACGAGATTTGGTTTCAATGATGATGCTACAGTGTTGTCGAAAAACTGACAACACCGCACTGGCTTCGCCGAATTCTCGCCGGCGTTCCCGGCTACGGCGGCGCTAGCGAAGGGTATGGATGGGTCCACAATACCCTTGCGCACCAACGGTTGTACTCACGGTGGCTGGGCTGGCCCGAGGCGGCGGCGCACCGGAGAGAGGCGGAGGAGAGCTACGGCTAACCGTGCACGGCAAAACTGAGCTCCGCATTGTCCAGGGAAGCGGGTACCACAGCATCAGCAAGGCACAGAGAGGCTACCTGAGTGAGGGAGAGATTCGGAGAAGGTCGGAGTTGAGCCAGCGACGAGGAGGGTGACGGCGGCGCGATGCTTCACCAAGGGGAGCTCGCTCTGGTGAAGGAGACAGAGAATGAGTGGTAGAGAAAGTTCAAAGACAACCCACAGATGGTGTACAAGCAAAGAATCGGCAAGGAGCTTACCACACCGGAGATGGGGACGAACGGGCACCGCGGTCGAAAATGGCCCAAACTCGGATTTTGCGGGCTCCTGTGAACCGATGGCAAAATAGAGTGAGGGGAAAGATTAAGTAGGCCAAGGCACGGCCGGTGACGCGCTTGAGCGAGGAAGAGACTCACCGGACAAGGAGTTGGCACGGCGGCGGCTCCGGGTGCGAGTTCTGCCACCGAAGAGAGCTCGACGGTGTTCCGGGCACTACAAGCCAAGGCAAGGCCTCGTATTAGCAAAAATGGAACCTGGGAGGAGCGGAGATGGAGCAGGAGGTGGAAGCTCGAAGCTTACCCGAGAGAGAGCCGAGAACTTGCCTCCTTTCCTTCGGCCACCGAGAGGGAAAGTCAAAATTGTGAGAGGACAAGGGCAGGTTAAAGTCGAGCAACGGTCGGGAGAGAGGCGACGTGGGCAGGCGAAGCTCCAGGATTGGTTGGCGTGGGCGGTGCGGTCACGTCGCTGCTGCGCGGGACAGAGCGGTGCGTTCACGTGGCGTGCGAGAGCTGAGCGCCTACCAGTGAGAGGAGGAAGACACACCCGACAGGTGGGGCCCGCGACGCCAGTGACTCAGTCGCACGAGAGAGAGAGACAGAGTGAAAGGGGGTTGGCGCGGGCTGTTGGATCGAGATCGAACAGTTCAAGCGAAAGGGGCGATCAGCCGGTCCGATTGGCCACTCAATCCAGACCGTTGATCTCCAAATCGTACGGTTCAAGCGAAAGGGGCGATCAGCCGGTCCGATCGACCACTCAATCCAGGCCGTTAAGTTTCCATCGGACGGCTCCCAATCGGCGCGGTCAGCTTTCGGACCTAACCGAAGGGTTACGCGATCTGGACCGGAGAGTCTCCATCGGACAGCTCACCCGCGACGCGGTTAGTTGGTTGGGCTGAACCAAGGAAGCCGGGTCGGGGTCTACTCGGGTTCAAGCCCGAGGAATAGTGATTCCAGATTTGAATTGAAAAGGCTGAGATGATTTAAAAATTTCAGAGGTAGGTCCACAGCTCTAAAAATCCTGAAGTTTTTAGTGAGTGATCCTGACTTCAAGATCAACGTGTGTAAATTTTCCAGAATTTTTCATGCAGTGTATTACCCGCTAGAAAATTCACAAGCTGCTGGACAGGGGGTTTGACCAGGGAGACAACAGGTTTGACCAGCCCTTAGGAAATAGCAAATAATTTCTAAAAATTATGAAATTTCTCAGGGAGGTTACCAAGATGATGAAGAATTTAGAAAAAATATTTCCAGAGGATGATTACAAGGTTTGACTAGAAGGTCTTGAATTGTAACACTTCGAGTCAATAAACTTAATTGAATTTGAAGTCCACACTTCAAGGAGATAAATTCTAGAGAATTCAAATGACAACAATGATGCATCCAAAAGTTTTAATTTATCCTTGTTTTCATACATTTGAATCACAACCCCAGATCTTTGGGATGTTACACAGCACGACATTGTCCTCATTGAACGGCTAAGGTGAGAAGCGCGATATTGTCCTTGTCTCCGTCGCCGCCACCTCGGCCCTTTATTTCCCAATGGATCAATGTCTTCTTGTAGGACAGATTGATGCCATTGCACTCTTTTGTGGTCTCTTCCAGCACCATTCATGCTATCCTCGTAGCCTTTATTTTTATTCAAACTTTCAATTATTTGTATTGGAGTTCGTATACAAATCACATTGCTAATTTTATTCAGCTAAGGTGAGAAGTACGATATTGTCCTCCACTATATCGTTATCACCTCGCCTCTTCACTTTCCTATAGGTCAATGTTTTCTTACATGATATATTGACGCCCTTGCACTCTTTTGTAGCCTCCTCTCATGCCATTAATATTTTGTTTAATTTATTATGAATTTTAGTTATTTTACTATTTTACTTTGGAATTCATATGGAAATCAAATTGTGATTTTTTATTTTATTTTTCATTCTGAATTTCAATTATTGTTTTGTTGGAATTCGTAAACAAATCCAATTGCTAATTTTCATTATTTTTTATTTTGAATTATAGTTATTTAGGGACTTTACATTGGAATTCGTATAGAAATCAAATTGCAAATTTTATTTTATTTTATTATCCAAATTTAAGTTATTTATTTTGGAATTAGTATACAAATCTAATTACTATTTTTTGTTTAATTTTTATTCTGAATTATATTTATTTTGGGATATTACTTAGGAATTCGTATGGAAATTAAATTAATAATATCATTTTATTTTTATTCCTAATTTTTATTATTGTTTGTTGGAATTCGTAAACAAATGCAATGGCTAATTTTTATTTCGAATTACAATTATTTATCAATATCAAATTGCTAATTTTATTTAATTTTTATTCCAATTTTTTTGTTTTTAATTCGTGTACCAATCTTGACGAGGATCTGATAATCCTCATTTTATCTTTTATCTATAATTCTTATTATGGGTAAATATGATGTCACGTAGTCCCCAGAAGTACCCCTTATATTCATAAGGGAGAGGCCTACCAAGTGATTGTAAGTTCTCCTACAATCACCCCCATAGTCGTAAGTCTTACTACGACTATGTCATGGTCGTAAGTCTTTTTACGACCACTACCTGGTCGTAAGTCCTCCTACGACCATTACCCAGTCGTAAGTCTTTCTACGACCATTACCTAGTCGTAAGTCCTTCTACGACTATTATCCAGTCGTAAGCTCTACTACGACTTGTACCCAGTCGTAAGTTCTGCTACGACCAAGTCAACCACAACCACCTTATAATCAAACCTACAAGCGAGTGGGTCCAATTAATTAAGGAATCCGGACGGTCCACATGCACTATTATTCTGTGTAGTAATAGTGCTTAAATACCCCATTACCTCTGAAAGATAACTGCCAGACGGCGTGAAGAAGCCAATGCGCTGGTAATTACTACCATCATGCGCCCATTACTGGATTAATTAGGCGCCTCTTCCGCAGGACAAAACGGCTACTCCTTCACGGCTATATAGAGACATCAATCAGAGGGTGAAAGGGAGGGCAAAACAGAGCGAGTCAGGGAGAAACACAAGTACTGTTCTTTGTAATAGTCTTAGTTTCTTGCTTGATTGTCAAGAATACAGTCAATACCATACACACACAGGAGTAGGGTTGTTATTCTCCCCGGAGAAGGCCTGAACCTGTATAAAAATCCCGTGTCAATCGCTCTGCGTGATTTCATTTCTAGGAGACCCCCCGAATCAAACAATCTTTACGTAAGATCGGTTCTAATACACCGACAGTTGGCGCCGTCCGTGGGGATCTTCCGGTAATCTCTTGTCAACATACTCTCTTTTTCCAAATCTCATGCACTCATGGCAGGGGAATAGAACGAGGAGAACTGGTTTGACTTGGCAGATTACGCAGACGTCGACATGGATGCCGGTTTCAACTACGAGCCGAGTGATGCATCCTCTGATGGTGATGTTGCCTCCGGAGACCATTCTCCAGGAAACCATCCCATCGATGGAGTTGAGGAGGGATCCTTATCCCCCACAACGATACGTCCAACAGAGGAGCCAATTCCCTCAAAGGACAAGGGTCAATCCGACCAGAACCGCACCCAGGAGGACTTACAACACGACGAGAGTTTTTCCTCCAAGTGTCCAAGTCCCCCTAAGACGGTCCGACCTGGTAAGACAAGTTCTGAGAGCCACCATTCCAGGACTCCACCAACATCTCGTGATCCTCTCTCTCAGGATAATTCCAGAGGGAGTGGGATCAAGCATGCTTTTCCTGCGAATTCGACCGTCTCTCCGCAGATCTCATTTGCGGACGGAGACAGTTATAACCCAGAGTTCCCCTACCTGGAGGGGGTTACTCCAAGTCGCCAGATGGTGTCTCTCGAATACTCCTCAAGCGGGGAGGCCTCGAGCGCAAGTGAGAATCATCAACGGGAGGTCTTCGTCCTTCCCTCAGATCAAGGTCAGCCTTATGGAGGCCGAGATAAGAACACTCCCCGAAGATCACACACTGCGCCCCCTCGTGGTAATGGCAAGGGCACCACCGGTGACGGACAGAACCAATACTCTGATGAGCGCGAGGGAAATCCTCGACATTCTCGCACTCCATTGAGAAGGCCTCAAAGATCTGATGAGGAGAATTTTGAGGTCATCCGACGGAAGAAGATTGCAGCCTAGAAGAACCTGCCTGGGCGCATCCAATATCAGTCGAAGGAGGTGCAAGAACTCCAGAACATCGAAGACTTGCTCAAAAATCCCACTCAAGAGCTTGCTTGAACGCCAGGATACGATCTCTTCGCTGAAGAAATCGCGCAAAGGCTTCGAACCGTGATGTCAAGACTGGAAGCACCTCGTCGACATCAATCAGGTAGTCGTAGCAATGCGACTTCCTCAGCTACCAGTCAATCAAACATTTCACCATGTAGAAATCGACACGGCAATAAGTCGCATCGATTCCCTACTCGGAGAAATACGTTTCGATTGACTGATGATCAAGAAGCCCCGCGGAGAGGTGATTGTTCGCCACTTCGACAAGGAAATCCGCAACGGATGGAGTACGAGGTGTATTCCCTCGAGAATCGAGACCTACTACGGGGTCAGTCGACTGTTCGGGTATCGTCCTATACGATCACCTGGTGACATTAACCCTTCTTTCCTGCAAAGAAGGCATCAAGAAGTTATTACCGGATGCCGGGCATTTTCGCCTGACCTTCGAGCTGTTCGCTGGCCACCTCATTTTCGACTAGTGAACATGGAGAAGTTTGATGGATCTCAAAATCCCATCGAATTTCTTCAAATCTATACAACAGCTGTCCGAGCAGCAGGAGGAGGAGAGCATGTAATGGCAAATTACCTTCCAACTGTGCTTGAAGGATCCGCTCGATCGTGGTTATTAAACCAACCACTCGAGTCGATCTACTCTTGGCAACACCTCTGCGACCTTCTACTGGCGAATTTCCAAGGCACATACAACCGCCCTGGAAAGGAAGACGACTTGCACCGGATAAAACAGAACAACGACGAGACTTTGCGTCAATTCATCAAACGCTTTAGTCAGGTTCGTAATTCAATTCTGGAAATTTCTGACACATCTGTGATCAGGGCTTTTAAGCAAGGAGTCCGTAGTAGAAGGATAACAGAGGATATTGCTTTGAATCCTCCCAACATCATTCCGAGCTCTTGAGATGGCCGATCGATATGCATCGCTTCAAGCGGTCGAGTGGAACAACACTATTGATCGAGAAACGTACATTCCTCGAGAGCCAGGTGAAGTTGGTGAGGACAAGAAAGCAAAGAAGTCCAAGAAGAAAATAAAGAGTCAAAAACCACAAACCAGTGGTTTCAAGGAGGTCTTGGCAGTGAAAGATAAAGAGCCACGAACCACCAAGTCGTACCCTGATCAAGGCAAAGGTAAGCGCCCTGATCGTAAGAACGATAAACCAAGGTGGTGTCCTTTTCATAAAAAGGAAGGACATGACCTCCAAGAATCGCCGAAGTTTTCCAAAGAAAGCTCGAGGACTACTACAACTAAGAAGAACCACTCCCTACTCTCGAGCAGGTAGGGAATACGAGTGGCCAAAAGTCATCGGATGATGAAGAGATGCCGTTCCAAGATCCGCAACATACCGTTAAGCACATTTACGGAGGATCATCATCATACGAGTCAAAACGACAACTCAAAGCTGCCGGACGAGAGGTAAACTCTATAGATGCTCCTCTTGTCAATAATTTACCGAAGTGGTCGGAAGTTACCATTTCTTTTGAGAAAGGTGACTGCCCTATCACTTCGAATCGATCAGGTCGATATCCGATTGTGGTCGAACCCACCATCAACAACTGTCGGGTCAATCGAGTTTTGGTTGATGGTGGCAGTTCCTTGAACATACTGTTTACTAATGCCCTGGATGAGATGCAAGTACCCAGGACAAAGGTAAGACCGGTACGATACTCTTTTCATGGAATTGTACCGGGGTCTTCGGCCAAACCCATTGGCCAAGTTTCTCTTCCTTTAACATTTGGTTCACCAAGTAATTTCAGGACAGAGAAAGTCTCCTTTGATGTGGTCGATTTCGATACGGCATATAACGCCATACTCGGACGACCAACTTTGGCAAAATTCTTAATGGCTACTCATTATGGGTATCAATGTCTTAAGATGCCAGGTCCCAAAGGAGTGATCACAATTCATTGTGACAAGAAGATGGCGTATAACTGCGACCGTCGATCCCTCGAGATGGTTGGTCAAATACCAACTCGAGAAGAAAGTCACCCGACTAGCAAGTGAAGCCTAAAGTCGCATCAAAGCCGAACGACCAAGTCAAAGAGGTTCCTCCGACGCAGAGAAACCCTCAAGACCTGCTCGCATCGGGAGACTTCGACCCCAAATAGGAAGACACCTCATCACCTTCCTCCGAGCTAACGCAGATGTCTTCGCGTGGCAAGCATCCGACATGCCCGGAGTCCCCAAGGAGGTGATCGAGCACAGGCTAGCTTTACGGCCTGATAAAGTACCCGTAAAACAAAAATTACGGAGATTTGCCCCTGATCGACGAGATGCTATTAAATCAGAGTTGGATAAGCTACTTAAAGCAGGCTTTATAAGAGAAGTCAACCACCCAGAGTGGTTGGCTAACCCTGTAATGGTCAAAAAGTCAAACGGCAAATGGCGTATATGCGTAGACTTCACTGATCTTAATAAAGCTTGTCCAAAAGATGATTTCCCTTTACCTCGTGATCGATCGGTTGGTTGATTCTCTGCGCAGTTGTGAAATATTAAGTTTTTAGATGCATACTCGGATACCACCGGATCAATATGTGTCTAAACGATGAAGAAAAGACCGCATTCATTACACCATTTGGTACCTTTTGCTATGTCAAAATGCCATTCGGTCTAAAGAATACTGGCGCTTCTTTTCAACGCTTGATGCAATCAACTTTTTCATCTCAATTAGGCCGAAATATGGAAGCCTATGTTGATGATCTAGTCGTAAAAAGCATTAAGAAATTTAATCATATCACTGACCTACAAGAAACATTCGACAACCTCAGAAAGCACCGCTTAAAACTTAATCCCGAGAAGTGTGTGTTTGGAATTTCTTCAGGAAAATTGCTTGGATTCCTAGTATCTGAACGAGGAATTGAAGCAAATCCTGAGAAAATAAAGGCCATTCTCCAAATGCGCCCTCCGACCACAAAAAAGGAAGTCCAGAAACTCACTGGGTGCATGGCGGCTTTAAGTCGTTTCATCGCACGATAAGGAGAAAAAGGACTACCTTTCTTTAAACTTCTCAGGAGACACGAAGGTTTTGAGTGGTCGAACGAGGCAAACACTGCCTTCGAGGATGTCAAGAGGTACCTTTCGAGTGCTCCTGTTCTGGTTTCTCCAAAACCAGAAGAGACGCTCTTAATTTACCTAGCTGCCACGCCACAGGCAGCAAGCGCAGTACTGGTCGTAGAACGTGAAAACGTACAACGACCAGTTTACTACGTCAGCGAAGTTTTACACGGGCCTAAGGAGCGTTACCCTCAGGTCCAAAACTTCTATATGCCCTCCTCATGTCTTCGAGGAAACTGCGGCATTATTTTCAGGCGCACAAAATAGCTGTGCCGTCTGAGTTTCCTTTGGGAGCGATCCTCCATAATAAGGAAACAGCGGGACGCATGGCAAAATGGTCAGTCGAACTTGGGGAGTTCGACCTCCATTTCGTGTCCCGAACGGCCATAAAATCCCAGATCTTGGCAGACTTTGTCGCCGAATGGACAAATCTCGAACTGCTCAGATCCCCAAGACGATTCCCCGACCGGTGGATGATGTACTTTGACGGGTCACTTACTTTAAGTGGCTCTGGGTCGGGTGGTCTGGTATCTCCTACGGAGAAACCTTAAAGTATGCCATACAATTAAACTTTCGTGCCACCAACAACGTGGCGAGTCACGAAGGTTTGCTAGGCGGCATACGAGCACGAAAGCACTCTCGATTAAATCGACTACTCGTGAGAGGAGACTCTCAACTAGTCGTGAATCAAGTCGGGAAAGAGTACTAGTGCTCTAACTCGACAATGTCTCGGTACTTATCGGAAGTACGTAAGCTAGAAAAGCATTTTTTAGGTTTCGAGGTACAATTCATCCCTCGAAAGGATAATTTCCTCGCAGACCAACTTGCTCGGATGGCTTCTTCCCGATCTGCAGTACCAAAAGGGGTTTTCTTGGAGCAACTCCAAAAGCCGTCTCTGGTCGAAGAACTAGAGACACCTCCTATTGAGATGGCCTCACTAGATTACGAGGATACCTGGATGACTCCCATCTACGAGTATCTTCACAAGGGTTCCGTGCAGAGGATGATCTTGAGGCGCATCGCTTATCCCAAAAGCCAAAATGTATACTTTGGTGAAGGAGTCCTCTACAAACGAGGAACCCAAGGGATACTTATGCGATGCATTCCGCAAAACGAAGGAATAACACTCCTTCATGATATACAGTGGCATCTGTGGGACGATGCTTCCTCTGAGAACATTGGTCAGTAAGGCCTTTCGACAAGGTTTCTCTTGCCATGACTGCAGACGATGCTAAAGAGATGGTTAAAAAGTGTGTCCAATGCCAGTTTCATAGTAAACAGATACACCAACCAGCTCAAGCATTACAGACAATACCTCTTTCTTGGCCTTTTACGACCTGGGGTCTCGATATCCTAGGACCGTTTCCCAAAGCTCCAGGAGGTTTCGAATTCCTTTTTGTGGCTATTGACACGTTCACAAAATGGATCGAAGCGAACCTGTAACTGGGATAACAACGGAAGCAGCAAAAAGGTTCATGATGAGATGCGTAATTAGCCGATTTGGAGCTCCGAGTCGGATAATTACAGACAATGGTAAACAATTTGCAAGTGCAAAATTTCAGGAATTTTGCGACGAGTTGGGTACCAAGTTATGTTATGCTTCTGTTGCACATCCCCAAAGCAACGGGGCAGTCGAACGTGCAAACGACCAAATAATGCGAGGAATTAAAACCCGAGTCTTCGACCAGCTCGTTAAGCGCTCGGGGGTTTGGGTACAAGAATTACCTTCCGTATTATGGGCAGTTCGTACGACCACTAGTCGAGCGACAGGAGAAACACCTTTCTTTCTAGTGTTCGGAGCCGAAGCCATGCTTCCTCCGGAGCTAAAATTGCGGTCGACACGAGTTGAAACCTTCAACAACTCCGACCAGGAACAACTTCGAGCAGATGATATTAACCTACTCGAAGAAAGGAGAAACATGGCCTTAATCCGTTCAGTAGTCTACCAACAAGCCCTACGCAGATACTACGATCGTAAGGTCCGGCCTCGCAGCCTTGCTGTAGGTGACTTGGTATTGAGGCTCTGCCAATCCAAGTCTAATCGGAATAAACTTTCTCCCAAGTGGGAAGGTCCTTACACAGTGGTCGAATTCACTCGGCCAGGGTCGGTACGACTAGCAATGGAAGACGGACAGGTTCTCTCAAATTCTTGGAACATCGACCAGTTACGCAAATTCTATGTGTACCCAACCTCTCAGGCAATAAGAGTCCAGGTTCCTTCTAACTCTTTTTGTCTTACTTTTTGAGTAGTGCTTTTATAATCTTTCGACTATGATCCAAAAACACCCAGTTTTCTTTACAACTGGTCAAAAGGCAAGTAACATCATCTAGTCGAAGTCTCTCCTCTCTGCATGTGGTCCTGCCCACTAGAAGGAACTTCCTAGCATCGACTCGTTACTCACTTTTGTTGCCAATACAGAGAACTCGGGTTCTATCTAGTCGAAATGTTCTCAAAGCCAACTCTTCCCATCTTAGTTTATTTTTCCAGTAATTCTGAAAAATTTTCTAAGTAGAGTGCACTTTCAAATATTTATTCGACCACTTTTGGTGTACTCGTTTCGTTTTAACTAGTCGAAGGAAGAGATACACCTAGTCGAAGTCTTTCCTCTCTGCACGTGGTCCTGCCCACTAGAAGGAACTTTCTAGCGTTGCTCAGTCTCCCACTTTTGCTACTGGAAAAAACTTATCGAGTCCACCAAAAAAAGGCGAACGGATTATTAAAGTTCTCTAAGACGTTTGTTTAACTCAAGTCGCTGTTCTTGGTTCGATTAAACTAGTCGGAGATGATAACATCACCTAGTCGAAGCTTTTCCTCTCTGCACGTGGTCCTGCCCACTAGAAGGAACTTCCTAGTGTCGAGCCGTTTCTACTCTTTCGACCAGTGCTTGACAACCATAACAAAAACTATAAGTTAAACAAACCTCTCTCTGTTTTCAGAAATCCCATTTCACACACTATTTACTTAGATTGTCTAAACAAGCTAAGCAAATAGTCGGGGGCTAGGATAAAGTTATCAATTTGACTTCAATTCTTAGTCTTTCATTCGTCTATTATCTTTTGAGTTACTAACTACTCGACAAGATGATTTGCAGGAAACAAGATGGCTTAGGATAAAGTTATTAATTTAACTTCGGTCCTTGGTTTTTCATTCGTTAGTTATCTTTGGGTTGCTAACCACTGACAAGATGATTTGCGTGAAACAAGATGGATCATATATTTCTCATCAATGTAAATTGTCCGCTTTACAAAATGTACGCCTTACAAAATCGTTATAAGATTACTCAAGGGGAGTGCCTAGTCGCATTTCCTTCGCCACCTTTTGCCAATCGATCGCATTTCCTCAATCGACGACTTGCCTCGATTGAGGCGATAAATCGGCTTCGATTGGTTGCACATTAAGGCGGGGTCTTGAGCTTTAAGTTTCGCTAAAGCGTAACTTATCGCGACTTCGATCGCCTCCCTTATTGATTCTTCTTGATTAGCCTTCAGAGTGGTCACCATTTCTTGCAAACTTCCGACTTGTTCCCCAATAGTACTTATGTGAGCAGCTACAGTATCTTCTTGAGGAGTTTTTTCCTCAGAATGTAGCTCACCAAGTATATTGTTCAGGAGTGTGATGTTGCCTTGAAGACTAGTCTTCATTGATTCCATCTCTGTTGGGTGCAGTGAAGCTCTCGAAGTTTCTTGTTTTCACCACTTGTTACAAAAGAATAAAACCGGTCAAACAAAAATAAACTTCTAGAGGAAGATAACACAAAGATAATTGTAGGTAAAAGCATTTCTTACCTACTAGTTGAGAATCCAATTTCTTGACCTCTTCTTCGTGGGAAGCAATGGTTTTGATGCTTTTTCTCCCATGATCCGATGTCCTCTGCATTCATCTTAGCAATGCGGACGGACTCGTTGTAGATCGAGTCTTCTCATTGATTTCACCTCGAGGCTTCTCAATTCGCGACAATTTCGAAAAAAATTAGCATTAGAAAAGGAAAATACTGAAAAGAACGCGGGTAAAGAATTGCTTACTGTTATTCGAGCTTCGATCCCTCGAGTTCCGATCCTTATTCTTGGAGATGCGAAAACTCTGAATGACCAAAGCCTTTTCTCCAACTTCGTCCGGAGCTTCCTCATCTCATCTTCTTTTTCCGAAAAGAAATGAGAGTCTGTAAAGGTCAAAGACAAAAGCATCTTAAGTTCAAGACTTATCGCTTGTTTTTTTCCCGCAAACTTCTAGTTGCAGAGATGGCTTCTCGAAGTTTCTTGAGAGGTCTACTACTTCCATCCTTAGCTTTTTCGACTCCTCTTTTCATAATCGGCGAAGTCGGCTAAGGTCTTTGTGTCATCCTTCAAATTCGACCTACAAAGGACAAAAGTGGATATGAACATCAGCCAATAGGTTGTAAGTCCTTCTACAACCACTGACCTAGTCGTAAGTTTTTATACGACTATGTCATGGTCGTAAGTCTTTCTACGACCACTACCTGGTCGTAAGTAGTCGTAAGCTCTTTACGACCAGTACTTTGTCATGAGTTCTTCCATGACAACTCTCGTAAACACTATACGAGTATTCAAGTCGAAAACGACTATGAATAACAGTAACTTACCATCTCTCTGCCTGTATGCAAAGTTCTTCTTTCTCTTGTCGTAGCTCTAAAAGTTGTCGATGATACTCACCGACAACGGCAATTTCCTCTAGAGCTTTCTGCAAAAATAAGACAGTGAGAAGAAAGGGAAAGCCACATATATAAGTATCCTAAAAATACTTACATTCATGGTCGACCTAGCGAAGGTCGAGTACACCAACTCCGGGTTCTGCAGCTTGTCTATCCTCGCGACTTTATCCCACCACACCTTCTCAAGACGCTCATTGTCGAAGGTATTTCCTCTATTTGGAATATCCTTGGGATGGGGGACTCGATCGCGAGATCTGTAAGCAGCAAACCCTATGATGGAAGCAGGTCCAAAGAAATCAGCACAGAAGTTGAAATATTCTTCATCCTCTGATTCTGTAGCTGCATTTTCTCTTTGGACACCGGAAGGAATGTTTGCCACGACTTCCTTTCTAAGACGGTGTCTGAGTCATCCTCACCTTGATCGAGGCTTTGCATTGCCTCGTGGTCTCTACAACCATTTGGAGGTCGTAGCTACCCTTTCGGTGGTCGTAGCTACGACCTCTGTAGTCGCATGTTGCCTCTCACTTTGGTCGTAGCTATAACCTCGATGAGTCGAGCTACAACCTCGCAGCTAGAGAAACCACTGGGAGCCACAGGTCAAGGAGATCCTTCAACCACTTCCATTGTTACCTCTCCAAAGAATCAAGAAGTGACAATGGGCTTCTCAACTAAGCATTCCGGAAATTTGAAGGAGTCTGATGAAATAAAGAAAAGCAAATCAGGTTGTGAAAAGGAAAAAGGTAAATGTTGTTCTTACACTTTAGTACATTTCACATACCTGCACTGGTCTTAACCAGGAATTTAGGAGCAATCCTCCCAACGGAGGACTTCTTCTTCTCCACGACCACGTCTGGTCGAGGTTCAACAATTATACGCCTACGACCACGTCTGGTCGTAGAGTTTGAACAGGAACCATAGCTCTGGTCTCCTGATTCTCTGGATGGCCGAGATCAGTCTCGACCATTCCAAAAGCAGCACTACCCTCGACTGCAGGTTGTGCTGGAGCAGCATCGTCCTTCACAAAAGACATAAAATCTTTCCAGATCTCCTTTTCCAGTTGCTTAACAAAACTAGGAGTGGCAGCAACTGCGAAAGATTCCTTGTCATAATAGAAGGGTACCTTAGCCTTGCGAGGTTTGCGCTTAAAAGATTCAGCTGCTTCAACCTCCTCGACCCGATAGTTGCGACCTCGGCCGATTATGGCTATGCCTGCCGCAGGCTTTGTAGAGGGTCTGGTCGAAAGACCAGAGCTCGAGCTTGCTCCTCCCTTGTCGGCGGATCTTGCAAGTCGACGTCTCTTAGATGGAGGAGCCGAGCCTTTGTCTTTCGACAACCCCGCGCCAATGGTCATCAGTGCGACTTCCTTCGTCGTCCTAACGATTTTCCATGCCTACTTTCTGTAAAGCAAAACAGAAAAAGAAGAATTACCGATCAGTCGTAAGCTTTTCTACGACCAGTGCCAAGTCGTAAGTTTTTCTATGACACTTTCTTGATCGTAAGATATTCTATGATCACCACTAGTTGTAAGTTCTTCTACGACTATAAAGTCCTAAAGAGAAAATCAACTTTTTGATTACCTTTAGGCGCTCTATCTTTTCATCTGCGGGCAAAGCCGCAATGATTCGAGGAACCGCCACTCGAGTGGCGAGACTTCTCACGATGAGTTTGACCCTAGCGCCAATCTCTGCTGTGAAAGATCCGTAAAGCAGATAAGAATATTAGACAATGTTGAGAAAGACCAAACCGAAAGCTAAGTCGGAGGTTCACTTACCCTCGTCGTAGTCCCTGGTCGGGTCTCCTCTCCCCGAGTATCTCCACATAGGAGATGCTTGTTTCTTCAGGGGACTAATTCGGCGTGTGATAAAATATTTTACCACATGCCATCCGGTCAGCCCTTCTTCTTTCAAGTCCTTGATGGCTTGAATATAGGGGCCAATCCGGCTGATATCTTCAGGAGTCGAATCCCATGAAGATTTCTTCTCGTGACCTTCCCGCGAAAGAGAGGCGTCTTACGAGGTGACTTTCCAAGAAACCACCTCTTTCTCCATCCCGCCATGAAGACCGAGTAAAACTCTAAATATACTCCCTCGACTTCAAGTCGTGGAGCTTGCATCGCAGACTTCCGGCGATTCCGGTTTGTCGAGCCATCCCATAATAATATTGGAAAAGCTCGAGGTCCGGAATCCCCAAGTACACCAGACAGTACACGAAGACACTCAGCATGGTAATGGAATTAGGACCTAGGTTCACTAATTCCACTCCAAAATGCTCGAGTACCATCGTAAGAAAGGGGTGAGCAGCAGTCGGAGGTCGCACTCACAGTATGCTTGGAAGACGGATTTGCCCATTTTCCCCGACGACCGTCTTTGCCTAATAGCGGAATCCATTTCACGAGCCTTCTCTAGAATCTTCGGCGTCGACCAAGACTTTGATCTTCGCTGCATCCATCTCCGACTCTTCCCACTCGAAAACTTTCGTGGCCATTTCTCTCAGAAACAAAAAGTTCTGGATTAGGTTGGCGGCGGAGAAGACGAAGTTGAGTCTGAGGCGGAGAAGGCGAAAACCTAAAGAACGATAGGAACAATTTGGGGAAAAGGTAAAAAACTCTAAGTCTAACTCCCGGTGAGTTTTATAACCGCACGATTACCGCCGCTTCGGGAATCGTCTCATCGATGTGTCCGTGGAGTCGATTGCAATTCCTAGATGGTGCTCGAGAAACTTAGGTGCGTATTGTCACCCCAAGCGAAATTACTTTCTTGACCAAGTCTTTCGGTGAAGGAAGTATCAATCGGAAGGGTTTTTCTCCGATCCCCTACTACGACCACTTCACGTCGAGGGTTTTTACGACTTTTTGATAGTCGTAAGCAATCTTCACGATTGCAACCACTTCGGGAACCGTCTCATCGACAGATCTGTGGGAGTCGTTTGCAATTCCCTAGATGGTCTGTTCGAGAAAATTAGGTTCGTTTTGTCACCTCCAAGCGAAATTACTTTCTTGACCAAGTCTTTCTGGTCGAATGAAGTAACAATCGGAAAGGGTTTTTCTCCGATTGCCCTACTATAACCACCTCACAGTCGTAGGGGTTTTTACAACTATTTGATAATCGTAAGCAACCTTTCTGGCCAAGCAAATTCCTGATCAAAGTAGCACTTAAATGTCGAAGAGTTTTTCCTTCGACCATGGTTCCGCGACATTTTCATAGTCGTAGGACCATTTGCAAATCCTTCACCAAGTAAGTTACTCTCACTTGAAGCTGGGGGGCTTGATGACGAGGATCTGATAATCCTCATTTTATCTTTTATCTATAATCCTTATTATGGGTAAATATGATGTCATGTAGTCCCCAGAAGTACCCCTTATATTCATAAGGGGGAGGCCTACCAAGTGATTGTAAGTTCTCCTACAATCACCCCCATAGTCGTAAGTCTTACTACGACTATGTCATGGTCGTAAGTCCTTCTACGACCACTACCTGGTCGTAAGCCCTTCTACGACCATTACCCAGTCATAAGTCCTTCTACGACCATTATCCAGTCGTAAGCTCTGCTACGACTTGTACCCAGTCGTAAGTTCTGCTACGACCAAGTCAACCACGACCACCTTATAATCAAACCTACAAGCGAGTGGGTCCAATTAATTAAGGAATCCGGACGGTCCACATGCACTATTATTCCGTGTAGTAATAGTGCTTAAATACCCCATTACCTCTGAAAGATAACTGCCAGACGGCGTGAAGAAGCCAATGCGCCGGTAATTACTGCCATCATGCGCCTATTACTGGATTAATTAGGCGCCTCTTCCGCAGGACAAAACGGCTACTCCTTCACGGCTATATAGAGACATCAATCAGAGGGTGAAAGGGAGGGCAAAACAGAGCGAGTCAGGGAGAAACACAAGTACTGTTCTTTGTAATAGTCTTAGTTTCTTGCTTGATTGTCAAGAATACATTCAATACCATACACACACAGGAGTAGGGTTGTAATTCTCCCCGGAGAAGGCCTGAACCTGTATAAAAATCTCGTGTCAATCGCTCTGCGTGATTTCATTTCTAGGAGACCCCCCGAATCAAACAATCTTTACGTAAGATCGGTTCTAATACACCGACAAATCTAATTGCTATTTGTTTTAAATTTTATTCCAAATTAAATTTATTTAGGGATTTTCTTAGGAATTCGTATGGAAATCAAATTACTAATTTTTTCAATTCCGAATTTGTGTTATTTATGGATTGTACTCGATGTGGACTCTTTCTTTTAATCAAGACCGTTATAATCTAGACCCACCGCGATCAACGGTATAAATTTTTCTCTTGTTCCTCCAATTAATATGGGAATTTTGAGCCATTGGGAGTGAACGTGATGATTTCTTTTGTCTTTGCTTTAACAAGATAATACATATATTGTGGAAAGTAAAAAAGAAAGTTTGATTTACTGTCCTTATCCTTTCTGGATTTGATGTGCAGTGGGTCAATTTATTACAGGGCACAACGATGAGGAATCCTATGACCTTAAAAGGGCAACAGAAGCGAGCTGTTATATATATTTAAGAGTTTCAAAGAAACCAATCAAGAGATGAGATGTAGTTCTTGCTTACAGTACTATGTAGTAGCTAGCGGGCTAGTGTGCATGGCGCTGAGTGAACTGCAACGACAACGTGGCATGGGTTGGTTTTGCCAGCCGCGAGCTTTAGGAAAGGCTTGGAATTAAACAGAGACACGAAATTGTTGCAAAGAGTCCTTATTTTATCTTACTTTTAAACAGAGACACGAAATTGTTGCAAAGAGTCCTTATTTTATCTTACTTTTCTGTTGACTGTCCTTGAATGTTGGTGGGTGATCGATTTTTTAGTACACCTAGATAATTATGGAGGGTGATGAATCTGAAGTTAGAGGTAGGATACGTTGGAGCAAATAAACTCATGTGAGGGAGGTGATACCGTGATAGAGCTCTTACTGTCACCACAAGCCTAGGTACATGTTGCAAACCGGCAGGCTGTGTGCTTTGGTGCTTTTCTGCTTAATGAAACTTTGGTGGTTCTTGTTAGATTTTAGTAGCTTATAGGCATAGGTGTTGGGAATTGAAACAATTCTAATGGGACACAAAGTCGGGCTGAAACTTTTAACTTGGAAAAGTTGACACAACAAATTATAGGCGTTAACTGCTGCTTGAGCGTTGAGCCGCTTGCTTGCTCCGAGTCACGGTTTGTGGCTGGCTGTGAGACGACACTGCTAAGCTACAAGGCCACACATCCGCCTGGGACATGATTAGAGCCCCCAAAACCTGCTCCATACACGGGCTACTCAGGAACACTGAAGCCCGCTTTGTTTCCTTATGTCAACAGTGGTTAATTGCAGCATTTTATCGACGGCAAGTGCATTGCAGCTTAGCAGTGCATTGCAGCAATAAGCTAGCCTGCACTGAGTACCGGAAGGCGTTGAGTTTAAGTGTGATACGAGTTGAGTTTGAATGTGATACGAGTTGAGTTTCCTACTCTAACTAATAGTTCTACTTATACATAGTCTTTCATATACCACGGTAAATATATCCCTGTAGTATATAGGGAAGAACAAGAGCTTTATAGTAAACATCCCCTTGTCAGTGAAAACAATTTCGCCGAGATTTCCTGGTTACCGCCGGTAAAATTCAAATGAGCTCCAAAATTTTCGGTCTTGATGAATTTTGTCTAAAAAATTCAAATTTTCTTGAATTTTGTTCGAATTTGTTTTTTTTTTCAAATTTAAAATCCAAAATTGGCCGAATTTTTTTGAAAAAACCGGTTACCGGCGGTAACCGGGCGTATCACTCACCTCCGATTTTTTTTTTTTTGCCACCGGTAGGAAAAACCCTGTCGTATAGTGATATTGACTTTGTGCGCCTGTGGTTTTTCTCAAAATATTTCTTCTTGTAAAATTTGTGTCTCTCATTAATATTTTTTTAAGCATTATTTCCAACCAGTGGTATCAGAGCACATGATATTCGATCGAAAAAAATGGTTTGAAGCAAAGTTTGAATCGCGTAATCCCAAAGAGCAGATGCGGTCCGCTAGTTCCTCTACCTAGAACTGAGCCATCCATGACACCCAAATAGCAAAATCCATCCAAAAGTGCTATGTGCACTTGGAATTCTATCAGCAAGCTAACAAGATCTTCATTGTTTTGTGTACACGAAAGTGTACCAAGGAAGCCACAATTTATTGCTAGGTACACACATAATTATACCAACAAATTCAAGATTTCTCCCGCATTGTAACTTTGAAGTATGAGTCTTCGTTGCCAGATCGAGACATGAGGTTTTCTCTATGGCAAATCAAGATATGAGTTGTTCTTACACGACTCGATTTGAATTACACTTTATTGGGGATCGACAAGATGTACATTGTATGGTCAATTGAGGATAAGGAAAGAAAATATCGTAAGATCTTATCTCAAATTTATCTTCATCTATCAAATAATATTTCGCCGGAGGGGGGTTTAAAGGAGAAGACCGTTGCTACATTATGGTTAAAACTAGAGCAGATTTATATGACCAAAGATCTGACCAGTAAGATGCATTTAAAGCAGAAGCTTTATTCACACAAGATGGCAGAAGGCGAATTATTATTGAACCACCTGACAATGTTTAAAGTAGTCTCAGATCTCGATTTTATAGAGGTAAAATATGACGATGAAGATTTAGGCCGTGATCTTTTATACTCGCTGCCTAGTTTATACTCTATGTTCAGAGATATTATTCTATATAGTCGAGATACTCTTACACTTAATAAAGTCTACGAAGCATTGCATACGGAGAAGAAGGAAAATATGAAACTTATGGTTCCGAATGAAAGTTCAAATTCACATACAGAAGACCTGATTGTCCATGGTAGACAACAGGAGAGGAGTTCAAACGATAATTCAAGAGACAAAAGCTCGAACAGAAATTACAAAGGCATGTCGAAATATAAAGACATGTACAAGTAGTGCAAGTATTGTAAAAAGATAGACACAATATATGTGAGTGCCGTTGGATAAAGAAAAATAAGAAGAGGAATGATAATTTTTAAAAATCAATAAGAGGATGATGTTAAAGCCCCCAAATGTTACTAAGCAGTATTCTTCCGAAGATGTTCCGAGGAAGTCGTACATCAACCAATGAGCTGTGGAAATGGAAATGAAGAGAGGTGTATGTCTCAGTCTTCACTAGTCTTGATGTCCAAACAGTACAGCGGTTGGTCGGATAGTTGAACATAAATGGAAGACAAGCAAGGAGAATATGCTGTGCATCCTTGCTTTTTGATATATTCCGATCCGGTGTATCCTCTTCAAATTACAGTGTAAATGATAATAATTTTTTAAAAATATTTTGATAACACTGACACAAAATCAATCTTTCGTACCACAAAATTTCAAATATAAATTCAATCTACACATGGAGAGAGAGAGAAGACAAATTCTGACGAAAATAAAACCCAAAAATAAAATAAAAAGATAAAGCTACTATTTGCTGAAATTTATCCTTTTTTATGTTTCTCCTAATATACATTGCATTTTCAGTTGAATTTTTGCAGGATACTTGATTGCATCATGACTTATCTAACTTATTTTTTTCAAATTTTTATGATCATTTGCATCGTGTTTTTAAAAAAAATACATAGAGATGCACAAAAAGTTAGGACCCATATGTCCTTGCCAAGCAAGAGCTCAATGTGAGTTCTTCAGAGACACTGGTTGGAGGAGGCATAAATAGATGTTACGTTCAAGGTAGTCCTAAGTACTTGGTGGTCTAGTTGGTGACTAACGTGCTGCCATAATCTTGGCTACTCACATTCACTTGGAGCTAGAGGTCATAAGCAGTGGAGAGAGCTCAATCAGGGAACACTATTTCGTTTTGGAAAAAATTCGGAGGGGGCGAAATAACTACTTGTGGGTTCAGATAAATGCTGTTTTGGGACGACACAGATCTTACTGGTAGCGTAAGCCTAAGTAGATGTGCTACAAAAATTTTGGATACTTTTATTCGTTTGGAGCAGGAGACCGTAGGGTTGAGAGGCACCAGGAATCCAAACATGTCAGCTATGAGGCGATACACACCGTGAAGGGCAAGGCTGCCAACTCCGATTGCAGTTGCTACGGTTTGCAACTCGTGTCGCTCTATATGTACACAACTAGCTTTAGCTATTTCTTTGTTTTGAAGAACAACTTAGCTATTTCTTGCTTAGAGATTTATCCATCTAACAACTCATAGTCAGATATCATCTTGCCCTTTGGCTTTGTGCTGCATTTAGCAACTGAATTGATCAAAGACTGTATTGACGTGATCTCTTAACCTCAAATCTTTTATTCCCAGCTGAAAGAGTTTTCTACCTTTTGTTTTTCTTTTGGAAACTGAACGGTGTAGAAATTGATCATGGCCCATTCTTAGCTGGTGTTTGGTTCAAAGAATGGTAATGGGAATGAAATTACAGGGGATTCAGTGGTGTAATGGATGATTACCTAATTTGTTTGGTTGCGCAAGGGAACGGTAATGGATATCATTACCAGTGTTTGGTTTGTAGTGAAAGAACTAACAAAAAAGAATTTCTACTTCACCAATATTTGCCGATCCAAAGTAAAAGCATGGAACTGTCTAATTCATGCGAAGAAAACCATCCACATCTACAAATCATCAATCGAAATCCAAATCTATGAAACACTAACCTGATATCTATGAAACCAAAGAAACAGCTTGAATTCTATCTGGGTGCGGGTGCAGGAGCACCAAGGATGCGCCGCCGTCATGGAAGTTCCTACCGCCGACGTGGACGGGAGGATCGCGAGGACGCCTATCCAGGAACACCAAGGGTGCCTCGCCGCCGAGGAAGCTCCTGCCAGCTGTGGAAGAGGGGATTGTGGGGGGCGTTGACGATACAGGACCACCAGGGGCTTGCCGTCGCCACCGCCGTGGAAGAGGAATCGCAAGGGCCGAGCCGCCGAGGGGCGTCGCAGCTCGCGCGAGCGCGTGGACGGGCTGGATAAATCTTTAAAAATAATATTATTTTAATTAATTTTTTAAAAACAATACTACAAAAATACAAACGACGATATGAGTCCGTCACCAGATGAAATGGTGACAGGTGATACCAATCGTCATTTTATCGGGCGACTAGGCGGGTTCCTATCGCCGATTGAATTGGTGACAAAAACTACCCTATAAAAGTTGTGATTTCTCCCCCATCCTCATTCCACCCTAGAGAAAGAGTTGAGAAAGAGGAGGGAGGGAAAAGAGCGGAGGAGAGAGGGAAAATTGAGTGACGAAGTCCTGCTGGTTCGTAGTGAAGGAGAGAGAAGGAGGAGCATATCATGTCTTCTACTTCGCATGTATTTTTTTTACAACTTTGTAATTTAATTCAAAACCCTGATAGGTGAGCAAAAAAATCTAGTGAAGTAGAATTGATTTCATTAGATTATTTTAGTTGTAGTGTAGTTTGTGTAGTTTAGATTATTTTTACATAAAAAATAAATTTGAAAAGCTGAAAATACTTTTTAAACCACGAAAATAGCAATATAGATCTAGAAATTATATAATAGCTAAATAGTGTGTGTAGAGCCTGATTAAAATATTCACAGCTTCAATTCTGTTATCATTTTTTGCATGGTAAATATTTTGTAAATGCCGATAATACCTTTTAAATTGCAAAAATAGCAGGATGGCTCTAAAAACTCAGTAAAATTTCAGAATAGCTAAATACAGTGTGTAGAGCTGGATTAAAATACTCCCAGCTTCAATTCTTTTGTATGGTAAATATTTTGTAAATATCGAGAATACCTTTTAAACCACAAAAACTGCAAGATGGCTCTAAAAATTCTGTAAAAATTCCAAAGTAGCTAAATAGGTTGTGTAGAGCATTGTAAATATTTCGTAAATGTCGATAATACCTTTTAAGCTACAAAATAGCAAGATGGCTCTAAAAATTATGTAAAAATTCCGAAGTAGCTAAATAGGGTGTGTAGAGCCTGATTAAAATATTTCCAGTTTCAATTTTTCTCGCATTTGTCCACGGTAAATATTTTGTAAACACAGAGAATACCTTTTAAACTGCAAAAATAGAAAGATGGCTCTAAAAATTATGTAAAAATTACAGAGTAGCTAAATAGGGTGTGTAGAGGCTAGTTAAAATATCCCCAGCTTCAATTTTGTCTTTATTTTTGCACGGTAAATATTTTGTAAATACAGAGACAATATTTTAAATATGTTACATCTTATTTTCAAATATGAAGGTCCTAGGAGACGTTGTGTAGTGGTTGTATGAGCTACTTGACCCGACTATTGACGTGACTCATCGTAGTTACCTTAGTATCATCTTCCCGTAGGAGGACGTGCAACCCATTGAGCTTGGCGGATTGTGGTTGCGCACGACAATGAGGTCATGGAGGGTGGACCCACGTTGGGTTTCGCGCTACGCATAGTTCGGACCTTTGTGTATGAAATTTCGGTCTCACTTGTATGGGGTGGACTTACGTATGTTCTTAATCCTTTTGATGCAAGTTGAGAGTGGGACACCTCCTTTCACTAGCTAGGATGGTGGAGGCAACGTAGGAGGACGAGAAGGATGTCGCCGCCAAGGTGTCTACTCATAAATTTTTCTCTACTTCATATTTTCTTATCTTTCAAAAATTATCGGTAGCGTGGACAATTAAAGATATACCAAAATTATAAATTTAATTTAATTTCAAAAATGAATCATATCGCCATTTGAACTGGCAACAGACTCCTGTCACCATTTCAATTGGCGATAGGACGCATGTTCACTGTTTGTAGTGGTGACAGGGCACCTGTCGCCATTTCATCTGGCGATAGGAGGTATTTTTTTACTATTTAATTTTGTAATTTTTAACTAAAATAGTATTATTTTAAAAAAAATTCATATTCCGACTATAGATTTCTAGCCCAAGCTTATTTTTCTTGTAGCATCCAGTAATCATGAGCTATCAATCATAAATAGGATCCACCAAACTAAGGGACATTTTTTCAAAAGAATTTTTAGGCTAATTATCTTTTTTTCTTAGCAGTTGTAAAGCAACTGTCACCAACTTTTGGTATATAATAGCTTTGAGCCGCTATAACTTGGGTTTGCTAGAGAGATGGTTAGATCTTTCTCGTTAACACGGGAGCTTCCTTGGAGTGGCTAATCAGTATAGATTTAATTTTTTAAAATATTTTTAGAATTTAGGTTTCAAATTTATTTACAAATCAAATCTCTAATCATCATTTAGTTTTTATTCCGAAATTGCATTTTTGGATCTTACTTGTCATGGATTTCTTTTTGGTTTAAGCTGAATTCATGTGAAAATCCTATTTCTATTTTATTTTAATTATTATTCAAAAATTTATTTTTAGGGATTTATTTTGGAATTTGTATGGAAATCAATTTGCTATTTTTTATTTTGAATTTTAGTTCATTTTGATTGTACTTGACATGAGCTCTTTCTTTTAATTTGCTAATTTTCATTTTAATATTATTCAAAATATTAGTTATTTATGGATATTACTTTGGAAGTTGTATGGAAATCAAATTGCTAATTTTTTATTTTAAATTTATCTTAGTTTAGATTGTGCTTGACATGGCTAGATCTTTTCTCTAATTGTATAATTAGTATAAATAGATTATTGTATATTTTAGTCAATGATCAAATCTAAGCCTTTAAAAATTTGGACCCACCAAATTATTCGCTAGATGTTTTTCTTTTTTTGTGAGAATTTCTCTTTTTTCTTAGCAACTCTAAAACAACTGTCATCGACTTTTAGTATATAACTAGCAAGGTGGCCCGTGCACCTGCGCGGGCACCATTCTTAGAGCATATTAAATTAGTTTAGTGGTACATATGTAATGGGTAATATAATAACTACTTGTGGAAAATAAAGGGTTGCAAATCACATGAAAGAATTCAAATATTATAATTTTTAGAACATGGTCAATTCGATTCAATTTCCATGTTTGTAGAATTGGTTCACTTGTGATATTAATGTGTAGTAGTATATGTTAAACAAATAATATAGATTATATCTTTGGGAGGAAATAATTGTCAAACATTTATAGCTAGATGTTGTTTGTAGTCAAGCCATCATTGTCTTTTTTTAAATAAAAAAATGGCATCCTTATTAAATATATTAATTTTCCAAATATGTGTGTTTTTTAATTATTAATTTATTGGGCATCTCCAATAGTGGAGACAATAATTGTGTTCAACATCCATCAAAATAATGTCATACCAATGTTATAGTCATTGTCACTAACTCTGTAAATCATTAAACGCTCGCCTACACACTCCGTGTCCACACTCTCCATGTTACGTTATTTCTTGATGTCACACTATTGTGTATGACCTTAAATCATATACATATTTATCTTTTTTTTAATGTGCACTATTTTTAATATGGGCACTTAAGAGCCTAAAATTTCACATAATATTGTTAAACAATTAGGATAGTCGTGTTTCCACTGTTGTTTAGTATTCCCATTAGTACAGATGTTCCAACCAGAAGTAGTGCTTAATATTCACATGTGAGGGTGTTCTCATTCATGTACTTGTGTAATGTTCACATGTGAGAATGTTCGCATCCACGTACTTGTGTAGTGTTCATACTTATTATGGATATCATGGGGATATGCTCCAGATCTTAGGATGATGTGACAATTGGCAATGGCGTTTAGGATCACATGCGCATCATCAAGACAGGATAACTCTCATGTTACTTTAACCATTGCTCATAACAGAACTTCAAATAAAATCAAGGATAGAACTTTTGCTTTGCATACTACTCGCAAACGTGTGTCTCAGTACTGGGTTCCTAAGTCTTGTTTAACTAACCCCAGTATTGAGACACATCGTTCTTCTGTTCCTTGATTTTCAGGATTACCGCGGGAAGAGAAAGGACACGTGGTTCTTCGACTCCGGCTGTTCACGCCACATGACCAGAGACTCAAGATGGTTCACCTCCTTCACGCGGTCGACAGGTGATGATTTCATCACCTTTGGAGATGATAAACAAGGGCGGATTGAAGGAGCGGGATCGATTAGGGTGAACGACAGTTTCATCATCAAGGACGTCATCCTTGTGGACAAGCTAAGGTTTAATTTTCTTTCTGTCTCTCAACTTCTTGATGATGGATATGAGATTATATTTAAGAAAAATGCTTGTCAGGTGCTTGATTCAACTTGTGAGCTCGTTTTTGGAATTACTAGAGTTGCTAGGATCTTTGGAGCTGACTTTTCTGAATCTATTGCTAGTTCTCTAAAATACTTGATTTCATCATCTTCTTCTGAGTTCCGGCTTTGGCACCGTTGTTTGGGGCACATTGGTTTTGATCATCTGACGCGAGTTAGCAACCTTGAGCTTATGAGAGGTTTGCCTAAACTCAAAGCCGTCAAAGATACTGTTTGTGTGCCCTGTATGCATGGCAAGCAAGTTGCCGCCTCACACCCTTCAGTGACTATGGTCATGACTGACGGACCGGGACAGTTGCTTCATATGGATACTGTTGGTCCTGCTAGGGCTCGGTCAGTTGGTGGAAAATGGTAGATTCTTGTCATAGTCGATGATTTTTCTAGATACATTTGGTTGTTATTTCTTGCTTCGAAGGATGAAGCTTTTGATTATTATCATAATTTTGTTCTGCGTTTGGCTTCTAAACTTCCAGGTGCCTTGAGAGCGATCTGTAGTGACAATGGCACGGAGTTCAAGAATGTCTCATTTGCTTCTTTTTGTGCTGAGCGTGGAATTGAGCATTAGTTCTCTTCTCCACACGTCCCTCAACAAAATGGCATTGTGGAAAGGAAGAACATGACACTGGTCGAGATGGCTAGAACGATGCTAGATGAGTATAGCACACCAATGAGGTTTTGGGCCAAAGCTGTTGCTACTGCTTGCCATATTGCTAATCGTGTGTTTGTGAGACCTTCTTTGGGCAAGACTGCTTATGAGCTTCGATTTTGTAGAAAACCCTCGGTCTCGCACTTTCGAGTCTTTGGATCTAAATATTTTATTCTGAAGACAGGAAATCTAGATAAATTTATATTTTTTCCTATTTAGCCATCGTTCTCGGCTGCAATATTTCATAATGAAATTTCTAGAACTTAGAAAATTGAGCTAGCTAACCACTTACTCTGTTAAGATATGTAAATCTCACTAAGGTCTTCTGGCTATTATGGAAGTTTGGAAACATGGATGAACCAGAAAACGCTGAGATTGTTGTTTTGTATTTTGCATTTATGAATTTTTATTGCTTTGTGTTCTTGGGTGAGTGTTTTTGTTTGCTATTTTGTTGTTGTTCTCAATTCCGATAGTCCAGGATGAAAATTTTTGAACTCTAAAAATTGAACTAGGTGACCACTTACTCTATCAAGATATCTAGATCTCATTGTCTTCTTGTTATCATGAAAGTTTGCAAACAACATGCTTGAACTAGAAATCGGTGAATTTACTGCTTCTCATTTTGCACTTTGTAAACGAAATTTCATGTTTTCTTGCAAAAAAAAAAGATTGGTTTTAGCTCTATGGGTTGATTTTTTTTGCTGGCCTTCTTGGTGGAAAGGTAAATAGATTCAATATTTTTGTTTTCGATTTGCAAGAATGTAGTTAAACATTATTGATCAGACGTTCTGTTAGTAGGCATCTTTTTATTGATCAGATGTTCTTGTAGGAATGAGAAAGTGGTATTTGTGGTCCGTTGGGACAACCTATCATGTATGATCGCTTCTACAAGTATGAATAAAACTGTGGAGCTCTATGTAGATTGTGGATCATTCATTTTCTTCTATCAAATTTACTACTTCAAAGACCCACGTTCATTAGCTGTCGATTTTTACGCGTTCATTAGCTGTCGATTTTTACGTTTTCTTGCCATCTTTTTTCCTATTTTATTGTTTACTATTCATACATCAGCCACTGTACGTATTTTTTATTTCCTTCAAGTTCTGAGGTTTCATTGCCAGATTTTACTTGGCTGCATTGATCAGTAGTGTTGTTGCATTGGCCTGGGAGTATTCATTAAGGTTTGAATCTTTGATATTATGCATATGGTTCAATGCTTCTTTTTCATCTGTTGTTATGCTTCAATGATGTACTCCATTCCTGGTGGTTTAGAATGTCTGAGGTTGCTACATATTTCCATCTGTTTGTTAATTGATTAATGGTGAAATATACAAATGATTTTTCTTTTATGTTTTCATGCTAGTTTTTTCCTTGACCAACCTTTTCAGTTATGTTTTGTTGATGTGTAATACACTTGCGTATTTCCCTAGCCTTTCATTTTCATATGCTCGCACGCGGAGTAGCACGTGAAGCCTACCTAGTATATTCAACTGCAGTAGCAACAAAAGCAAGGGTGATGAATCTCAAAGTTGGCACTCCTAGTCCTAACTGATTAGAAGTTTAGTAGGTGTAATATCCAAGCATGCTTGTAGCGTGGTCCATATAGAGTTGTGAGATAGGATTAGTCCTACATTGCCTTATGAAGTGAGTTGTAGTAGTATATAATGTTTGTTGGGTCACCTCCAGTTTAACTCTTTACATGAAGCGAGGATGAAAGTTTAAGTGGGGTGTTATGTGCGCACGGATCCACCCCACGGTGGGCTCGGTATTCAGCGAATTTCATGCTAGAATGTTACAAATGGAATCGAGCTTTAACCTTCGTTGTACGGGCGCATGCGGGACAGAGGCGTGGGCATATGGCGCATGACACGTGTGGGCCTGGAGTGGACACACGACATGGCATATGTGCTGGCACTAGACATAGGGACATGTACTGAAGGGTGGTTCTAGGCATTTGCCAGGTATGCGGTGTGCTGCCAAGGGCATGAGCCTTCTTGTAGTGAGTGCCATGTGGCTCATGTAGAGTTGTGTGGTGGGATTAGTCCCATATTTCTTATCTAAAGTGAGTTGTAGTAGTATATAATGCTTATTAGGTCCAAACATAGTACCTCCAGATTAACCCTTTACTATGAAGCTTGAGCGGTGGTGTGCTATTGTGTGTATGGGCCCGCGAGTTTGTGACGACGGGTTGGACATCGCTTTAGGATCAAGTTTTCGTTCTTGCGGTTTTAGCGATTGTGGGCTAGGGTGTTACAGATGATATCAGAGTATCAACATTCAATGCACAAGCGCAGCGAAATAGGGGCACGAGCATATGATGCATGGGGCATGTTGGCCCATAGTGGACACACAACATGGTATATGTGCTAGCACTGGACATATGTAAGTGTATTGAGGGGTGGTTCTGGGTATTTGCCGCATATATGGTGTGCTACTGAGGGCGTCAGCCCTTAAGGAGGGTGAGTGTAATACCCTGGCTTGCTCTAGTGCGGCCCACGTGGCCCATGTGGAGTTGTGCAGTTCAATTAGTCCCACATTGGTTGTCCAAAGTTAGTTGTAGTAGTATATAATACATGTTGGGTTCAAACGTAGCACCTTCGGGTTAACCCTTTTACACGAAGTGATGACGAAAGTGCAAGGTGTGCGCAGGTCTGCCCCACGGTAGGCTAGGCATTGAGCAGATTTTGGGTCAAGGTGTTACAGGATAGTATAAAGGCATCAACCTTCGCAACACAGCACGTAAGGGACAGGGGCTCGGGTACATGGCGCATGGCACATGTGGGCCCGAAGTGGACACCCAGCAAGGCATATGTGCTGGCACTGGTGAAAGATCTAGACCCGCCATTATGAGTTAATGGATTGTTTTGGTGATTAATGACAAATCCAAATATGAGACTAACTCTCTTGTTAAGTATTATCTTTGTGTAGTCTCATTTGGATATAAAGGTGAAATACAACGAGGTATGGAATCGACATCTTAATCTTATATATTGTTGCATTCCTCGGATCCAAAATATAGGATTGAACTCAACCATAAGTCAAACTTGAGTATGTGCATATGATCTTATTACACATTTGTGTATGCACACATTTAGGGGGAGTTTTATTCTATACTTTGTGGTTTCATTAGTATTGATCCATATTCCATTCTTCACATATATTTGGGATCTTTACTTTGAAACAAATCCGTTTGAGTATGCAAAACTTGCGTAGTTCTTGTATACTCATGATTATGAGTATATAGAACTTGTGTAGTTCTTGTATACTCAAGTTAGAGTATATATATAACTTGTGTAGTTGATATATACTCAATTTTTTCTCTCGTTTATCAACATTCAATTTATGAGTAATTAAGTGGTTATCATCAATTACCGAAGAGGGAAAGATTGAGGTATCTTGTCCCACCATTATGAGTTAATGGTATAGTGTGGTAATTAATGATAATCATATTGTGGAATTAACATTTTTCATGAGTTGGATGAATAGGTTATGTTCCAGGATGATGAAGACTTGGGATGATCATGAGTTGATCATCAAGTCAAGAGCTTGGTGTAAAGGATGCATCATGAGTTGATGCTTATCAAGAAGAGATGATCATGAGTTGATCGTCAAGACAAGAGAAGACCCATCATGTGTTGATGGAGGTCAAGTGAAGGAATGCATCATGCGTTGATGCATGTGAAGACTCGGGGTGAAGAAATCATCATGTGTTGATGATGTTCAAGACAAGATCCCAAAGTAAAGAAATCATCATATGTTGATGATTGTCAAAGTCAGAGACCCGGACTTGAAGTGTTGATGTGCGTCATCAAGCTTCAAGAAGATGCAAGGCAAAGGTATGACTAGCTAGGGCTAAGGATGTGTTCCTAGTCTTTTACCGGTCTCGGTGTTTGGTTGATAGACCGGATTGCTAGTATAGGATTGCCGTACTATTAAGAGGGGTCTTGACTAGTAGCATGAGTTAGTCATGTGTTGATAGCTCATTGTGTTTGCTCTAGCTCATCTATGCATGGAGCTATTATTTGCGAATGTGTTTTGCAAATAGCCGAGGCTCATGCATTTAATCATTGTAGCATGGGACTATACTTTGCAAATGTGTTTTGCAAATGGTTGAAGTCCATGCGCCTTAGCCTTGCAGCATGATGCTATTATTTGCGAATGTGTTTTGTAAATAGTTGATGCTCATGTTTGATTTCTTGTAGCATGTGACTTAAGTTTGCAAATGTGTTTTGCAAATAGTGTAAGTCCATGTACCTTTTTCCTTGTGGTATGATTCTAAAAGTTGGCAAATGTGTTTTGCAACTTGCTAGGAATCTTGCTATTGATCCTTGCCGGCATGGCTTGTCAATTGGCAAATGTATTTTGCAATTGAAATTGTTGAAAAAGCTATTGCTGTGCTCTGTCAGGATAATCGGAAGTTCCGGCATTGTAAGTGCGGAAGTTCCGATTATCGGACGCTCCGAAATCTATGCGGTTCGTTTTTTCCAGAGAGCACCCTTTTTAGGGACTTAGCCGATTTCTCGAAGTGCGGAAGTTCCGCCATGATACGAGCGGAAGTTCCGATTATCGGACGCTCCGAAATTCTTGCGGAACGTTTTTTCCAGAGAAGCACCATTTTGGGACTTAGCCAAAATTTGGATGTGCGGTAGTTCCGCTATGTGTTGTGCGGAACTTTCGCAACTTGGTTGGCGGTAGTTCCGCACTAAAAATCAAACGGCTAGTTTCTCGTCTGACATAGCCGTTGCAGTGCTTTTCTCTCAGGTGCGGTAGTTCCGGCCTTTACATGGCGGAACTTCCGATTTCCCTGATTTTTCAGGGGTTTGTCTCCCAACTGCTAGTTTTTGTGTGTGGGCTATATATAGCCACTTTGGCCGGTTGGGAGAGGTTGCTGGTGCTATTGTTAAGTGATATAATCATTCTTTGAGCTAAGAGCAAGCCTCTATTCTCTTTTGTGCATGTGTTACACTTGGTGAGATTAGATAGTAAACCCTAAGTGCATGTGTTGCCTTAGGTAGTGGATTGTGTATCCACGTGAGCGTTGACACTTGATTAGTTCAAGTGAAAGTTCGGATTTGTTACTCTTGGTGTTTGTCGACACCTAGACGGCGTGGAGGCGTCGTGCGCGGTGATCTTCTCAAGAAGCTTGTGAGAAGACCCGGCGGTTTGTGAGTGGTTTGGTGCTCACCATCTCCAGAGTGGAGGAAGAGCAACCATAGTTGAGTGAGGTGTTGGTTCGGTTAGGAACCGGTCCAAGTGTTTGGACTTACCTCGGAGGTATTGGCTTAATTAGTGGAGCCGGTCCAATTTGTTTGGGCTAACCTCAACGTGGATTAGGGGAGACCGACAAGTCTCCGAACACCACGGTAAAACATAATCGTGTCATCTTGTTTTTATCTTGTGCTTTACTTTGAGCAATTTACATTACATGCTTTAATTGTTTATATATCATTGTGTGATTACTCTCTTGTATTGTTGGTGCACTTAGTTGAGCCTAGTTGATTTATGTTTTAATTGTGCAAAACCAATTCGCTATTAGCTTCCGCATTTATATATTGGTTTTAGCGCGAAAGATTTTTAAAACCGCCTATTCACCCCCCTCTAGTCGGCCACCTCGATCTTACAACTGGAGACACTGATGTTTATTGAGGGGTGGTTCTGTGCATTTTCCACGTATGCCATGTGCTGCCGAGGGCATCTGCCCTTAAGGGGGTGAATGTACTACCCGGCCTACCTGTAGTGTAACCCATGTGGAGTTGTATGGTGGAATTAGTCTCACACTACTTGTCTAAAGTGGGTTGTGGTAGTATATAATGCCTATTGGGTCCAAACGTAGCACCTCGGGTTACCCTTTTATACGAAAAGTGGTGTGCTATGTGTACACGGGTCCGCCCCCACGGCGGGCTAGGCATTGAGCGGATTTTGGGCTAGCGTGTTATAGACACTATCAGAGCATCAACCATCAGTGCACAAGAGCGTGCAAGACAGGGGCGCGATCATATGGAGCATAACACGTGTGGGCTCGAAGTGGACATGCGACATTGAATATGTGCCGGCACTAGACACATGGATGTATACCGAGGGGTGGTTCTGGGTATTTGCCTCATATGCGGTGTGCTGCCAAGGGCATCATCCCTTTATGAGGGTGAATGTAATACTGACGAGGATTAAATTCCTATATATTAATTAAAAGCCACATAGCTTATGTGGTCATAAACCTCATAGCTAACGACCCCTATGGTCATTAGAATCCTAGAGGTCACGTAATGGGTAACCTAGTTGGAGGGGGTCATGTACCTATTGCTTGACCAGATGACTGCTCGTAGAAGATTTGAACTGGCACTTGGACTCAGTTCCAAGTGTATCCCTTCCGTATGATGAATGGAACATGTGCCTTAATTGCTCCAATCCACACGATATTTTTGGCCCTAAGTCACTGACAAAACATCTCCTTGATAGTTTTCTCTACTGTCAACGCTAACTGGTGATTAGTTACTGGAACTACCTCCCAGACCAGATGCGTCACTTCCAGGAGGTGTCTTTTCCAGGAGCAACTGCTGCCTCTCCATTGGTATTTAAAGGTGGACGATCCAGGAAATTGAGGGGAAACGATCTGCATTCGAAAACAACACAGGCAATTGGATTCACTCTGAAGACAATTGAAGCAAATCATAGTACATGCTCAGTGTAATTAGGGCTAGTCTGTCGCCTTCCAAAAGACACCCCTTGTAAAGATTCAGTTCACTACAATAAATAGCAATCTCATTCTCATCCAAGAACTCTGAGTCATTTTCCTCTTTTTATTTTGTAAGATCGGCAACCTGATCGACGACAAATACCCTAGGTTGCTTGTAGTGCGGCCCGTGTGGAGTTGTGTGGTGCAATTAGTCCCACATTACTTATCTAAAGTGAGTTGTAGTAGTATATAATGCATGTTGGGCCTAAATGTAGCATCTCTGGGTTAACCATTTTAAACAAAGTGAGGACTAAAGTGTAAGTGGGGTGCTAAATGTACGGGGGTCCGCCCCACGGTTGGCCAGGCATTGAGCGAACTTGGGGCAGGGTGTTATAGATGGTATTAGAGCATCAATCTTTGCACCACGGGCGTGTACAAGACATGGGTGCGGGCATATGGCGCGTGGAGCGAGTGGGCCCAGAGTAGACACACAGCATGACATATGTGCCCACACTAGACACACGGACATGTATCGAAGGGTGATTATGAGCATTTGCTGTATATGTGGTGTTTTGCCAAGGGCGTCAACCCTTAAGGGGGTGAATGTAATACTCTGGCCTGCTTGTAGTGCTGCCAATGTAGCCCATGTGGAGTTGTGTGGCGGGATTAGTCCAAAATTACGTGTAAAGTGAGTTATAGTAGTATATAATACCAATTGGGTCCAAACATAGCATCTCTGTATTAACCCTTTAACACGAAGCGATGATAAAACTGTAAGTGGGGTGCTATGTGTGCACGTGTCTGTGCCACAGAGAACGGGGCATTGAGGGGATTTTGGGCCAAGGTGATACAAATTGTATCAGAGCATTAACCTTCATTGCACGGGCATGTGCGGGCCCGAAGTGGACACTTGACATGCATATGTATAGGCAATGGACGCATGGACGTGTATCTAAGGATGGTTCTAGGCATTTTCCGCGTGTGTTGTTTGCTTCCGAGGACGTCAACCCGTAAGGTGGTGAATATAATACCCCACCTACTTGAAGTGCGGTCATGTGACCCATGTGAAGTTGTGTGGTGGGATTAGTCCTATATTACTTGTCTAAAGTGGGTTGTAGTAGTACATAATGTCTGTTGAGTGCAAACATAGCACCTCCGGGTTAACCCTTTTACACAAGCAGTGGTGTGCTATGTGCGCGTTGGTCCGCCCCGCGGTAGGCTAAACATCGAGAGGATTTTGGGCTACAATGTTACATATGGTATCAGAGCATCAACCTTCAATGCACAGTGTATGGTCGAGGAGGCTGACTAGATGGGGAGGGGTGAATAGGTGGTTACAAAACTTTATTTGGCCAAAACCGAGTTTATGTGCGAAGCATTAATCAAAACGGTTTTGCACAATTAAAGTGCGGATACGAACACGGTATGGAAGTTGTGGCAGCTAGTGATGCGGCGGCTAGGCAAGAGCGTGGTGGACCAATGTGGAGCGAGTTAGCAGCGTGGATCACGACATCGATGGCGCGGCAAGCACGGTAGGCCTACGTGGAGCTACTCAATGACGCGACGACCTAGCGTGGAGCGACGCAACGACATGCGGCCTCAAGTGGAGTGGCAGCGCAGCGGGCCAATGTCGAGAAGGTGGCACAGTGGGAGAAGGTGGCACAGTGGGCCCCACAAACAATGTAAGTTGATACAACCTTACTCTCACTGCATGTTTCAGCTGTGTCTTCCTTCCTGGTTTTTGTGCTCAAGCAATATCTCATGTAAGACACTGCTTGTATCTCTCCTTTCTTTAAGGGCATATACAATGGTATAAATAGTTTATGTCTATAGCAACTTTTCATGTCACCTTTAGACAACACTAAGACAACCTATACAATATGTTGTCTTTTTACTTGTCTTTATAGATCATACAATCTTTTAATGCTTTCATGGATAGCCTCCTTGGTTATGATGATACAATCGACTACAGGACTATAGACAACACATTTCTCTCTTTTTATTCTCTTCTATCCATATCAGCTTAAATCTTAAGTGGCAGAGACTATAGATAACTAATATAAGTCTATTATACATGACCTACTCTTTGCCACGTCATCTCACAATCTACGTGGATAGCTAATTAATACCTATAGACATTGTACCTGGTGGAGCATTGGGACTGCCATTAGTACATGGCTGGTGCTGCATTTATTAGTATATATCATGTCTAGGGCTGCATGTACAGAGAGTGGTGGAATTAATGGATTGTCTTCTTTATAAATGAAGAGGAATAGTGGATGCAGCTCACAAGAAAAGGATAGTGAAAACTCGAAGTTGCTACCAACGAGGGGAACTAGTTTGGCGATGGCCGGTTCACCAACATAGCTAGCTTGTAGGTTTGGGAGGTATTCGGAAGTTAGTTCTGCCTATATGTTTCCCACAGTCAACAAAACTAAAAACATTATGCTCATTCCAGCAATATCCCTCGAGGAGCACCATATCACAGTGCATTTTTTAATGTCCTTTTGTTTTCTCCTAGTTACTGGAAATAATTTAGGTACATTGATTTCTTTTTTCGGTGTCTACTGATTGTTAGCCTACTTGAGTAACGGAGGCATCTTATATTAAATTCCGAATTTTCTGCCGTGTCTCGTAGTAGGGGTGGCAAAAAAGCTCGCGGCTCGCGAGCCGGCTCGAGCTTGTTGCGAGCCGAGCCGGCTCGCTCGAGCTCGAGCTTTTTTCGAGCCGAGCCGAGCCGGGCTTCGAGCTCGGTGAAGTTTCGAGCCGAGCTCGAGCCGGCTCGCGAGCCAAACGAGCCAAGTGCAACCCCATATAATCAAGATGATTGGATTTTGAATTGATGATAAATGACTCATATAATCATTTTATTCTACCGAGCTCGAGCGAGCTTTTTCGAGCCGAGCCGAGCCTTCATTCGAGCTCGTTTTCCAAACGAGCCGAGCCGAGCCGAGCCAGAGTTTAAACCGAGCCACAACGAGCCGAGCCGAGCCGAGCCGAGCCTGGCTCGTTTCCAGCCCTATCTCGTAGGAATGTAGGATTCCCTTTAGTCGTATTCCATTCATATACACCAGGTCATTGTTTATGTGGAACTGCAATAGCTTTCCAGGAGCACTTACCCGCATCAATACTAACTAGTAGAGTGTTCGTGCGTTGCAACGGAAACACAAACTTTCCACGAGATGGAATGGTGCGAGAGGAGATGGGGATGGGGGAGTGGGTGGAGCAGTGACAACGGAGCCTAGGACGAGAGAGAAAGATGATGAATGTGACGTAGAGGGCTCTGCAAGCGCCGAGGGATGGGGGACGCACGCGGACGGCCGGTGTTGAGGGTTGTTCTGGCGACATCGAGGACAAAGGCACTCAAATCAAGGGCGAAGGCACTGACATGGGTGCGAGGCTGGGTGGCAATGCGCAGATGCGAGTAGCGGACACGTTAGGGACGTGTCGCGGGTGACACAGGTGGTCCCAGTGCATGCGGGGTTTTCGTTGGGTTTTTTACATACGTAGTGGTGGGATGATCTGTTGATGATATACCCTAGAGGCAATCATAGAGATAATTGTATCACGTTTATGTTTATGAGTTATAAAATGAATGTTATTATGTTCCTTGGATGAATTATTATTTATAAAGATTAACAAGTACGTGACTTGTTGGTGAAATTCTTTAACTTATATGATGTCATCTAAATGTATACTTGGTCGGATATCACTAGTCGAAACACTAGTGACTTATCGACCAACACATGTATTGATTGATAACCATGTTTCACCAGTCATGGATATGGGGATATCGAATCAATAATGTGAACACATGTTAGATAACATAATGTTGGATTGACCCACCTTGAGGCACTATTGAGATTGTTATGATTTTATGTGTCATCAGCTGGTCTCAAACAATGATGGTGTATAATTCTTAGACCTGAGATCAGCATGGTTTGCTATATATGTAATAGTACACTTAAGGGTTCCCAAATGTTGTTCCGTAACTGGGTAGTTATAAAAGTAGCTTTCGGATTTGCTATGAAACATACGAAGGGATGTGTCTCGTAGGATATAGGATTTGCCCCCCTAACATAACAGGAGAGATATCTCTGGGGACATCGATGTGGTCGGATAAAGAAAGTGCATGGTCATGCCACTAGTGGTCGAAAAGTCGACCACATGAAATTATCCATCACTTGATCGAGAAAGTATTGAACAGTCCATAGAGTACAAAATATATCACCTGGAGTTAACCAGATATCGTGAGTCGATGGGAGAGTACGCAAGCAAGTCGTCCGACTAAATACAGTCTGGTCGTAAACTGGTCGAACATGATCAATAAATGGTCAGCGAAATGGTTGTAAGGAGTTACGAACTGGTCGTACGGAGATACGAGCTGATCATAAGTGATAAGAACCTGATTGTAGAGCATATTGCATAAGGTTCGTCTAATATAATATTTATGTGTGTTTAGGAATCATTATATCTTGCTAGGAACCGTTAACGACTCGTGGTCGGAAAGGAGTTTCTGAGTTGCAACTGATTATACATGAACCTGCAGGGTCACACACTTAACGGATTAGAACAAAGGAGTTCGGATAGGATTCGTTATGGGCTCTTTACAAGGGGATGCATGGTGTTGTTGGTACATGTAAGAGAGTTGCTCCACCAAAACCCTAGCCGCTATCTTCTCGAAGGCCCTGCTGTGCGCGTTGGTGCTAGCATAGCGACGTACGATGTTTCACCCCTGGACGTGAGGATACTGTAGAGGCGCTGCCGCGGTTGCTGCTGCGCTGATCGAGGACGATACACGACCTACAAAAGGAACGTGATAGGGTACTGGAGGAGACGATCAGTACCGAGTACGTTAAACGATCGACTACAACCACTACATCGACGCGATCAACGTTAGATAAGGCTGCTCCAACTATTCTTCCGCTGCACTGCGTGTCTAGTGGCAACGATCTATAATTTTTTGTTTGCACGACTTCCTAGTTTACATGGTAGATTTTTGAATTGTTAACTAGCGTAGTCTACCCGTATCCCTTTATAATTCTCTTGTTGCGCGGAGGTAAATTCCTTCTTTTATTAGTTAACATAAGAAAAGAATCATTTCTGGTACCGCATGACCTTCTAAATGGATCTGGACATAATGTCATGTGTGAATCATCTGGTCTCCATGTTCCTTTTTTTTTTGAAATATTTCAGTTCGGAGTCTGAGAAACAGTAATTGGAAAATAATATCATTTCGTTTTTTAAAAGAGGAAAAAAATCATATCCTTCATGACAAAATGCTTCGCGCACGAAGAACATTCAGTCTCAACTGCCTGCTTAGAAATGCTAAGTGGATGGTTAATTAGGAGTACAAAAACATCAAATATCCGGCCTAGCCAGTAGACAATTTCTTAAAAAAAAATTGGACTCAATAGACATGCATGTCCAACACCAACGGGTCGAAAACAGCAAAGGAACCACTTTACGGTTGATCAGATTTAGACCATGTACTATTAAACCAGATATTTAACTCCTATACATTCAAAACCATATCATATCAAATTAGATCCGAATCCAACCCAAGGCTGGTTTTTGGGATGATGTGGCGTGTTGAATATTCTTGTTGCACTAGTTTTTTTACCTTAATTTTTTCTGTTAAGTTCATGCATAGCATTGGGTATGTGTTCATGCGTAGCATTGAGTACGTGTTCATGTAGCTGTTACTAGTATGCCCACAATAGAATTAATGTCATGCATGCAGCTGTTACTAGTGTGTTAATAGGTGGAGTTACCGGCCATATTTTTTCATGTAGTTAAGTTCCTTTTTCAATATAAATAAGTGGAGAAGCAAAACAGAAAAACCGCAGTGATTTCACAACACAAAATTCTTTGGTGCTTTTTCATTGTCTATTGAGATTTTCCCAAGCGTTCTCGCATGAGTAG
The DNA here is from genome assembly GCA_036346395.1 of Hsuehochloa calcarea. Lineage (NCBI taxonomy): Eukaryota > Viridiplantae > Streptophyta > Magnoliopsida > Poales > Poaceae > Hsuehochloa > Hsuehochloa calcarea. Next base: position 19,202,651 of record CM070602.1, on the reverse strand, counting down.
ATGCTCAGGTTAGAGAGAGTTTCACCTGACCCATTGCTAACATTTGGTATCAGAGCGGTAATCCATGGATCTTGCGATGATGCCTCGAGGTCCGAGGTCAGCATCACCCATACCATCCAGGAACTCCGGCGGTAGTGGCCGTCATGAGTTCAACCTCGGCAGTAGTGGTGGTTGCGAGGTGGTTCCAGGCAGCGGTGGCGGCCTCAAACTAGCGACACAGAGGGTATCAAAGGATACGGGGGTGACGCTGCGTTACCCAATGCTTACGCATACCAACTACGCGAACTGGGCTCTCTTAATGAGAGTAAACTTGCAGGCTCAGGGAGTGTGGGACACCATCAAGCCTGGGGATGCCGAGTACTGGGTGGACAGGTTGGTGCTAGCGGCCATCCTCCAAGCCGTGTCGATGGAAATGCTGTCCACTTTGGCGGTGAAGGACTCGCCAAGCAAGCCTGGGAGACTGTGGTGACAATGCACGTCGGTGTCAAGCGCATCCAGGAGGCGAAGGCGCAGACACTGCACAACGCATTTGAGTCGATCTGCGTGAAGGACAGTGAGTATATGGACGACTTTGCCATGTGGCGGACGGGCATTATCAGGATGCATGCTTGGTGACACGATTGAAGACGAGAAGGTTGTCAAGAAATTCCTTCGTGTTGTACCATCCAGGTACACACAGGTGGCCATCTCGATCGAATATCTGATTGATCTGAAGACACTGTCTGTCGAGGAGCTAACTGGCCTTCTCAAAGCTATGGAAGAGCATCATGAGCTCGGGGACAGTAGTGGCGAAGGTGGTCGCCTGCTCCTCATAGAAGAGGAGTGTCTTGCCGCATGAAGAAGAGGGAGTACGGAGAGGCTTCCTCAGGCGGCGGAAAGGGCGTTGGCAACGGCGCCGCTGGAAAGCAGTATCGTGGTCGTGGCAAGCAAGGTAGCCATGGAAAGGGAGGCCGTGTCGGCAAGGAGGCCGGTCAGTCAGGAGGCGGCTACGACAAGGTAAAGGTAAAATGCTTTTACTGCAGCATCCTTGGGCACTACTCCAATGAGTGTTGCAAGTCGCGGCGAGAACGCAATGAGCAGGTGAACCTCACTTAGGCTCAGGGTGATGAGCCCACACTGTTGATGGACACGGGGAGGAGAACCACGGCGACATCGGATACCTGGACACGGGGGGCGAGCAATCACATGTCCGAGTGCAAGGAGAGCTTTACCGAGTTGCACTCAAACATAAAGGGCTTAGTGAAGTTTGGGGTTGGCTCCATTGTTAACATTTGTGGATGTGGAACAGAGACCTTCACGTGTCACAACAATGAGAACCATTCATTAGTAGACGTCTACTATATCCCAAGGCTCTGTAACAACATTGTGAGTCTCGGGCAGCTCAACAAACATGGCTGCCAGACACTCATCAAGGATGGTGTGTTGTGGATTCACGACCAGCAATGATAATTGCTTGTAAGGTAACTAGAACTAGAAACCGTTTGTACGTGCTTAACCTCGATTTTGTACAACTAGTTTGTCTGGTGACAAGGTGCAGTGAAGAAGCCTGGCGATGGCACATCCGATTCGATCACCTCAACTTTCAAGCGCTTCGAAGGCTGGAGCAACACGAGATGGTCCGAGGGCTACCGCGGATTGATCAGGTGGATCAAATCTACGACAGTTGTCTCATTTGCAAGCAACGGCGAGCCCCATTCCCGCAGGAGGCGAGCAACCACGCGAAGAACGTGCTAGACCTTGTGCACAACGACCTGTGCGGGCCAATTACGCTGACCACACCAGGAGGCAAGAAGTATTTCTTAGTCTTGGTGGATGATCTCAACCGCTATATGTGGTTGACGCTCCAGGAGTCCAAGGATCAGGCAGCAGCAACTATCAAGAAGTTCCAGTCTGACATCGAAGTTGAAAGCTACTGCAAGTTGAGGGCTCTCTGGACTGACTGTGGTGGCGAGTTCATGTCATATGAGTTTGGGGAGTACTATGCAGATCGTGGAGTCAAGCGTTTCCTTACAGCGCCATACTCGCTGCAGCAAAATGGTGTCATCGAGCAGCGCAACCAGACCGTGGTTGGAATGGCAAGAAGTCTGCTGAAGGGAAAAGGGATGCCAGGAAGATTTTGGGTGAGAAGCCATCACGATGGCGATCCACATCCTCAACCGTGCGCCAACCCGGAGTGTTCACAGCAAGACGCCCTACGAGGCGTGGTATAGGAGACGCTCGAACATACATTACTTTTATATGTTCAGGTTCTTGGGACATGTGAAGACTATGAGGCCGAATCTAAGAAAACTGGATGATAGGATCACTCCTATGGTCCTCATCGGCTACAAACCCAGCTCCAAAGCATATTGCATGTATGATCCAGTCGGTGGGAAGGTACATGTGACTCAGGGCGTCGTGTTCGACGAGGAGGCGAAGTGGAACTACGATATACCAGGAGGTGATGAGGAGATGACCGCTCCCGGTGAGATATCCAACATGGAGTAGTACACTTCTTACTCTGTCACAGGTGATGGCCGTGTCGATTCGCCAGCATATGGGAGTAATGAAGCGTCGGTACATGCTACGCCGAGTTATGCACCCAACAGCAGGGCATTGACGCTGGTGTCTCTCCGACAGCTCCTACACCAACAGCACCGGGCGGCATGGAGTTTGCAACTCCATCGAGCATCGATTCGCCCACTTCAGATGATGCACCATGGCGGCACCGCACGTTGGGGAACATCTACGACAACACGTCAGTAGTCAATCTTGACTACAATGGGATGTGTTTCATGGCGATGGAAGAACCTAGGAACTTTGCAGAAGCCGAAAAGCACAAGAGCTGGCGGCAGGTGATGCAAGAGGAGATAAGGTCAATTGAGGAGAATGAGACATGGAGTCTCACTGATCTGCCAAGTGGACATCGACCAGTTGGCCTCAAATGGGTCTACAAGGTCAAGAAGAATTCGCATGGTGCTGTGGTGAAACACAAGGCACGACTCGTCGCTAAAGGGTACGTGCAAAGGCAGGGCGTGGACTTTGAGGAAGTGTTTGCACCGGTCGCTTGTCTGGAGTTGGTGCGATTGCTCATAGCATTGGCGGCGCATGAAGGTTGGGAGGTGCACCACATGGATCTTAAATTAGCATTTCTCAACAGCGATCTTAAAGAGGAAGTCTACGTGACCCAACCTCCTAGCTTCATGGTCAAGAACAAACGAGCACAAGGTCTTGAAGCTCAAGAAAGCGATCTATGGCCTGCGGCAAGCACCAAGAGCAAGGAACTCTAAGGTTGATGGAAGTCTCATGATGCTCAGTTTTGAGAGGAGTCCATCGGAGCATGCTATGTACAAGAGAGGTATTTGCTAATCAAGTTTACTTGTGGGTGTATACGTCGATGATCTTATTATCACAGGAACAAATCCGCAAGAAATCAGCAAGTTCAAGGAGGAGATGAAGAAGTTGTTTAGCATGAGCGATCTGGGTTTGTTGAACTACTACCTAGCCATTGAGGTGCAGCAAACCAGAGATGGTATCACATTAAACCAGTCGGATTATGCACTAAAAATCTTGGAGAAATGTGGAATGGAAAGCTGCAACCCGTGCCAAGCTCCCATGGAAGCAAGACTCAAGATGAGCAAAGTAAGCAGCAACCCTCCCACTGATGCCACATTCTTCAGAAGTGTTGTGGGGAGCCTAAGTTATCTGGTGCACACAAGGCCTGATATTGCGTACTTAGTGGGTTATGTGAGCCGTTTCATGAAGGCTCCAACCACCAAGCATTTGACAGTCGTGAAACACATTCTGCGATACATTAGTGGTACTCGCAATTTGGGCTGCTACTATGAAAGGTGGGAAGAAAAGTCACACTTGATTGGGCACAACAATAGTGACATGGTAGGTGATGTCAATGATCGCAAGAGCACAATCGGTGTATTGTACTTGCTCGAGAGGAGCATGATCAGTTGGCAATCCTAGAAGAAAAAAGTGGTGGCGCTATCTTCCTACGAGGCTGAGTATATGGCTGCCATGACCGCGGCATGTCAAGGCATTTGGCTCATGCACCTACTTGGTGATCTGATGAAGAAGGAGCCCAGCACTGTGATCCTTAAGGTGGACAATAAGTCAGCCATATCCCTGTGCAAAACCCTCGTCTTCCACGACCGAAGTAAGCACATTGATACGCATTATCATTTCATTAGGGAGTGTGTTGAAGGAGGGAAGATGGCTGTTGAGTACATCAGTATGGATGATCAGCCCGCCGACATTTTAACAAAGCCACTTGGGTGTGTCAAGTTCCAAGAGATACGCAAGAAGATCGGGTTGATTGAATTCAAGAAAGCGCAACAAGATTAGGGAGTGATTATTGAATAATCTTGTTGCACTAGTTTTTTTTACCTTAATTTTTTGTGTAAGTTCATGCATAGCATTGAGTATGTGCTCTTACAGCTGTTACGTACTAGTGTGCCAATGATTGAATTAATGTCATATATGCAGCTATTACTTGTGTGTTAATAGGTGGAGTTACCAACTATATTTTTTCATGTAGTTAAATTCCTTTTTCAGTATAAATAAGAGGAGAAGTAAAACAAAAAAGCTGTTGTGATTTCGCAACACAAAACTCTTTGGTGTTTTGTCATTGTCTGTTGGGATTTTTCCCGAGCGTTCTCGCGTGAGTAGATACTCAAAATACAGAGAGTTTAATCTGGCCCATTGCTAACAGCGTCTAACTTGGGAAATTTTTTTGATTCAACATGCAAAATCGCTGACTCGGTAGGTGGGGCCAGCTTGAGAGGGAGACTGAAAAACGGTAGAAAATTTTTAAGGTATTGAAGCAATTTTCAGAACTATTAAACCCATTAGTTAATTTCTTAAAACATACTATACTAAAAAAATCATAAAAATATGATGTTTCCAAGATGTAGTAGGTCTAAAGTTTCACAAATTAATGTAAGCTTAGTTTGTTGGAAACCCGATAACCACTCGCGCGTTGGCCTCCAGTGCCCTAGCGCCCGGCGGCGCATCTAGCTGCTGAACGCGCGGCGGGAGCGGCAAGCGGGCTCGTGTGGCGGCAGGCGCGCGGAATTTCGGCGGACGACACATGCAAAGAGCGGGCACGCAATGGCGGTTTTGCCCGTGGGGCTCTAGCGGCGGCGCGCGCGACGGTGTGCGTGACTGGCGCCACTCACGATGGCAGAGCAGCGAGCTCGCGGCGGCGGAACGACGTGCGTGACGGTGGCGGAACAGAGAGCTCCGCGGTGGTGGGGCGCACGGGCGACTCCGAGGCGTCGCGGCGCATCTGGCGCGACCACGAATGGCGACGCGACCATCGGCGCAGCTATCGGTGGCGTCGCAGCCATTGGACATCTCGTGTCCGCCGACTATCGGCGTGTGCGGCATGGGATACCGGTAGTGGCGGCGTGGCAATGGCACGGAGGCATTGCAGCCGGTGGCGGCGCCGCACATCGGGCGATCGGCGTTGCGACTCATTTCAGCGGGGTCCCTAGCATCATGGATGGCCTTTGGGACCTCGCCGCCGCAATGAGCCAGCCGTGTGTCACGGACACGATGCAAAGTTGTAGCGACGATGGCTTGGTCGCGCGCCTATCGCGAGGAGTAGGCAGATGCGCGACGAGCTCCGGCGATGTTGCGACTCCAACCGAGCGAGGTCCCTGGCGTCGTAGATGATCGTTGGGGCCTCGCGTCGCCATCGCTGAAGGACGAGGTGACGGCGGTGGGCGGGCGGCGATGCTTCTACCGACCACGGCGATATTTTGTGTTGTATTGCATGTACAGTAATAATAAACAATCAATATTGTACGATGAACTGTGATATGAGATCGATAAAATGATGAACAGTAATCCAATCTAATCTTGTTAATTAGCAGAAAATTAATCATCAAGATTAATCTAATAGCAAAAAGGATTAGGACTAATTATACCGATTTGATCGATGAAGAGCAAAGATGTTGATAACGTGTTAAACAATAGAATTCGTTGGTAGAAAATCTCAATCCTATGACACAATAGAAAGAATTCATTATCTTTATTCATTGTGGTCTATGTGAGCCGTTTCATGAAGGCTCCAACCACCAAGCATTTGACAATCGTGAAACACATTTTGCGATACATTAGTGGTACTCGCAATTTGGGCTGCTGCTATGAAAGGTGGGAAGAAAAGTCACACTTGATTGGGCACAACAATAGTGACATGGTAGGTGATGTCAATGATCGCAAGAGCACAATCGGTGTATTGTACTTGCTCGAGAGGAGCATGATCAGTTGGCAATCCCAGAAGAAAAAAGTGGTGGCGCTATCTTCCTACGAGGCTGAGTATATCGCTGCCACGACTATGGCATGACAAGGCATTTGGCTCATGCACCTACTCGGTTATCTGATGAAGAAGGAGCCCAGCACTGTGATCCTTAAGGTGGACAATACGTCAACCATATCCCTGTGCAAAACCCGCCGTCTTCCACGACCGAAGTAAGCACATTGATACACATTATCATTTCATTAGGGAGTGTGTTGAAGGAGGGAAGATTGCTGTTGAGCACATCAGTACGGATGATCAGCTCGCCGATATTTTAACAAAGCCACTTGGGTGTGTCAAGTTCCAAGAGATACGCAAGAAGATCGGGTTGATCAAATTCAAGAAAGCGCAACAAGATTAGGGAGTGATTATTGAATAATCTTGTTGCACTAGTTTTTTTACCTTAATTTTTTGTGTTAAGTTCATGCATAGCATTGAGTATGTGTTCTTGCGGGTGTTACTAGTGTGCCCATGATTGAATTAATGTCATACATGCGGCTATTACTAGTGTGTTAATAGGTGGAGTTACCCGTCATATTTTTGCATGTAGTTAAGTTACTTTTTCAGTATAAATAAGAGGAGAAGTAAAACAAAAAAGCTGTTGTGATTTCGCAACACAAAACTCTTTGGTGTTTTGTCATTGTCTTTTGGGATTTTTCCCGAGCGTTCTCGCGTGAGTAGATACTCAAAATAGAGAGAGTTTAATCTGGCCCATTGCTAACAGCGTCTAACTTGGGAAATTTTTTTGATTCAACATGCAAAATCGCTGACTCGGTAGGTGGGGCCAGCTTGAGAGGGAGACTGAGAAAGGGGTAGAAAATTTTTAAGGTATTGAAGCAATTTTCAGAACTACAAAACCCATGAGTTAATTTCTTAAAACATACAATACTAAAAAAAATCATAAAAATATGATGTTTCCGTAGTAGGTCTAAAGTTTCACAAATTAATGTAAGCTTAGTTTGTTGCCTCCAGTGCCTAGAAAATCGGTGCGCTAGGGTTACAAGAACCCTAGCGCCCGGCGGCGCATCTAGCTGCTGAACGCGCGGCGGGAGCGGCAAGCGGGCTCGTGTGGCGGCAGGCGCGCGGCATTTCGGCGGACGACACATGCAGCAGCGGGCACGCAATGGCGGTTTTGCCCGTGGCGGCTCTAGCGGCGGGCGTGCGCATCGGGTGTGCGTGACCTGGCGCCAGCTCTCACGATGGCAGAGCAGCGAGCTCGCGGCGGCGGGAACGACGTGCGTGACGGTGGCGGAACAGCAGGCTCCCGCGGTGGTGGGGGCGCACGGGGCGACTCCTGGAGGCGTCGCGGCGCATCTGGCGCGACCACGAATGGCGACGCGATCATCGGCGCAGCTATCGGTGGCGTCGCAGCCATTGGCCATCTCGTGTCCGCTCGACTATCAGGCGTGTGCGGCATGGGATACCGGTAGTGGCGGCGTGGCAATGGCACGGAGGCACTGCAGCCGGTGGCGGCGCTGCACATCGGGCGCATCGGCGTTGCGACTCATTTCAAGCGGGGTCCCTGGCATCATGGACGACCTTTGGGACATCGCCTCGCCGCAATGAGCCAGGTTGTGTCTACGGACACGATGCAAAGTTGTAGCGACGATGGCTTGGTCGCGCGCCTATCGCGGGAGTAGACAGTGCGCGCACGGGCTCCGGCGATGCTGCGACTCCAACCGAGTGAGGTCCCTGCCGTCGTAGACGATCGTTCGGGCCTCGCGTCGCCACTGCAAAGGACGAGGTGACGGCGGTGGGCGGGCAGCGATGCTTCGGCCGACCACAGCGATGTTTTGGGTTGTATTATATGAACAGTAATAATAAACAATCAATATTGTACGATGAACTGTGATATGAGATCGATAAAATGATGAACAGTAATCCAATCTAATCTTGTTAATTAGCAGAAAATTAATCATCAAGATTAATCTAATAGCAAAAAGGATTAGGACTAATTATACCGATTTGATCGATGAAGAGCAAAGATGTTGGTAACATGTTGAACAATAGAATTCGTTGGTAGAAAATCTCAATCCTACGACACAATAGAAAGAATTCATTATCTTTATTCATTGTGGTTATGTACACAGAGTTCCTCATATTTACAGAGAAAGAGGGTGAGACAATTTAGATTTTATCCATCAAATTAGGTTTCGTAACGATCTTCTTCCTCTCTAATATAGACAGCCCATGTGGCATCGGGCAAGACTTGTTAACAACGGAAAGGTGGCGACGGAGTCCTAGGAATCGGAAAAACGGAACCAGGGTGGTGGTGGTTCGGGCAGAGGCGCACACTGATGACACATCGGCAACGCACGCGGCGATCGATAGCAAAGGTTCGGGCGCACGCGGCGACGTCCATGGGGCTGCCGGGGAAGATATATGTCCGTGTCAATATGTATCATGCCCTGGCCAAGCTGTGTCTGGCACGGTGCAGGACCAACCCGCTAGGCAGCGGTGGCGACACGACCATGCCGGCTCGTCCCATCACTAGAACAAAAGGATTGTACCTCAAGCCGGACCGGCACAGCCTATCCCATCAAGAGGATAGCAGGCTAGCAGCAAACAGCAAGCCGACTACGGCAACCTGACGAGCGGAGTCGTACACAGGTGCGCATATATACGAAGTTGACTCACCCAACCGAGCCATCTGAGATGCCACGTCATCATGCAAACCACTTGATATCCGGTTTAGACCTCTTTTTTGTAGAAGTGCATGTATTGTTACTATGATAGTAGTGTTTTTTTTTTCAAACGTCACCGCATGATATGCGGCGTTATATAGAGAAGTTACATTACGCGTCAACAAATAAAATATAAAAAATGTGTTCACCCTTGCAAAAAGGTTGGTAATCGAACTCAGAACATCATTTGAAATACTTATCTTAGACTTTTCAGACTAGTCATGTCAACCTCACAACCTCATGTGATTAGTTGTGTGCTGTAATATTATTATGTAGTTATTTTAACACCTATCAACCACCGAAAAAACACCTCGAGAGAGTTGAAAAGCATCTCAAAAAATGTCTATACGCAACATAGCATTTATGCGAATTAGAGAGTGTCTCAGAAACATTACTACAAGATAGAATTTTGCATGTGTCTTCGAAACTGTCTCAAAACCGTCTCTAGCATACAAAATATTGAGACGATTTTTTAAATGCCTCTAAAAACATCTCTAGACTATATAATTCTTTATTTTAAAGATAAATTGAAAAGCTCCTTAAAAAAACGTCTGTACCGAGGTTTTTTTTTTTTTGTAGTGCCGTGTCCTTACTGGACATGCTATTCAATGGTGCAATGGCCAGTAGGGCGGTTTAATTATTACACACCGCAACAGTCTTGTGGCCATATATGATAGCAAGATGGAGTTGCAATGGTTTGTTCAGTAAACAAATGATTCTTCCTTCATATTTAAAAAATACTACTAGTTCCATGTGTGTTTGTATGTATTTGTGGTAGCGTGCAAGACTCTAGTGACTATGGTTTTTTTCCATGCTTAGGGCTAGAAGGCATCGGGAATATAGCAAAATCTTGATTGGATACTACCACTTTCAAGTTGGCATGCAAAACGTCGATGAAAAACTTCAGTGTTGGCTTGGAAGTTCATTTTCCATTCTTCCGAGGAATTGACAGTAGGGAAGATTCCAGACCTGTGATTTGCAGAACACTTCACATGAACTTCCAGTCTCTTGCTATTCCAAGTTTGAACATCAACATCTATCTTTGAAGGGTCGTTCTAGCGCCTTTGCTTCCAGTGGTTTGCAATGTGAAGAAAATTTGGTGAACTGCAGTCGCGTCATTGTGAGTAGGAAACGCAAGGAAACGCCGAACGGTGTGTGTATAGGTCAATCTTTCTGTCAGGAGACACGACATGAGTAATAGAGCCCAAAGTATACCGCTCCCTTCATTTTCGTTTACGTGGCACTTTTGATCAAAATTTTCTTCCACAAATACTTATCACGTCGCGGGATAAACTTTCCCAAACTACCCCTATTATCTACAGTTATCTTCCCACTTTGCTGCCTCGTTTGACATGCTTGAAATATTATTGGAGGGTATTTTTATCATATATCATCACAAGTACAATCTCCTTAATATATGTGTATCAGTAAAAAAAAGCCAAGTAAACAAAAACGGATGGAGTATTTGTTGTAAAATTAGCGATTTAGCAAATATTTAGAAATAATTTTAGCATTAATTATGATAATTAAAGCATACTTCCATCAACATATAAATGACATAAATGACGTATAAACATGTAATATATTCATGTCAAAAAATGGTAGTATGCTCAAAAGTTAGAACTTGAAAACATACAAAATAAGCATAATGCTCAAATTTAGTTGTTTAGATTTTGCTCTCAGATGTCGGGTTGCTCAAGATTAAATCTTGGCCTCCTAGCCACTTTTGTCAATACCCTTCACTAACTAGATATGACAACAATAAATCAGATTTTGAGCCCAAATGAATGCCTTACTAAAATGTTAAGTATTGAATTTTCTCATAAGTATCAAACAACAATTAATACTTTCGACCAACAGAGGAACAATTATCTCATAGTGCAAAATTGAGATCACAGAAACAACACTTAAAACTTTTGGCCAACAGAAAGATCATGCAAATCACATAGCACAATTAGTCATCTATTCTAATCAAATTCGGTCAGCAAAGATGCAACCGAACCACATGAAAGTAACAAAGACAAAATATTAGAGATGAATCAACAACAGTATGCAAACAACTAGCTCAAGTCTAATTTTATAATCGATGTTGTCAATCCAACTTCATATGTGACAGTAATCTTCATCGAGCATGAACCGATCCCACAACATTACTAAGTAAAGTATCCCGGTGCTAGATTAACTAAAATAACACATTTTGAAGCTTCTACTAGCCTCCTAGCACGTCACACTAAACAACGTAATGCAAAAACAGAAGGAGCAAAATTACAGTGCGGATGGAACACAAAGCCACCAAGAAGTAACCGGGCAAGGCACGCCGAAGGCACTGACTCAAAAAACCAATCGCCCCGCAAGTACACTTTGTTAGGGGGCTCCACAAATAAAATTCATAATTTTTGGAGCCATTTTCTATATTTAAAAATTGATACAAAAATTATACATAAATGATTTTCTAAAAAGAAAAAAATTACTACAGTGGTTGTTGCACGGTGACTGTGCAGCAACTACACTTTAGTGCAAGGTTGCCACACGGCCACCGTGCGGCAACCACTGTAGCATTTTTTTTCTTCTTCTTATTTCTTTTCTTTTTTGAGAAAAAATATTAAATTTTGAAAAAAAAATTACACAAGCAAATACACTGGATTAGGAGGCTCTACACAAAAATTCATAATTTTTTGAGTTCATTTTATATATTTAAAAATTTCTACAAAAATTATGCATAAATAATTTAAAAAGAAAAAACCGACGTGATAACGAGGCTGGCTGGGGGAGACCACGTGGCGCGGTGGAGGCGTTGCCGCACGGCAGCTATGTGGTAACGGTTGACGTGACGAGAGGAGAGGTGTTGTCGCACGATGATCGTATAGTAACAGTGCTATATATGCAAATATAACACACATATGATTATTTTTACAAATATATCTACCAAAAATTTAGAAACGAAGAGTCGTGGGTGTAAAAATATTGTCACGCCATGTCTTTACCTGACTTGCTATTGAATGAAGCAATGACCAATAGCACGTTCAATTATTGCACGCCACAACAGTCCTACCGGCCAAAAAATGACAGCACGACGGAGCAGCAATGGTTTCTACGTACATGAAACAAATGACTGTTCCTTTACATAAAGAAGTAGTATTAGTTACTTCTGTGTTTCTATGTACTGCTAGTGGTGGCAAGATTTTTACTTTCTTTAGCGTTGGAAACCTAGCAGTGGTGACCCAAGATGAAAATAAAGATCGAACTCAAAGTACTAAGCTAAATTGATAGATTGACACAAATATAATCTTTTACTCTCGTGCAGTTCAAACTCATGCAAGCTGAAAATCAACTAATCAAGAGTTAAGAATATATACCATAGCACGCACGCACGAGCTGTCCGGCTCCAGCAGGAAGCAGTCCTGGACCACACTTCCACCCCTGCCTACGGCACCTCACGCCCACCCCCGCTCCTCCTCAGCATCTGCTTCGTCGAGCTCCTCCGCGTGGACCGTGCCCCTGCCGCTCCGGCTGCGACCACCTAACCACTTGGCCGCGGCGGCGTCCCACCATAGTGCCATGCCGCCCCCCTTCCGGCCTCCTCGCCCCACGGCTCCTCCCTAGCTCGTCGCGCCGCTCCATCTCATAACGTCACTGCCAGGGCCCTCACGCCTCGACGTCTCTACACCATCGTGCACTGTAACATTCCAAAATTATGTTACCAAAATTAAATTTATAAATTTATTATTTTATTAAATTTCTTGAGTTTTAAAAGAGTTTTATTGCTTTTCTCGATTTTCAAGATTTTAAAAGTTAAAAATAGAATTTATTGAGTTTACTGGGTTTTTATTGGATTTAAAATTTTAAAAAGAAATTTTAATTAGTTTACTGAAATTTTGGATTTATAAAAGGGTTTTTCCTATTTTCCAAAACTAAAAATAATTTATGTGCAAAATTAAAAGCCAACTCTAAGTTTGAAATAATTTTATTAAGTTCAAAATAATTCAAGGAATTTTTTGTGTATTTTTTTAGAATTTTGAACTCTTTTGCTATTTCTAAAAGCTATTTTGACTTGTTGTATAATCTGAAAATCAAAAAATCAATTAAATCTCATTTTCGCTTTGGGCCGCAAACCTTTGCTCCTGGCCCTTTTCTCCCTCCGCGTGACCCATCTCTCCAGCCCAGCGCACCCGCGCACCAGCCGCCTCACTCCTCCCTCCCTCTCTCACCGCCCAATGGTCCCCACCTATAGGCCACACCTCCCCGTCGTCTTCCTCCCGAATCCAGTGTCCATGCCCTGCAAGCTTAGCTTGCCATGCCACTGCATCAGTGCATTGAACGACCCCGTCCTCGCCACACCCCTCCGCCCCGCCTCCTCCTCACTCGCCTCCGCCTCCGTCCCCGCCCCGTCGCGCCCGAGCACGTCACCTCAACCCCGCTCTGTCTCGTCTGCCACGCCGTCCGAAGCACCGCCCCATGCCGCGAGCCTTCTCCCCCCTACTCCTCAACCCCCTATAAAAGAGAGCCATGTACGCCCTTGAGCTCCTCTTCCTTTCCCACTCGCCTTCCTCTCTCTTTTCCCCATTCCTCCATCTTAGGCCTTTGCCTTGCTGCACCAACCACGTCACGGCGAGCCCCTTAGCTTTATCTTCCTCCTCCCCGAATTCACCCTCCTCACTTGCTTTCATTTCTCCACAATCGAAGTTTTACCACCGCTGGTTGAAGTTCTTTCCTTCTCGCATTCCGTCGTCGTCGATCATTCCCCGGCAACATCGTCACCACTGTTGGATTCTCCCCATGCCTTCGCTGGCGCACCATTGCTTCCTTGCGACCCAACATTGTTTTGCACACCGCCACCGGTGATGGAATCCTCACGACCAGTGAGGTCGTTAGCTTTAAGGGTTACGACCACGAAGACATATGGTCCTTTATCTACTAATTAATAAATAGAGGTTTTAATCCTCATCACTAACATTGTTGACTACTTTTCAAGGTATATATATATATATATATATATATATATATATATATATATATATATATATATATATATATGTGTGTGTGTGTGTGTGTGTGTGTGTGTGTGATGTATACTATTCTAGTGGATTCTAGTTTAATCTTCGGGGTTGGAAATAGGACACTAAAAAGCGAAATCAGAGGTTTTCCATAAATAGAAAGTTGTAGATAATTTTGTGGAGTTTCCAAAAAATATTTTTTTGCTATGTTTGGAGCTCAAAGGAGGGACTTAGGGTTATTTTACTTCTGGGACAACGAGTAGTGTGTCCGGTAAAGTTAAGTTAAAGGCATTGAGTTTGTGTATAGGCGAGATGATGACTTGCTCAATGTATTAGTGCTGTGATGGTATGTTTTTAATGTATTTTAATTGCTTGTCCAAGGAGTGTTGCCTTAAGCACCGTGTCGTCTTTGCATCACATGGTTCCTAGAAGTTAAAGAAGCAAAGTGCTCGGTAGAATGGTGAACAACGGGTGGTTGTCGTTGTCTTGTTGATTAATTACTATGTGATTTAATTATGATTTTGTTAAGTTTAGTTATTTGCCATGATAATATTGATGAAAAGAATAAGATTATGTTGATGATGCAATTACCATGGGATGACATAGTAAGGTTAATATTGCTTAATAAACTATTGCATCATTTACTCGTGTAAGGGCCAGGGTGGTGAGTATTGTCATAATTATAGCTAGTCTGGTATGTTCCATGTTAAAATCCTACAAACGTAGGGACCCCGCCCTAACGAAGGAGGGGAGAAAAGTGTGTCACCAACAGGTGAACACTTCGCTATACTGATATTAGTTGAAAGATGTGCATCATGGCATTTGCATTCATGAGAAATGTATTGATGAGATTTGAGAATGAGGAGAATGAGAATAATGATCATGCATTAAATGTTTAATGAACTTGTTTATTTACTATTGTATCTTGTACTTACTGAGTCGTGGACTCAACTTTGCTCTATTATTATTGTAGGTGGACATTGATGTCATCTCGCATGGAAGGGAATAGCTCACATGGCACACTTACTACCACCACAATCATCTGAATCACAATTTATTGGAACCTTTTAATTGAGTGTGATGATATTTCCTTTAGGAACTATTAGACATGATAAATTCTGAATGAATGGTTTGTGACTTGATTTACTTATTCATTAGACTATTTATGGACTGTTTATTACCTATTGCTTCATTATTCAGTATTATCAACTAGTATGTTAATTCTTATGTTTATCATGTCGTATTTAATGTGTTTATTGTGACCTGTGAACTGATTTTGTTTGTTATATGCTTGCTGAATTTTGTTGTAATATGTGATTTAAATTAGTAGATAATGTAGTTTGATATTCTGAGCTTACGGTTGTATTACGCCGTGTCCTTACCAGACTTGTTATCGGATGGTGCAATACGATGGTAATCAATCCGCAGCACAGCAATATTGCCGTTCATATATCAAAAGGCACAAAGCAAAGATGCAGTGGTTTCTGTAGTGAACAGGGGATTCTTCCTTCGTATCAAAACACCGCTACCAATAGCTGGGTACGATGTGTTTGTGTTTGCGACGGCATACATCTGGTGACTATATGGTTGATTTTGAGGTAGTAACAGCTTATGAATGTTTTTATGACAATCGGCGGAGTTTAGAGGGAAATTTCGGTGTAGGCGGTCGTTTGGGCGGATTGTTCATTTGTTTCTACCGGCATTGATCTCGTAACCGTATATTTAAATATATTCCTTTTTTTGTTGGTATATTGGGACTTCATCTCTGCATGCGGCGAGTGATTTTCTTGAGACAATACCTTCGATTTTGGTCTTTTGTCGCGAGTAATCATGCATCTACCTCTTCTTAGTTTCTCCGAGGATTATGACGGCTGCTTGTCGTGTTGGGTACTTGCGGCGTTCCAAGGGTGGCATTTGATTCCTTAATTAGGTATTTATGTTGGGGAACCACATGGGTGGGTGGAGTTGTCAGTACCTGACTCCACTTACTAGGGTTCAAATTCAAATTCTAGTTTCATCTATTATGCACATGAGTACACTTCGCTGCGTTTATCTCGGAGTGTACTAAAAGGGTGCACTCGCATGTACGCTTAGGAATTTTATAAGGATGTGGATTTATCCATGGGCTCATTCTATCTAGGATATAAGAATCAATTTATATATATATACCAATTATACACTTAAAGATAAAAGAATCAATTTATATATATATACCAATTATACACTTAGAGAAAAAAAAATCTTGCCATTTATCCATTAGACCCAAGTTATAACGACTCAGATTGAAACAAATAGTCCATGTCAAGCACAATCCAAACTAAGATAAATGCAGAATAATAAATAAATAAAAATTAGCAATTTAATTTTCGTATGAGTTCTAAAGTAACATTCGTAAATAACTAAACTTCGGAATAGTAATTAAATGAATATTAGCAAATTAAAAGAAATATTTCATGCCAAGTACAATCCAAATGAACAAAAAATAGGAATGAAAAAATAGCAATTTAATTTACATACGAATTCCAAAGTAAATGCCTAAAAAACTAAATTTTGGAATAATAATTATAATACAATAGATATTAGATTTTTACACAAATTCTGACTTAAAACCAAAAAAAAATGGCTCCAAGTACGATCCAAAAACATGCAAACTCTGAATAAAAATTAAAGGATGATTAGAGATTTGATTTGTAAACAAATCCGAAACCTAAATTCCAAAAAATATTTTTAAAAAATAATCCTATATTGATTAGGCACGAAGCTCCCATGTTAACAAGAAAGATCTAACCTTCTATCTCGCGGACTGTAGTTATAACGGCTCATATCTATTATATTCTAAAAGTAGATGAGTGGTTTACATGTGCTAAGAAAAAAACTATCCTAGAAATTCTCACAAAAAAGAAAATATAAGTCCCTTAGTTTTGTAGACCCTAATTATGATTGATATGTCATAAACACTAGATGTTATAAGAAAAATAAACAAATGATAGAAATTCTATAATAAAAAAATCTTGCTATTAATTTTGTTGTACCCAACTAATGATTAAAAATCACAACCATTAGATGTTATTAGGCAACCTATTTAAACTCAAAAGATGAGAGATAATGTGTGTTTTAAGATTAAAAGATAAGAAGAAAATTAAAGAAAAAAAAATCAGGCTTAGCCTAAATAGACCACCATAAACACAAAAAAGGAACACCCGACCCATTCGTCTCACTCGGACGTCTTTCTGAGTGCAAATAAGGAAAAAAATTGTAATAAAAACAAAAAAGAAACAAAAAAATTTAAGAGGGTACAAGACAGACGCACACCACATGCACCACGCACACACGCGTGTCCCTCCACACTTAAGGAATTTTGGAAGCCCTAAGGCGTCACTAAAATATGGGTGATCGCACACGTGTGTGTACGAAAATTATTTAGACGAGACTTACTGCGTCGATCCAGGGATCTAACCCAGGCTGGTGGGACATTCCCCCATATCTCCACCACTAAGCTATCTCTCAATCAACAAGATGAAAAGAATTTGTATGGAAAAATATTGTCTTTTTGCTTAATTTCGAACTATATGGACAATACCAAACACATGTAGAGAGAGCATCTAGAGTTAAATAGAAAACAAATCTCTATACTACATCTACATTAGTGTGATAGGAAATTAGTAATATTTATACACAGTTAACTACACTTTACCAATCTACAATGATGATGCCCACGCAAGGGCACATGCCATCTTGCTAGCTAAAGGAAAAGATCTATATTACCCTTTAAATTAATTGCTAGATTTAATTTGTACCTCTTTCTACTTGGGAGTGCAAAGTACCAAAATTGAGGTTTTCCTCGCGCACAGTGAAAGACCGACAGAATTTGGAAACAATGAGTCGTGGGAGTTAAGAGAGTTGTACATCACGTCCTTGCTAGATTTGCTATGGGATGGTGGAATGACATGGTTGAATTATAGCATAGCACTCAATCAAATCTTGTCGGCCATAGAAGCCAGCAACACAGAGCTGCAATGGTTTATTTCTACGGTAATCTGTGGACTCTTTCTTTATATAGCAAGACACTACAATGGCTCAAAATGTGTATGCGTATGTTTGTACTGGCAAGAGACTACTGGCTATGGTTCCTTTCGACTTAGATGTGTACTTACGACTAGAAGGCATCGGGAATCTAACAAAAACGGCGAGATCTTGAACATCAAGTTACCGTCGCGAAGTGCAAAGACGCAAATGATGTTTTCGTCCAGGCTTGGGGGGTTGCTCTGGCCACATTTCCATTTACTTCCACCGGTACCTTGTTTTTCTTGACCTTTTTTTTTCTTTCCTTTTTCTTTCAATGTGCTCAGATGGGTATTTTGCTTGGCATTATGAACTTCATCTGTTCGTTTTATGAGTAGATTTCTTTAGCAAATACATTTGATTCTGATCTTATGTTGCAAGCTGTCATCCACCTCTTATTGACTGTTTCTCCAACTAGGTGCCATTTTCTTACAGGAACCGAAAGATATGTACTCGTCACCTTTACATTTGCAGGGTGCTCTTGGCATCCAAGAAGCCGCCTCGCATAAAACCGGCCGTCAGTTGGTATACTCAAGACGAGAGGATGTAGAGTTTACTGTACATTTGAAGAAAAAAATCAAAATAGTGGAGATAGGCATGAAAATATGTTCATGTTACAGCGTGATCCGAATTCTTGCCGTGTCCCCGCCGGGACACGGGCGCCGACCCGGCCAGCGCTAGTGCCAGGTGCCGAGCCCTGTCAGACGTGGCACCGGTCAGTGGAAGCGGCCCTGATTCAGTTTTCTTATTCGTTCCAGACTCTTCTTCCTCATCCTATATATGTATCCATGTAGTTACACGTTTTAGACAGCTTGTCGTCTCGTGTTTGTAATTTCTCCTCGTATAGTGAATTTAGCCTTCGTGCGTATGTGATTTTTTTCGTAAGAATTTTTCATGTAAAAATTTGTGTCTCATGTCCCTCTATTTTCCTAACAATTCAATATCTTTCTACCTTAAACAAAATGGAGGATGTTGTGTATAGCTCGTATATGATAGGGTTAACAGAATTATCGGCCCACGCAGCCGAGTCCAGCTCGGTTTCGTGTCCTTTCGGGGCTCTGGTCCCTAGCCTTGTAAATGTACCCCTTAAGTTGCTCATTCGACACAAGTCGAGTCGCACGTTTTCAGACGTCCTATCTTCGTGTGCTCGTAATTTTCCTCATATAATGAATTCTACCTTCGTTCCTACAAGGATTTTTCACATAAAAATTATGTCTTACGTCTCTATATTCGTCTCTAATTTCGTAACATATATACTGGACCCCTGGCAAGTGGCAACCAACAAAAACTAGGCATATTGTTTCCAGTTGCTCCCTGAAAGAGACGAGAAGAGGCATATTCGTTCAACGGATCCATCCTGCAGTGACAGCATAGTTAGCTTGTCCAAGACTTGTTATATGAACTCTCTTATCTTGCCCATCGCTTCCTTGCCCTTCGTTCTCTCTTTCTCCTTCAGCAGAACACTCCGTTGCCGGAGAGCACGCAGCCCATCTCTCGCCGAATAAATTTGGGCATTTTATTGCGCATCTTAACTCATAGGATTTTGCAAAATTGTATTTCATTCAGATTTATTTGGCCACTGTTATTGTGTGGCATAGTTCGTAGGTTTAGGAGGCATCGGAAGGTTATTTATGTCTTCAAATTCAGTTCCAACAATAGAATCGAGAAAATCATGCTAATCCTATGTAGCTATATCCTGCAACACACCTTTATCCAGCAAAATGCTACTCTCATCGTAGTATTGTCGGGATATGTAAAGTTAAAATTAAGATGTATGATGGTATTGTTAAAACAATGCATGATGTTAGACACATACTTGTTTGCATTTCTTTGCATCTCCTGGGTTAGATCTGGCTTCGGATCTAAGAAAGAAGGGGAGAGGGAGAGGAGATTAGGGTTACCGACCGTCCGATGTAGTGGAGAGGTTGGCCATCGTGGGTGAGGGGTTCTCCCTGGTGGCGGCGTCTCCCGGGCGGCGGCGGTTTCACTGGGGTAGAGGCGGCGGTGGTCGATCCCGTCGCTTCAGCGCCCCCTTCTTCGATCGGTCTAGGGTTTGTGGGTTAGGGTTTCGGGCGGCACGGTGAACCTCGTGTCTTGTGCCGCCCCGACCCCCAACCTCTTTTATATGGCGTCATGGCGACAGGGCCACCACCAATTCAGGTGGCGCCCGATCGTATGCGATCAAGGGGTGGGCATTTGGCCGTTGCCAAATGCGTGAGATCACTCTAACATTCTCCCCTTTGATCTCAGTCTATGCTTTATCTTTAAATTACTTTTGACTTTACTCATTCCATCACAGATTAGTGCATAGAACATGTCTCATCGTCACGGTCAATCGCCGATAGATTCAACAGCTACAATACACCTCCTTGTTCTGAAATAGTTACTTTAATCTTTTAGACCATCTTTTAGTCCAGGAATCATAGGCTTTCCCTTAAACCCATGCCGGCTATATGTTCTCTGAACACGTTGGGTGGTAAGCCTTTAGTAAGCGGATCCGCTAACATCTTTGCGGTACTTATATGCTCAAGATTTATAATTTGATCCCGAACTTTATCTTTCACAACATAGTACTTTATGTCAATGTGTTTGGCAAAGACCACTTGACTTATTGTTGTGGGCATACATTATCATGGGTTCATTATCGCAGACAACTTAAGTGGTCTATTGATGTCGTCAACCACTTTTAAACCGGGTATGAACTTCTTTAGCCAGTTCACCTGCCCCGTAGCCTCATAACATGCTACAAACTCGGCATACATTGTGGACGATGTAGTGACGGTTTGTTTTGAGCTTTTCCACGATATAGTTCCTCCAGCGAGAGTGAACACATATCCGGATGTCGACTTTCTATCATCTCCGCAAAATCGTAATCAGATACCCCACTATATGGAGTGAATCGATCTTACGTATGTCATCATGAGGCCTTTTGTTCCTTGCAAATAACGCAAGACTTTCTTTATCAATTTCAATGTTCTATTCCGTGATTGCTCGAATCGCCAAGTAACCCGGTAATAAACGCTAAGTCGTATGCGTACACACTTGAGCATACCGCAAGCTTTGATAGTGAAGCATATGGAACCGATTTCATTTGATCGAGCTCAGATCGTTCCGGGCATTGAAAATCCCCATATCTATCGCCCTTGACTATAGGTGCAGGTGAAGGACTACATTTATGCATACCAAATTTCTTTAATACTTTCTCTATGTATGCTTTTTGTGACAGTCCCAATATTCCCTTGTTTCTATCCCGGTGAATTTCGATCCCTAGAACGAACGAAGCTTCACCAAGATCTTTCATATCAAAGTTTGAAGACAAAAACTTCTTTATCTCCAAGAGTGATCGACATCACTACTAGCCAAGAGGATATCATCCACATACGTGATTAGGAAGATAAACTTCCCATCTTTAAACTTTGTATAGACACAGTTGTCCTCTACATTCTCTTTGAACCCAAATTTTCTTATTGTACTGTCAAACTTCAAGTACCATTGTCTTGAAGCTTGCTTTAACCCATAAATCGATTTCTTTAGGCGGCATCCCATTCTTTCATTTCCTTCCACGACAAAACCTTTCGGTTGTGCCATGTAAACATTTTCCTCCAAATCCCCATTAAGAAATGCCGTCTTTACATCCATCTGATGTAACTCTAAATCATAATGTGCTACTAATGCCATTATGATTCTGAAGGAATCTTTACAGGAGACTGGAGAAAAGGTCTCATTGTAATCAATCCCTTCTCTTTGCGTAAAGCCTTTTGCCACAAGTCGCGCTTTGTATCTTTCTACATTCCCTTGGGAGTCAAGCTTTGTTTTGTAGACCCATTTACAGCCTACTGTTTTGGCTCCTTTAGGAATAATTTCCGAGTCCCAGACTTTATTAGCCTTCATGAACCTCATTTCCTCTTCCATGGCCTCAAGCCATTTTGAAGAATTTTTGCTTCTCATGGCTTCTTCAAATGATGTGGGATCATCCTCCATTTGAAATTCCTCTATATGATAAATCTGATAATCATCAGAAATAGCTGATCTTCTTACTCTTTTAGACCTCCTCGGGGCCTCCTCATTTGGTACATCTTCTGTTTGAGGTTGATGTTGCTCCCCTTCATCTGTGGCAATGGGTTCTATATGATCCTGAAGAACAGGTTCCTCATTCTCATTCATTGTTGCCACAGGAGGAACAATAACAGGTGCTGTCACCACAGTGTCTTGCACCGTCGGTGCAGCGACAGCAGGTGGTGTGAAGAATGGCTCTTGAATCATCGGAGTGGGCACATACGCCCGCTTCTCTTCAAGGTCAATCTCTCGAGCTACCATGCTCCCCTTCATCATTTCATCCTCTAAGAAGACAGAGTGTCTCGTTTCTACAAACTTTGTATATCTGTCTGGACAGTAGAAACGAAAACCTTTTGACTTTTCAGGGTAGCCAATGAAATGGCAACTTACTGTTTTGGGATCAAGCTTCCCAAGGTTTGGGTTAAATACTTTAGCCTCAGCAGGACTCCCCCACACACGTAAGTGGTTTAGTGAGGGAACTCTTCCTGTCCACAACTCGTACGGTGTTTTGGGCACCGACTTACTAGGTACTCTGTTGAGAATATGAATGGCGGTTTTCAACGCCTCCATCCATAAACTTAATGGGAGTGTGGAGTAGCTCAGCATGCTTCGCACCATATCCATCAGGGTACAGTTGCGTCTTTCAGCTACTCCATTTTGCTGAGGTTCACCTAGCGTAGAATACTGGGCCACTATGCCATTTTCCTGTAAAAACCTTGCAAAAGGTCCAGGAACTTGTCCATATGGGGTATGTCGACCGTAGTACTCCCCCCACGATCAGATCGTACTATCTTAATCTTTAAGTCGTGTTGGTTTTCAACTTCAGCCTTAAATATCTTGAATTTATCCAAGGCTTCATTTCTTTCTTTGATTGGATAAATATACCCATAACGGGAGTAATCATCCGTGAATGTTATGAACGAGTCATATCCATCCACACTTTTCACAGGAAAAGGACCACAAATGTCTGTGTGAATAATTTGTAGAACTCTTGTGCTTCTTTTTGCGTCTTTCTTAATTTTCTTTACATATTTTCCTTTAATGCATTCTCTGCATTGTTCTAAGTCTGAGAACTCTAATAGAGGAAGAATATCATTCTTAACTAGTCTTTCTATTCTCCCTCTCGAAATATGGCCTAAACGACAGTGCCATAATTTCGACGATGCCTTATGAGTTCTCTTTCATTTTCTGTTCGCATTCTCAGGCGAGGATATACGCTCATTCACATCACATACGGAATTCACATTTTCACGAAGTGACAATAAATAAAGCTCATCTTGTTTGATGGCAAGACCAACACATTCTTTATTAAACATTATTTCACACTTGCCATTTCCGAAATGACAATCATAACCATCATTGTCCAATTTTGAAACACTAATCAAATTCCTCTCAGAAGAGGAACATAAAGAACATCTCTAAGTAAAAGAGTGAAACCATCAGCTAGCTCTAATGAAAGATCGCCAACGGCTTCAACTTCAGCTTGGACTCCATTTGCGACTTTAATGCATCTTTCTTTTCTTTGCGTAGTCCTCGTCGAACGGAATCCCTGTAAAGAATTAGCAACATGAACAGTTGCTCCTGAATCAATTCACCAAGTAGATTTCGAATATTGCACATACAGGGATTCATTTATAAAGGTAATAATGTTCTCACCTTTCTTTGCCATTATCATCTTTAAGTAATCGGGATAATTCTTCTTGTAGTGTCCCGTCTTCTTGCAGTGAAGACACTGATCTTTGTCTACTGCAAACTTATTCTACTAAAGCTGATAGACAGGGGCTTTTCCTTTGTTCTTTGAGAAGTTACTGTTGAAGTTCCTTTTCTTGTTGTCCTTCACATAGTTTATAGAACCACCATGTGAGGATTTAAATCTTTCTTCCTCTTGCACACACATAGCTATGCACTTTTCTAAATCCCATTTCTCGGGCTGCATGTTGTAGTTGACAACAAAAGTGTCAAACTTTTCCGGCAAGGAAGCAAAAATCAAATGAATAAGGAACTCATCCTTGAGAGCCAAATCCATTGGTTTAAGCTTGGATGCCAAGTTACTCATCCTTAGTATGTGCTCTCTTATGCCACTGCCACCACCAGAGTATCTTTCTGTCACAAGCTGCTTAATCAGCTGTGTAGCACAAGTCTTTGAAGAGCCAGTAAACTGACTCTTTATTTTCTCAAGGTACTCTGTGACAGTGTCACACTCTGCGATTGAGCCCACAATTGCAGGCTCAATCGTGTTCTTTATCACAGCCAAACATTTCTTGTTGGCAGTGATCCACTTTTTATGATTAAGATCATATGACATTTTTATGGGAGCAAAGTCCCTCTGTTTGATCTGCCAAGCAGCATCATCCTCATTTGCCTCCCTCACCGGTGCCACAGGCTCTGTGGGACACGGTGTGGTGACTACCCAATCCACCTCAGCTAAAATGAAGGCCAGGTCAATCTTTTTCTTCCATTCACCGTAATTGTCTCCTTTGAGAACCGGGATATCTCTGATGTAGCCCATCAAAGAATATCCTCCTGAAAACACAATCCATATATAGTGAGAACATTTATAATAACAATAACTGCATGTCTTAGTTTCAACGTTGGTTAAAATTAAAACATACAATTTCATCTATACATTAAATCTATATCACTGTTGGGCAGAAATATAAATAATGCATAAAAATCATCAATTAAAATTATAATACTGTTATTATCAACGTTGGTCAGAAAATAACAATATCATAATTCACAACAATTATTAAAAATTAAATTCTCCCGTTGGTTCGAATATAATTAAAAGAATTAATCAACATTTAACTTTTGCAGCGGAAACATAAAATTATTCTAAAATTAATTCATTCTCAGAAGCATTATAACTGTACACATTTTAATCTCTGAAAAAATAACACGTTGGTGCAAAAATTTACAGAGATTTGAGTCAAATTCCATTCAAATTCATTCAAAATTGCTTCTGAAAATAATTAAATTCAATTTTCGAGTTATCTTGTTCAAAACCAGATTTCGACCCATTATCGTGCCTCACCACGGCGCCGCGCCGGCCAAGGCTCTACCAAGGCCGCGCTGTGATGCAATCTCGGTAGTCGGATGGGCATCCCGCCGGCTGCCCGCTTCTCGGATCAATCTCACCGTCGACCGAATCGGACGGTGGCGGCGTTCCGGCGGAACAAAACGCCATGGGTGAGGACTCAAACCCTAACCTCATTCTCCTCTCCTCTCTCGCCGCACCGAGCGCGTAAACGCGCGAGAAGAAGAAGGAGAAGCCGGCGCGCGCTGCTGGGCCTCTCGGCTGCGGCTCCTCGAGAGGGCGCGCGCCGCGATGAGCGGCTCGTGTCGGTGGCCCTTTTCACGCGACCGCGCGTTCGATCTGGTCCCGGCGGTCGGCGGCCCACACGTGGAGCGCCGTCGAGCACACGGCTCGGCCGGTCTCCCACACGCCAGCGACGACTCCGGCGAGCGCACGGCTCGCCCGACCCTCCCGCATGACCAGGTAAGTCCCGCCGTTTCAGATCTAGGGTTAGGGTTTTGCGTTTCTTTTCTGTTTGGATCTTCGCCGTTCTCTTCTTGCCTTTTAGATCCCGGCTCTGATACCATTGTTTGCATTTCTTTGCATCTCCTGGGTTAGATCTGGTTTCGGATCTAAGAAAGAAGGGGAGAGGGAGAGGGGATTAGGGTTACCGACCGTCCGATGTAGTGGAGAGGTTGGCCATCGTGGGTGAGGGGTTCTCCCTGGTGGCGGCGTCTCCCGGGCGGCGGCGGTTTCACTGGGGTAGAGGCGGCGGTGGTCGATCCCGTCGCTTCAGCGCCCCCTTCTTCGATCGGTCTAGGGTTTGTGGGTTAGGGTTTCGGGCGGCACGGTGAACCTCGTGTCTTGTGCCGCCCCGACCCCCAACCTCTTTTATATGGCGCTGGCGACAGGGGCCACCAGCCAATTGGGCTGGGCGCCCCCGATCAGGGCGTGATCAAGGGGTGGGCATTTGGCCGTTGGGCCAAATGCCTGAGATCACTCTAACAATACTATGGTTGAAAAAGAATCTGATCTCTCTAAGCTCTTTACATAATAGTGGTCTTACTTATAAAACTGATAACGATAAGGAAATCATGAAAATCTGTAAAAGTGCATTGACTGTGATGAAGAGGAGAGCTACTGAAAATATTTACATATTGCTAGGGAGCACTGTTGTAGGCGAAGTCAGTTCGGTGAAGTCACATAATAATATGGTAAAACTTTGGCATATGCGGTTGGACCATCTTAGCGTTCGTGGTATGGTTGAATTGCATAAGAGAGACCTATTGGCAGGAATTAAAAGTTGCGAGTTAGATTCCTGTAAGTTTTGTGTTCTTGGAAAAAAAAAGTCTAAGGTTAGCTTCTCAAGTGGCAAACATGAAATAGAAGGAATACTTGATTACGTATACTTTGATGTGTGGGGCCTGTTAGAAAACTATCAATGGGTGGAACTCAATAGTTTGTTACTTTTATTGACAATTTTTTTCCGCGAGGTGTGGGTATATTTCATGAAGCAGAAATCTGAAGTGTTTGCCAAGTTCAAAGTGTCGAAAGTTGAGGTGGAAATCCAAACATGTAGAAAGGTAAAGTATCTGAGATCTGATAATGGTATTAAATATACTGATTCACAGTTTTAGAGATATTGTGAGGAGCATGGTATTCGGCGGCATTTCACAATGCACAAAACACCACAACAAAATGGTGTGGCAGAAAGGATGAACATGACTATCTATAAAAGAGCAAGGTGATTGAAGTTGAATGTAGGGCTTCCTAAATGTTTCTAGGCAAAGGCTGTGAACATGGCGTGTTATCTCATAAACAGATCATCACATACATCTTTGGGTGGTAAGGTTGTAAAGGAGGTATGGACTGGTAATTCGGTTAATTTTACTAATATAAGAATTTTTTGTTACCCAACCTATATGCATATACCAACTAGGTCGAAGGTTGATGCAAAAACAACAAACTGCATTTTTCTGGGTTTCAAGAAAGGTGTTAAATGGTACAAGCTTAGGGATCAAACATCGAAGAAGGTGGTGATGAGCAGGGATGTTGTCTTTTATGAGAAATCAATGTTACGACAAAACAAAAGGAGGTGGCACCGAAGATTGGAGGTTCAGATATGGTGCAGATAGAGTTAGAATATAGTTCAAGGACTCATGATTCACACACACTGCTTCCAGATTCCACTTCAGAGGATTTGCAGAATTTTCAATTGGCAAGAGATAGATAGCGACGCGCTAATGTGAAAGCTCCAAAGAGATTTGGGTATGAAGACCAGGTTTCATTTGCTCTTTTTGTTAGTACTGATGATCCAACTAATTTTCAGGAGGCCATTACGCTAGGAGAAAAATAGGTGGATGACTGCAATGAAAGAAAAAATAAAGTCTTTACAGAAGAATCAAACTTGGGAGCTAGTTCATCTTCTTGAGGATAAGAATGCCATTGGGTGCAAATGAGTTTACAAGAGAAAGCCCGCAATATTAGAAAAAGAAGGGGAAAAGTTCAAGACTCGATTAGTTGCAAAAGGGTATTCACAAAAGAAGAGTTTTGATTATGATGATGTATTCTCCTGGTTGTGAGGCATACTTCTATCAAGACAGTTGTTGCATTGGTAGTCAATTGGGATTTGCACTTGGAACAGATGAATTTGAAAATAGTGTTTTTGCATGGTGATCTTGATGAGCAAATCTACATAGAGCAACCAGAAGATTTCACTGAACCGGAAAATCAGCACCTAGTATGCAAGCTAAAAAAGTCATTGTATGGGTTGAAACATTCTCCAAGACAGTGGTACAAACGTTTTGACTCCTACATGTTGTAGATTGGCTACAGTCAATGTGAGTATTACTATTGTGTTTATGTTCAACGCCTTGATGATGGTTCATTTATTTTTCTACTACTATATGTGGATGATATGCTAATTGCTGCAAAGCATATGTATGGTGTGATTAGTTTGAAGGATTTGCTAGGTCAGGAATTTGATACGAAAGACTTAGGGGTAGCAAAGAAAATTTTGGGCATGGAGATACACTGGGATAGAAGCTCAAAGAGACTATGGTTGTCTCAACAGAACTATGTTGAGAAAGTCTTGGAGTGGATATGAGCAAAGCTAAACTAGTAAGTACTCCATTAGCATAACACTTTAAACATTTTTCTGAATTTTATCCTAAATCAGACAAAGAATTTGAAGACATGGAGAAAGTTCCACATGCTAGTGTAGTTGACTGTTTAATGTATGTTATGGTTTGTACAAGGCCAGATTTGGCGCATGATGTTAGTCAAGTCAGCAAGTTTATGGCAAAACCAGAAAACCGACACTAGGAGGCAGTTAAGTGAATATTCAGGTACTTGAGGGGCACAATAAGTCATGGTATTATTTTGTGTGGACAATAAGGTAATCCTTTAGTTTTTGGATATGTGGATTCGGACTATGCCGGTGATTTGGATAATAGGAGCTCTACTACAGGGTATATTTTTACTCTAGGTGGAGGGTCTATATGTTGGAAGTCATCAATTCAGTCTATTGTTGCATTGTCTACAACTGAGGCAGAGTACATGAAAGTGGCTGAAGATGCAAAGGAAGCGTTATGGCTTGCAGGATTAGTGATGGAACTAGGTGTTGAGCAAGGTGGAGTTCAGATGCATTGTGATAGTCAGAGTGTAATTTATTTAGCCAAGAATCATGTGTATCATGCCGGGACGAAGCACATCCATACAAGGTATCACAGGATCAGGGAGTTGATCAACTCTGGAGATATTGTTTTGATGAAGGTGCACACTGATGATAATGCTGCGCATACATTGACCAAACCCGTCACCGCCAACAAGTTTGAGCATTGCCTTGACTTGTTGGGAGTCACAAGTTGATGAGTAAGGAGGTAACCCCTAGCCCACGGATGCGTAAGGAGTGTTAAAACGTTCTCTTGTATGCGTATGTTTCTTCAAGGTGGTGTATTCGCTAATGTGAAGATTTATTGTGCATATCTCATGTATAACAAGGTGAAAGAAAGGAGCTCAGACCAAATGTATGGACTATGAGTTCAAGTCAAACATGTAATCATGGTATAAATATATACCATCGACCTATTTAACCCCAATAAAAAGAAAGAAAGAAACTCCTCATACGGACGGAGCCGTCGCAATTTGGCTCCCGTGGATGTAAGATTTGCCGAATCTCATAAACAAGTTCTCGTATCTGTTGTGTACTTACTCTATATGATTGTTCTCTCGCACAAAGGGTGTCGCCGGTACCAACATTATGTTTTCTCATAGCTAGTTAGATATTTCTTTGCATTGATTACTTTTTCTGTTTCTGTTGTTATTTAAGATAAATCATTCAGGGATCACCTACTTGAGCAACGGAAGCATCTTATCTGAATTCCCTGCTAAATCGTTGCATAGGATTTTGCATAATTGTATTTGATTCAGATTTATTTGATCATTGTTATTGTGAAACCGGGCAATGGTTTTGCAGCTAAGTCATACAGTGTGCAAGCTGAGTGAACATAGCCTACTGCACTTCAATTTTCCG
This sequence comes from Hsuehochloa calcarea, assembly GCA_036346395.1. Lineage (NCBI taxonomy): Eukaryota > Viridiplantae > Streptophyta > Magnoliopsida > Poales > Poaceae > Hsuehochloa > Hsuehochloa calcarea. The sequence goes on along the minus strand of CM070602.1, from coordinate 19,173,013 downwards.
ATATTCAACTTGTACTTCGGAGTTGAAACACCGAAACGTACGAATCATGTTACCCTTCATTGTCCTCATACTAAATCCATTTTATTTATGTTGATGTTCCTTTATTTTTCCTTGGGGAAGATTTCATATCTGTTAAGAGTCAGGGAAACAGTAGTGGGAAAATTCACATTTTTCGGCCTGGGCCTTTATCCTCCAGACTGACACCAAGAAATGATCGAGGAATGAAGCTGGATGAATCGAGAAGCACAAAAGGGCGCCAGTTTTTTTAAAACTAAAATCTACCATGCGCTAGCAGCTAGCTTAATGGTTGCATCGAGCATAAACGTTCGACCCACGGCATGACGCCATGACATGAATGTCAATGTACCCAGCTTCTTTCATTTCATCCATTCCTTTTGTTGTTTAAGCTTCTATTTCCAAGGTGATCATGGCGAAACAAAGGAAACTATGTTGCGATGCTAAATTTGCATGAGTTCACAGGTTTGTGTACAATTAAAAAGGATAATTAATTTGGCAAGAAATACAAGCAGTATATGATAGTAGTATAAATTAAGTCTAACCATTGATTTACTAAAGGCATAATAGACGCTTCTTTGTATTTATAATGTTTCGTAAGGGTATTAATTATGAACTTTTTCAACTAAAGTCGAAAATATTACTCTTGTTCTATGTGATTCCTACATTGTCAATTACAATTCTACACTTTAGAATTCTAAAGCTCATACTACTAGCTGTAGTATAATAAAATCCTAACTAACCTAAACTATTATAATAGACGGTCCATATTAAATGTAACGTCGGTAAAAGAGCTTAAAAAAAAAAGCCAAGCCTCAGCTCTGCACGTACTCAGCCTCCCAAAAGCTACGCTGATTACAGAACCAAAATAACCCCAGAACTATACGGAACTAGTGCGTATTCTGTAAACAAAAATTGGAGGAAATCTACGTGCATGTGCAACACCAACAAGTAAATTTGTGGAGATTACTAGGGCCCCGAAAGTATCAGCAGTTACAGACTGCCAGGAGATATGAGTTGCATGTGCCTGGACATGGAAGTAATAAACAGGGAGCTGTAGATGACGATGTCCGATTGACGGTGGTGCATGCATTGATTGAACTATAGCACGGCACAATGGTGTCAAGATCGTAAGGCTGCTGAAGAGAGCTACCATGCATGCGAGTTCAGAGGTACGAGCTGTGAGTTAGGAGCTAGCTAGGTAGAGACCATTGATACCAAGGCATCACCGGTCTTGGCCATAGCCGGAGTGCGCTCTCCATCTCTCACGATGCAAAGAGAGAGGTGCTTGAGAAAGATCATGCTGGAAGCTTCAGGGATAAACATGATTTTTATCTATCCTATCGCAGCCTCCTGCTTCTACTGTATCAACAGGACGCCTCCTGCTACTTGGACCGACGACGAGGCAACTTCAATGGTGTGGATTGGTAGCCTCCTGCTACCCTGGCGCATGCGGCGGCGGCGACCTCCCTCTGTCTGGCCAGATCTGACGAGGCGGGGGACGAAGCAGCCGGTTGCGCCGGCGCGGTTGCGGTTGCGGTTGCGGTTGACGCCTTCGATTTCTTTGCGGCGGCGGCGCCCTTCAGATGCTACTCGTCGGGGAGCCTGACGACGATTGGCGCCCAGCTGCCGTTGGACTGTACAAAGCGGACCATGACGAGGCCGGTGTCGGAGCCTATAAGAATCTGGACCTTCAAATAATCACGCACGTAACTGACAATAGAGGAATCAATATTGCAATGTCAGGAGACTCAGTTTTGGTGCTGCAAGAACTTGCAGTCTTTTTTAGTTTTTGTTTTCTGAATATACACTGTTTACTAATCCGGCAAAGGCTGATCACAAACCGAACCGGATTCAGAACAATACGAATCAGACTCTGATTCTATTTCTGCTTTCCTAAACTGACAACAGAAATCGAAATAGAAAGTGAATACTAATATGACTAACTTAATACTAACAATCACCTCCCTAAGTTAGTTATACTTTCTTCACAACTTGCATCCCAATTCTTTCTCTCATCTCCGAAAATTTGAGTCTTCCCAAAGGTTTGGTCAAGATGTCCGCCAGTTGGTCATTGGTGCTTATATACTCGACTGAAATCTTTCCTTCTTCCATGCATTCCCTTATGTAATGAAACCGAGTATCAATATGCTTACTTCTATCATGATGCACCGGGTTCTTGCACAAGGAGATGGCGGATTTATTGTCGATGTTGAGCACCACCTTGCCAGGGCTTCGGTTGAGAAGATCACCAAGGAGGCTCTCCAACCATACACCCTGACATGCCGCTGATGCCGCTGCTATGTATTCTGCTTCACATGATGAAAGGGCAACGACTTTTTGCTTTTGTGACAACCAAGTGATCATATTTGTTCCCAAAAAGAAAGCGACCCCTGACGTGCTCTTGTGGTCATCAATATCTCCAGCCATGTCACTGTCACAGTATCCCACCACTCGTAGTTCTTCTCCTTCTTTCTTTCTTTCATAACAACATCCCAAATCAAGTGTGCCCCGGACATACCTCAAGATGTGTTTTACTGCGGCCATATGCTCGGTTGTTGGGGATTCCATAAATCGACTAACAATGCCGACTGAATAAGCCAAGTCCGGTCTTGTATTTAAGAGATATCTCAGACTCCCAACTATACTTCTGTATGTGGTTTGATCAACAGGTGGTGAAAAAACTCTTCTTGCTTAATTGTAGTCGTGCCTCCATTGGAGTTTGAGTTGAGTTGTAGTCGCTCATGCCACGCTTCTCTAGGATTTTCTTCGCATATGCTCCTTGGCAAAGAGAGATACCATTTGGCATTTGTTGTACTTCAATGCCGAGATAGTAACTCAGTAAGCCAAGGTCACTCATTTTTAATAGCTCCTTCATGGAAGCTCCTTCATTTTGAATAGCTCACTCATTTTAAATTTGTGGAGATTACTAGGGCTCAAAGTATCGTGATTCTGCACTGTTGTTTTACTTTTCGATGGCAAAAATTTTCTGAGGGGACCGGTAGGGCGCATTCATGAAACGGAAATTTCGCCAATTTCTACGAAATTTTCAAAAAAAATTTGAAATTTTTGAATTTGAAATATACAAAAATAATCAAATTTAAACATAATTCATGCAAATTCGAATTTTTTTGAATAAATTTCATCAAAACCAAAATTTCGCTACCGGTTTTAATTTTTACCGGTTACCGGTGAAATTTCGCCGGTAGCGAAATCACTGCTACAGACTGCCAGGAGATATGAGTTGCATGTGCCTGGACATGGAAGTAATAAACAGGAGCTGTAGATGACGATGTCCGATGGACGGTGGTGCATGCGTTGATTGAACTATAGCACGGCACAATGGTGTCAAGATCGTAAGGCTGCTGAAGAGAGCTACCATGTAATACTCTGAAAAATAATATTAATATTAATAATAACGTCTTAAGGGTCGGTGCGTAATTAATCAAATAGTATACGTGAAAATAGGATAATTCAGAGTTTTTAAGAGCTATTTAAATAGATTGTGGGAATTCTAGAAAACCCTAGCAGTTTTTCTTTTTTTTTTCCACCGCGCCGCCGCCAGCCAATTTTCTCTGGGTGCGCGCGTTCTTCGCTGAGCGACGCTTGCGTGGACGCCGCGCGAGCGAAGTCTCGCCGCGTGGGACGCTTCGCCGAGCGGCTACCGCCGAGCGATCGCTCACAGACGACGCGCCGAGCCAAGCCGGCCGATCGAGTCCTTCGTCGCTCGAGGCCGAACGCTGCGGCGGCTTTGTGCGCGTGAAGCCAAGCAAGCAACCGAGTCTCTGGCGTGGAAAACCAGCGACCGGCGTTGATTTTCCCGCCTCACGCAAGCACCTACTACCGATTAGGTAGGTGAGGTTAGTGTTGTGTGTTAATTTTGTTTACTGCTATGAACTAATAACGTGATTAGTAGTAGTTATTGGTTTTAGGCCGAATTAGTATTTGATTAACTTTTAGTGCACTGCTAATAATTGATCTAATGGAACCTGCATGCCTTTGTTGGTATTAGTAGTTAGTTTCTGGCACGTAGCCCTGTATGCAAGCATCAACTAGTAGTAGTAATTAATCTGATAGTGAAATCGGTTGGAATTTAGTAGTTAACTATTTTGGTTTGAGGCTACGTGAAAAATTCAACAGTGGTAGAAGAGAATAGAAGAGCAGTGCAAGGGAAAAATCGAATAGTAAATTGGTTAGCCTGCTGTCCTGTTGAACGATTTATTCGGGTACCTTAATGGCAAATTTTGGAAATGTCATCTACTAGTTAATTGTAGATAATTTCGATATCTTTCTATAGCATATTTAATCATGTCAATCGGACAAGTAGAATTCGAGTTATGATTTTCGGAAGACGGCTGCCTTTGTGGTTGTCGTCTTTTGGCGCTGTTTTGGTAGACTGCGGATTAAAAATAATAAATAGACTAATTAGAGTTTTTGATCTACATGAAAGATGTAGATAATTGTCCAATGGTTCTGTAGAATCTAAGAACTCGCATGTTGGTTGGGTAAAACAAAAGTTATGAATTTAGTAAGACCTGCTGTTCCGAAGCGGACAGATCAATTTTCTGGGCTAAAAACGGAGGATTAGATGATTTAATTAGAAGTCTTCGTAATCTAAGAAAATGAGGGGAATTTTGTGTAGAATCCAGAACTGGGTGGTTGGTCGTGATCGGACTTTTGAGTCAAAAGTTACGTTCGTTTTAGTACTAAGACAGCAATGGGTAACTATTCGGTACCGGAGAAGCGTGGTAGATTTGGGGACGTGTAGGAGCGATGTCGATTGATTGTTGTTCTTATGATGCTGTAGCTTGTATTGAAATTTGAATATTTAATGTAGGAGAGGCGTCGTACTTGTTGCCATCTTCTAGCCAAATCGTGCGTCGCAACTAGTAAAGGCAAGTGCATGGTAGACAGCGATCAATGATGATCACTGTTTTCTTTATCTTCCATTACCATTATTGTTGTTCTTTTATTTTATTTAATTGCAAGCAATGGAATGGTATGGAGTTATATTGTTAATGGACATGAAGAAAAGTTGGATATGATGTATGTGATGGAGTTTGCATTTTTCATACATAAGCATCTTTGCATATGAGCAGGTGATCATGAATGATCACAACTCCACAGGAGTGGAGGAGGTCCCCGATCCTTATGGAGGAACGGGCTTGAGAGTGAATGTTGTCGCGAGCATTCACTCATGCTATACCGGTATACGCGAAAGAAGTGCATGTGAACATGTAGATTAGATTTGCATTGATACATGAGATTAATGGATGTGAATCAAAGCGAAGATAACTGCATGAGAGTATTAATAGAAGTACCTGTGATGATAATGAAGTTATTGAATGCTGTTGACACTACTACACAAAGGGTCATCACAGACGGTTCGGAACCGTCATCACAGACGGTTTTTGAACCGTCTGCATTTTTATGTCTGTGATAACAGGCGGTTATCACAGACGGTTTTTCAACCGTCTGTGATACAGAGGTATCACAGACGGTTTTTTAATAGAACCGTCTGTGATACTTCTGTATCACAGACGGTTCTTGGTTTAAACCGTCTGTGATACGAAGTATCACGACGGTTTTTAATATAACCGCTCGCGGATATTTTCGTATCACGCACGGTTTGATCTCGAATCGTCGTGATACGAAGTATCACGACGGTTTTTAATAGAACCGTGCGTGATACCTGCATCACGCATGACGGTTTGATCTCATAACCGCTGCGTGATACAGAGGTATCACGCAGCGGTTCTATTAAAAACCGTCGTGATATACGTATCACGACGGTTTGAGCTCAGAACCGTCTGTGAGGCTTGCATATCACAGACGGTTCTTGGTTTAAACCGTCTGTGATATGTCCTTCCACTAACCAGTTTTTGTCGTATTTTCAGCTAGCCTCAGGAATTGCTAGCCATGCCCTCTGAAAACAAACAAGGTAAACATACATCACAGATTATTGTTGACAATCGAAAGTGTTCATTTAACTCAAAATCAATTAAAAAGAATGTTTGAAGTATTGTCGCTAGAGTTACAAATTGAATTACAACTAGTCAAAGTGAGTTACAATATTGAATCAATTACAACTAGTCGACGACGTGAAACTCTCCGTCGGGGTTAACGATTTCCGACTTGATGAAGCTGCAGAGCAACCCTCGAACATGTGTGACCTCGTTCTTCTGGAGTGCTTTTAACTGTACGTTGAAGTCCTGTCGCTAGCAAGAGTAAAGTAGTAAGAATATATATTTAAATTTATAATTAGAAAATAACTATAGCGAGATTGACCTACCGGGATCGTGTATTGTGGAATTAATCAATAGCCGCATATGATGGCATCGTAGAATGCGATAGGTGATCTTGTTTTTCTTTGGTGACCTTTGCAAAAATGGGTATACATATATAGGTACAGTCAGTTCGAGACGCAATATTTACGGAGTATGATATATTATTATTGTGTTGTATCGCGTCTCGAAATCGCATCTTGTGGGTTAGTGTGGCGTCTGTTCCTTGTATAAACCTCCTCAAGAACATAGCCGATGAACGCACTACATGATTCCAAAAAGTTATCCTCGTCCATTTCAAATGAAGGAAGACTACAATACAATTATGTGCGGAGGAAATGATCGTACCTTTCGAGTATTACTTTAAGAAGGGTGAAGTCATGGTTTTTGTTGAGTAGAGAATCAAGGTACAATACCATGTTCCTCTTTGGCACAATAATCACAAGAATCCAGTGGAACCTACTCATGTATGTCGCTATAGTCATAAACCTATATATGTTCAAACGAATTTTGTGTAGCAAGTAGTGAAGCACTTACTTCTGGTTGTACGGCACCATTATGTACTCCTTGCCGTCCTGAGCAAGCAATCCCATTTTTATGTAATTCGCGACGTAGGATGCGTCTTGGTTTATTGTTTGCTCTGAGATCACGTGCGGGTCGAGGAAACCCACCGGTTCGTTGGTTCGACGGGCACATTTCATCATGTATCTGTACGTAAGGAATGAGTTGTGATATTTATCGCTATCACGTGAGTGTAGAAATTGATTGTACACACTTACAGTGTCCAACATCGTAGAAGTGAGGCGTCGAGGGCAGTTAGGTTGTATAGGTCGAATAAGTCCTCGAAGCCCACGACGAAGTGGCCCGCCTCGTGATGAAAATGCTCGCTCCGTGATCGGACGATTCAAGATGGCTCCTCCTCTTGGGTCTTGCGCATGTACCACTCATGCAAAGATTGACAAGCTAGTCCCGAGCCGGTTAGTTCTTTGTCGAGACCAACGGATATCCAAGGGAGTATTGCGGGCTTGGCGGCGCTTCAATCTTCTTCGATATCGATTTGTTCGTAACGGACGCTGCAGACGTCTTATCCGAGATGACTCGGACCGATATGGTGACACGCTTGTCTTGTCCCTTGGCGCCTTCTCGACGGAACCGATGAGGCGGGCTTCAAGCGAAGGTGAGGCGGACTCATCGAGGGTCCTATTGGAGAGGCGGCGGTCGTGACGATCTCGCGTCATCTGCAGGTACTGTATGATGTCCTTCTTGGGCCATCGGATAAAAGTGTGCACGGCATCCCCTAGTGTTGTGATTTCTTCGTTCGGGAATTTCGTGGGATGGCCATGAAATTGTCATGTACCATGTCCACCGCACCTGGCGTAACCTCGCGCCACCGGGCACCGTGTCGTCTTCGCTTGCCTCTTCTGGTATGGATACACCATACCCGCCCGACCTCAATAGCAATCGACCCAACCATCCTCACTTGAGCTTGCGGGCGTCGGCTCCTACAAAACGGTACACAATTAGCTAAGGCGTCCTATATGTCTATATTTGGAGCATTCCGAGATGTACATTACCTCGATGACGCCGATCGGTAATTGCGTCGTCATGTCGAGAATTATGTGTGGACGCGACGCCATCCGATGTTGAGGAGGACTTGCTCCCAAATTAATGAGGCGGCTTGCGCCTCATGAGTTCATTTACTTGGTTCGTAAACTTGTTATTTGTCCTTGAAATTTTTCAATAATGACATGTTCCACCGTAGGCGTCGTCTGGTCCTTGGATCTCTTCCTACTCCTATATGTGGCGGAGTCGTGGGAATCCATCCCTCCAAGGTACGTAAACCCCAACGCTCGCGCTCGACCCGGTGCTCCTTGTTTCCCGGGGCGTAGATAGTACATCCTTCTCCCCGCCCACTTCGAGGAACCTTGGGAAGATGCGAAGTCAATGCTTCGCAAGAGGACATCATGTTATTATAGACACCATGAAGTTATGGACTTATTAACAACTAAGTGGTTCGACATATTTACCAGCGTTGGGACACCGCCTCGTCTGCTGGTTTGCGAAAGAGATCTTCGCCCAAGACGTGGTCGATGCCTCGCTCTTAACTGTGCTCGAGCGCTTCGTCGAGATCCCAAAGAAATGGTCCGCATCGGTCTCGTCCTCCGCCGCCCACTTCGTGGCTTTACGCGTACTCACGGTGCCGAGTTTGTGGGGTGAGTGTTTTGGGCCCGAGAGCTCATGCGCCGCACTTTGCTCTGAAATTCGGCCGTCCTCTTCATACGCACGAAGGCCTCCCATGTATCCCGCGACAAGAAAGGATACTTCGTGAAGGGCGTCCACCGGTGTTCACAAACCGCGTGACAAGCGTGCTCTTGAAGGTCCTCCACGCGTGGCACATCGCGGCGGCGCGTGCCATCGCACACGATGTCCGGTTCGCCGGGGAAAGTGAACGAGGTAAAGCTCACCACTGGCGGTCTCTCTGTACATCCGCCGACACTTCCGTGTTGGGGTGGTTATGGGGACCCGTTCCTTACAAGTACCCGCAGACGGTCAGGAATCTCGCGTTGCTTTCTTGGGACTCGGCGGGATCCCGACGCGTCCGACCTCGTGATCGTCATGCGGCCCGAGGGCAATTTGGATATTCCTCGCCTTCTCGCTGCGTACCACCTTGATCGGAGATCCAGACGATTTGGCGACGCCGATGACGGCGGTGAAGACGGTGCCTCGCCATCTCGCTTACTTGCTATCTATATAAGTTATGTACGCAATTATTACATAGTATATAATATATGGGAAATTGCACAAAAATATAAACAAATATAATCAACGTTTGCCATCTCGAGTAAAATAAAATAAATTGCCGCTGTACCATAAGAATCATCACGGTTCCCGTGTTTACCTGCATTAGTCGGCACCCTAAGTATCGAGACTACCCACACGATATCTATAGAGCCTTAACTACAAAACTCGGAGCAAGAATGGCCCTTTCTATATCCCCCCAACCCAATACAGAGGAGCATGCATGTCCATATATCTTGCTCACCATCGAACAGGTAATCTGTCCAATGTACCAGAGAGGTAGTCTTTGAGAAGACTAGAAGCAAGGATACGTAAGGTAGAGGCAAATGAGATCCGGGCTTTCTAACCATAATACCAAGCTTTGATCGCGGACCAACATACATAAATTAAGCTCGCATGGAACCCCTTCCCGTCGCCTCATACACCTCCTCACCTCCTCCGCTCACCACCAAGCACGGACCCCTCCTCTAACCGCCTCCTCGCCTCCTCTCGCTCCATGGGTCACCATCGAGTCTTGGACCAAGCGAAGCTACACCTTATAGTCCATGGTTGATTTTGCTTGGAGGAAGAAAAAGGAAGAAGACAAGGCGGTGAAATTACATGAAATTGCGCTCTCTAGCATCAATATTTTCCTCTAGAAAATATCTTTGGAAATTCATAACATAGGCTTTTTCAATTTGCACATTCAGTGTTCATCCTTTTCTGTTGTGTAGATATACTACAAAGATGACGTTAATAAACATTATAGCAGTACTAGGAGGCCAATTCTCTATCTTGATTCCATTAATTTCCATAATTGTTTTTGTTATTGCAGAAAGACCCAATGTATCAATCATTTCAAAGTAAACGGCAATTTGGTACCTTGTTGATTTGCACGGTTATGGGTACACTACTACTCTTAGCCCATTTTCAAAGTTATGGGTACACTACCCAATGTATCAATCATTTCAAAGTAAATTGTTTGATCGTTGAGCTTCACTCTGCTTAGTTGCCATGAAACGTAATCATTTCTCTTCCTACACTGCTTATCATTTTCAATGCTACATGGGAATTGATGCAATGGCATTACATGTTTTCTTGACATGTTACTATTCCATGACTTTGTGAATAAATATTCTTGGAATGGATAAACTAGCTTAATCGAACTCAAATAATGAAGCTACTTTTTTTTGAAGTATCGGCCAGTTAAGCAAGCGCCCTCATGGATAGCTTTTTTAGAACAAAGTCCAAGGCCCGCTTTATTGGAGCCTATTAAGAAAGAGTTCCACACTGGATAAGTTTTAGAGAGCATAGGCAGTATTAGCAGGAAGCCAGGAAGGAGATATGATTTGATTAAATCAAGGTTATTTTTTTAGCAGAAGAAACAGGGTTACTTTAACCTAGAGTTCGAGTCTTTGAGACATTGTGGTTCAAGATAATTTTAGGAACCAAATGGTTGCCAATTGTTCTGAATTATGGTGACAAAAGAATTTGATGTTCAGAGAAGAGCAAGCCGACTCAATGAATCAATGCAATCGAATTTGCATTTAATATTGATATTTCTTTTACTAAGACGCTGCAAGAAATATATATATATATATATATATATATATATATATATATATATATATATACCAAGAATCAAGATCATTAAACTAAGAACAGAAACTAAAAGAAATTATGTACAGAAAGAACATTATGACTTAGCAACCTAGTTGGTGGCCTTCAATGCTGAAATATTATCCTAACACCTAACTATAAATATTAAGTCAAGACAATTTTATCTATTTTCACAACCATGATGCTCATAAAAGGAGAACCAATATAATTGATGAAATCCCTAACAATATTACTGGTGACTGAGTGTGTCTAACATGCATCAACTTACTTTCGTGAAGCATAAAGAATGTAAGTGACATAGCATTTTAAAGATCAAGTTAGGATAGTCCTCGTGGTTGATTCCATGGATTACGATATCTTCAAGGACTCTTGCAACAAATTTCGTGAAGAAAAACTTTAACCTAATATGCAACTAGGAGTACCACGGGTAGGGATCGGGCAGAGCACCGAGGGCGAGCCGGTGGAGTAGAGGCGACGCCGGCGGTCGGGCCGAGCGGAGCGAGGTCGGCGCAGCAGAGGCGCCGGAGCCGCGCAGGAGCGGAGCGACCGGCCGAGGCGGCCGAGGCAATGGAGGCGACGCAGCGGCGCCGGGCTTGGCCGGGCGGCGAAGGAGGAGGCGGAGATCTCCGAGGAGAGGCGACGCAGAATCGAGGCGGGCCGAGGCGCAGGAGCGACCGAGGAACGGGAGGAGGAAGGGGCGCGTGAGAGGTGAAGAATAAGCAAAACCCTAGCGGTCCGGCCTTATAAAGATAACATCACGAGCGGTTCTTTCGAGAACCGTCAGCGATATTATATCCTGAGCGGTTCTACGGCTGCAACTGCGTCGTGATCGCAAGACAGAGACGGTTCTATATTAGAACCGTGCATGATGTGTGCATATCACGAGCGGTTCTAATATAGAAATGCTCAGTGATGGTGCGCATCACGCAGCGGTTCTATATTAGAACCGCTCGTGATATGCACACATCATGAGCAGTTCTAATATAGAATCGTCGTGATATGCACACATCATGCAGCGGTTCTAATATAGAAATGCGTGATGTGTGCATATGATCTTTGGATAGCGATGACAAGTTTGAGTGCCATTGAAAACTGTGAACCTATTACCAAAAAAATTTGGGCATGGAGACACACAGGGATAGAAGCTTGAGGAGACTGTGGTTGTCTCAGTGGGAGTATGTTGATAAAGTCTTGGAGTGATTTGATATTAGCAAGGCCAAATCTGTAAGTACACGTCTGTGATGTGTGCATATGATCTTTTGGATAAACAGTGACAAGTTTGAGTGCCATTGAAAATCGTGAACCTATTACTAAAAAAATTCTATATATGTTTTAGAAAGACATATAATTGAGCTAATCTTTTTAAAAAAAACTGTTGCACGAAAAAGCAAACTAACCATAAGCACTGTTCAGGAAGGTATACTCAAGCAAAAGTGGCATCTTCCAAAAGCAGAGACAACACATCATAGATTGAACAAAAATCTTAAGATCATCTTTCACGCCATTTTAATTAGGTTGTTTTGCATCTTGCTAACTAATATTTGTAGAGGTGTAAATGTGTGATGGTTTGAAGCAAAATCCTTCTATATTAGAACTGCTCATGATGTGTGCATATCACGAGCGGTTCTATATTAGAACCGTCTGTGATATCCCACTACAAAGATGTATGATCATTGGATAAGCAGTATGATGACAAGTTTGAGTTCAAAAGTTCATATCTAATTCAACTCAACATTACCATGAATATCCACATTGATATCAATATTAAAGATCACAAGTCCATAACACATTAACACATGACAATGGAATAAATAAATTAATTACAATGGAGTAATTAAATTCTTAATTAAAATACTGACCCTTCATGATGATCGACGCAAGATATAGCTAGCTTCCTCACGGGTTCTTCCTCGAGCCCGATGCCGTCTCCGAAAGGTGGCAACTCGTCAAATTGATTGTATTCTTCCTCGCCCACTACATTCTCAACTCCGACAATCCTCCTTTTCCATGAAGAACTACGTGGCGCTTCTTATTTGCCGGTCGGTTACATAGAAGACTTGAACAACTTGGTTAGCCAAGACGAATGGTTCGTCTTTGTATCCGACACGCTCGAGGTCCACGGTAGTGACGCCGCATTTGTCGACCTTCACCGTGGGAGATGGACCCAACGGCACCGAAATAGGGGATCTTGAAAAGCACGTAGTCGATCTCCCATATCTCCTCTATTTGCCCATAGTACGAGCTCCTCACCCATCGATCATTGAATGCATCTATCACGGACACATTTGCTACCTTCATGCTCTTCCTATCCCGTAGCCGTATAAAATGTGTACCCATTTATGTCGTATCCTTGCCATGTGACAATTGTAAATCGTGGCCCTCTTGCCAACCATAGCAACAGTATCATCACTTGATGACCTCTCGAGTGATTCGCGCCTTTAACCATTCGTTGAACCGACGGTTGTGCTCTCGTGATCCAAACCTTCGACCGGTCCGGATTACATTGGCGTACCATGTCTTTGTGCTCGTCGATGTACGGGACACTTGGGTCATGTGTTGCAAGACCGTGAAATGGGCTCGAGCGCACGTATCGGATCGGGAGTGATTGATTTCCTTCCGATGGTCCCGATACCATCCGGTCTCCCCTCATGACGAGATAGAGGCACACCAATCGGATCCACGAGCCATGTAGTCGACGCAGAACTCAATGACCTCTTCCGTTGCATAACCTTCGATGATGTCGCCCTCGGTCGAGATCGATTCCGACGTAGGACTTGAGAATTCCCATGTACCTCTCGAACGGGTACATATGACGAGAAACACAGGGCGCATATCTTTATCTCTTTCACAAGGTGAACAATGAGATGGACCATGATATCGAAAAATGACGGAGGAAATACATCTCAAGATGACACGAGTCGTCACTACCTCGGCTGCAGAGCATCTAGTCCTTGGGGATCGATGACCTTCGAGCAATTGAGTTGAAGAAATAACACGACCTCAAGATTGCCACTCGGACCTTGTTGGCAAGATACTCCTAATTGCAACAGAAGCATTTGTGTCATCAAGACACGACAATCGGCGACTTCATACCAATTAATTTCAAATCTTGCATAGAAACAAGTTTCTTAATGTTAGCGGAGTAACCAGACGGACTTTCACACGTGCAAGCTCGCACGATTCATTTCTCTCGGCCTTGGGCAGAGTGTAGCAAGTGGGGAAGGTACGTTCGTCTCCAGATCGGTCTCTTTGGTGCTAACTCGGTCCTTATGTTCATATCGACCAAGTCACGCCGTGCGTTAACACCATCCTTTGTTTTGCCACTAATGTTCAAAGAAGAGACCAATCAAGCTATCACATACATTCTTCTCTCGTGCATAACGTCGATGCGATGGCGAACTTCTAAGTACTCCCAATAAGGCAAGTCCCAAAAATTGACCGCTTCTTCGGATGTTCTTCTCACGGGTTCTTAATTTACGCCCTTCCCAAGCACAACATCGATATCCTTAACCATATCATAGACCTCTTTCCCACTAAAAGCCCTTGAAGTGAACCGTCTTCCTTATTTCCGTCGAATTGTTTCTTCATCTTGCGGTATGGGTGACTCCTCGGAAGGAACCTACGGTGACGATATATACGATTTATGCGAGTTGTTCGACCATACACTCTCCGTAGCATCTAAGCGGTGCGGACGGGCTTTGGCTCCTTTTGTATTGGCTTGACAGTTACCAAGGGCGGGAAAATCATTGATGGTGCGAGAACAACATGGCGCGTAAAGTGAAGTTCTCTCGTTTATACGCATCCCATACTGCACCCTTCGCTCCACAAGTGTCACAAGATCTTCCGGCAATGGTGCTAGGTACACATCAATATCATTCCTGTGTTGCTTCGCCCTTGGATAAGTAGTGACATCAAAATGTACTTCCGCTTCATACTGAGCCAAGGAGGAAGGTTGTACATACATAGATTCACGGGCCATGTGCTATGTCATTTGCTCATGTTACCGAAAGGATTCATTCCATCCGTACTCAACCCTAACCTTATGTTCCTCGGTTCGCACCGAACTCTTCAAGCTCCGATCGAAGTTTCTCCACCGCGTAATCGCAGGTGTCTTAGCTTTCCATCTCTCTTACGCTCCTCACGAGTGCCAACGCAGCAATCTTGCCTCCTTTGGGTTCGCAAATAAACGCTTCAAACGTGGGATTAGTGAGATACCACAACATCTTAGCAGAGGTCCTTGCTTCACCTTAGCGAGATTTTGACGCTTGTATCGGGATGCTTTGCACACGGACAATAATGCATGTCTGCATACTCTTTACTGTAGAGGATACAATCGTTCGGACATGCATGTATTCTTTCTACTTCCATTCCCAATGGGCAAATAACCTTCTTTGCTTGATAGGTGGTCTTTGGGCAACACGTTTCCCTCCGGAAGGATGTCCGCTAGGAGACCTAACAACGTCGTGAAACTCTTATCGGACAAACTATTGCTTGCCTTCAATTTCAGCAGTTCAAGCACGGTTGACAACCTTGTGTATTCCGGCTTGTACCAGGAACAAAGGTCTCACCGAGTCCTCCCTTAAGCCCTCGAATTTACAAAACTCTCTCTCATCTTGTAGTTCTCTTACGCATCGCGTAGCATCCGATCCAGATTGTCATCGTGCCCCTATCCTCATCAAAAGCACATCCACATCCGCAAATCGTTGACTTCCTCGGCGATGTCGTCATTATTAACTTCGTATAATCTGCTCTTCACCGTGGATCGGTCCAACATGTATACCCTTTTTGAAACCCTTGAATCAAGTGCGCTTCGATCTGCGCGCGTTGTTAAACATCTTGATTACCGCAATCAATGCACTGACAAGACATAAAATTTATCCCTTCTTCAACATATCCCGCTTTCGTGGCTCTTCTAAAAGCAACCACGCCATTAATGTAATCTTGACTCACACGGTTCACACCGTACATCCGATTCGATCCATCTACACTACGCATGTAACAAATTAGTGTCAAATTGATTAGCGATTAATTTATAGCAAGCGAAAATGTGCAATATAAACTCATTCTCCAACATTTGCATCTAAGGTTATTGAAAGAAAAGTCTTCACTAGTTAAGTACCACACGCGGTGGCATAGCGTAGCCATGCCTACGGCCACAACCATGATCCCTACCTCTCGACACGATATCTATCTCAATTGAACAATCATGCAACCCAAATATAGGCATCATCTCATACAACACTTATTAACCGAAATACCGGAACCGCAAATGCAATATTGTTGACCCAAACCCCACCGCATCGTGAACCGGTGTGTAAATTTTATTTTTTAAGCCAATTAATTATCCTAACTCAAATTTTAGTGATTATTAGACCTAATTCAATTTTATTAAGTTACCACTCCTAAGTCAAATTTTAGTTCATTAGTTATAAGGGAAACCATTATTCAAAACTAAGATTTGCGTGGCTAATATTATTTATTCCAACATTGACGGTGCAAGATCGATCATGTGCTCATACCGAAGATTAGAGGAGGAGCCGCAGTTGGAGGAGCTAGGGAGGAAGTGGCGCTGGAGCGGTGAACACTGTGTGATGAGGAGCTAGGGCGAGGAAGTGGCGCAGTTGGAGGAGCTAGGGCAGGAAGTGGCGCTGGAGCGGTAGACACAGGCAGATGAGGAGCTAGGGCGAGGAAGTGGCGCTTGAGCGGAAGACACAGCGCAATGCGGTGAGGATGTCTCGCTCAATTTATATGAAGCGCAGAAATACAGAGCGGTTCTATATCGTAACCGCTGCGTGATGGTCAATTATCGCTGAGCGGTTACGATATAGAACCGTCGCAGAAACTATCGCTGACGGTTCTATATCGTAAATGCTCGCGATATTAATTCATCACGAGCGGTTACGAAATAGAACCGTCTGTGATAGGCCCGCTGCGCCAAAACAAGGCCCAGACAGACCCAACACAGACGGTTCCTTAGGAACCGTCTGTGATGGACCGTCTGCTATAGACTCTTTTGTAGTAGTGTGATTTATTATTGTTCGTTGTTTATGGATGTGTTTGCTGAGTCGTGGACTCACCCTTGCTCTTTTGTTGTCTTTAGGTGATCTTCGAGTGCGCCGTAACTGAGAGCGAGTAGAGCACATGGACCACACATGATCATTTGCCATAAGAATCTTTACATTCAAAATTGGTTTACTCTTGGACATGTTAGAGGTTGAATAAAGTTTAGGACAACGTTTTGGACTAGACTAATTGTTTTAATGATTTGGATTCATTGGTTGATGCTATTTTGGATTATTTACCTGGTTATATTCCCCTTGCTTATTTATTATCGTTTGATCCATAATTATGCTTGTTCTTTTGTGATCCATGGATATGTTTATTGTTGTTTTCTTGCTGTGATTTTATAGTGTGTCGATAATTATTAGTTTAAAGAGTAGTGTGGTGGCATTCTAGGCTCAGTGTTGAAATGGGGGTGTTCTGAGTTGGTATCAGAGCGGGCTTTAGGTCCGTGGTGAATAGATTAACAACATAGGCAAACTAAAATAGTTAAAATTTGTTTTAGTTTTAGTAAATCAACTAAAATTTGCTAATGGTTAACTAACCTAAAATTTGACACACTAGTGCACAGTAGGTTAGAGAGAGGTACGAATATAGTTTTACGCTTCCGTTATGTTGTTTATTGATGCATGATTTTATTTTGACCTTTGAACTCATTGTGTATTGTTGATTGTGGTTGATAGCTATGCCGAGGGGTAGAGGACGTGGTCGTGGTGGCGCGATCGTGGAGGTCGGGCGCGGGCGAGGGTCCGTGGAGCCACCTCCTCATGTGAGATGAGTCGATGGGCGAGGGTTCTTTGTTGACCCGCCTCCGGTTGGGGTCCAGGATGAGACCCCCGCTTTGCTGAGAGAGTTGGTGGGAGAGATCCGTGCTCTTCGTCAACAGGCGCCGGCAGCCCCTGTAGCTGCGGCATCTGTTGTTGCTCCTGTCGCACCTCCACCGGTACATGAGGCGCGGATGACACTTCGAGAGTGGATGGGATTGAGGTTGGATCCATTTGACGGGTCGGGCACACCGGTCCAGGCAGCGGACTGGTTGCGCTATATGGAGAGCGATTTAGAGCTTTAGAGATGTCCTCACATCGAGGGTCCGCTTTGTGGCCTTTCGGTGAAGGGCAAGCGGATATTTGGTGGGAGGGCGTGTTGTCTTCGAGGACCGCCACTCAAGGGCCAGTCACTTGGGAGGACTTTGTTGATCAGTTCAAGGGAAAGTTCTACCCCTACTCATTTGTTGAGAAGATGGAGGTTGACTTGACGACCTTTGCTCAGGGGAAGAGGTCTATTGCTGAGTATGAGGTGAGTTCAACAACTTGGTTCGCCGTCCCTTGATGAGTAACGATGATCTTCGAAAGCCAAGAGGTTCCGTCGGGTCTCAATTCGAGTACGGCATGTGTTGGGAGCTACTCCACCGGGACTACACTCTGTTGTGGAGCAAGCCGGGGCATGGAGTTGGAGATGACTCACAAAGGGGACAAGCCTCTGGTGGGTGGTTGCTTCAGTGGTGACCACAAGAGGAGCTCTAGTGAGGAAGTGGGTGCTCATTGACCCGCTTTCAAGAAATTCAAGGAGGACCGCATCCTTCAAGTCTAGCGATCGAGGCCGTTCTCTTCTTGGCGCCTCGTCCTTTGCAGTGTACTCGGCTCTTCGTCTGTCCCTGCGGGGCATGCTTTGCTTTAAGTGTGGTGATGGACACCGCACGCTGAGTGCTCTTGGGCGGGTGATTGCCGTCGGTGTGGCCGACCGGGTCACAAGGAGCGGGTGTGTCGCGTAACCCCGCTTAGCGTGATCAAGTGGGAGCTGTGCCATCTTCTTCTTGATGGGTCCCGCCGAGGAACTTTCGGATGATGATCGCTCCTCCGGTGCGCCATTTCCTTGACTTGGGCGCCTCCGGAGGGTACCATCGGCGCCGCCACCCGCACCACCGCTTCAGGTTGCACGACCGGCTTTACCGCACCGCCACAAGAGATTGTTGGGGCTCGCCGCCCGCCGTCGTCTTCTTTTCGCCATGGCGCCACCGAGTGTACGCCATGCCCACAGTGAGTCCGCGGTCGTCTGGACGTGGTGACAGTACTTTGCTTGTGGATTCGTTTGATGCTTTAGTCCTTTTGATTCGGGGCTACCTTTTCGTTTGTGTCGACGGCGTTTGCTAGAGAGCGAACTTGAGTATGCTGATGGATTTCTCGATCGGTGTTAGTTAGTTCTCACGGGGTATTATTGCTAGCTCTACTGTTTGTCCTGGGTGCTCTATTGTCATTGATGGAGAGAAGTTCACGGCGAATCTGATAGTTATTAAAATGGAGCCGTTCGACGTTATCTTGGGTATGGATTGGTTGCACTCTTATCGAGCCGTGATATCCTGTTTACAGTAGAAGCGATTATGCATGCGAGACCTCGTGCTGGGAGACTTTGACCTTTCAGGGGAGTGCGCCTCCGCGCTCTCTTTCAGTATTGGCTGGACTGTTCCCGGGTCAGCGTGCAATGAAATCTGGGCTTCTTTTAGCTCTTGCTGAGAAACCGAGTGTGGCTTCGCAGATTGAGGAGATTCCAGTGGTTAGTGATTACCCAGATGTGTTCCCAACTGAGCTTCCGGGTTTGCCACCTGCGCGAGACGTGGAGTTTCGCATTGATCTTGTTCCGGGTACTCGTCCCATCTCTATGTCTCCATATCGATTAGCACGTCCGTTTCAGGATGAGTTGAAGAAGCAATTGGATGATTTGTTGGCTAAAGGTTTGATCAGGCGTAGTGTATCGCCGTGGGGAGCTCTGATACATTCACGAGAGAAGAAGGATGGGAGTTGGCGCATGTGTATTGATTACCGTGCGCTTAATGCAGTAACAATCAAGAACAAATATCCATTGCCCCGCATTGAGGATTTGTTTGATCGGTTGAATGGAGCTCATGTATTCTCCAAGATCGATCTCCAGTCAGGGTATAATCAAATCCGTGTGCGTGAACAGGATGTAGAGAAGACTGCTTTCTCCACCAGGTATGGGCATTATGAGTATAAAGTTATGTCTTTTGGATTGACTAATGCACCTGCCATTTTTATGGAGACCATGAACAACATGTTACACGAGTATCTAGATGATTTCGTGGTGGTGTTCATTGATGATATTCTTATCTATTCCAAGACCAATGAGGATCATGAGCGTCATTTGAGGCTGGTTTTAGATACCTTGAGAGAGCACAAATTCTATGCTAAGTTGAAGAAGTGTGAGTTTGGATTTGAAGTGGGTTTTTCGGGTCATGTGATTAACCCTCGTGGCATTCTTTGTTGATCCTAGCAAGGTCTCCACGGTGGTGGATTGGAAGAGGCCGACTAATGTGAAGGAGGTGAGGAGTTTCTTGGGATTGGCTGGTTATTATCGGCGTTTTGTGCAGATTTCTCTATCATCGCCAAACCGATGTCTCACTTACTCAAAAGGTGTGAGATTCGGTGGGTGATGAGTGTGAGCGCAGATTTACGCATTTTGAAGGACAGTTGGTGACCTCTCCTATTCTCACTCTTCCCGAGTGGGAAGCGGTTCACGATCTTTTCAGAGATCGTCTCGAGTGGGTCTTGGTTGTGTTCTCATTCAAGACGGTAAGGTAATTGTTTATGCGTCGAGGCAGTTAAAGAAGCACGAGCAGAATTATCCCACTCATGATTTGGAGTTGGCTGCGGTTGTCTTTGCTCTCAAGATTTGGAGGCATTATCTATACGGTGAGCCTTGTGATATTTTCACAGATCACAAGAGTCTCAAATATATCTTCACTCAGAAGGATCTGAATTTGAGGCAAAGGAGGTGGTTGGAGTTGATCAAAGACTATGATCTTACTATTCAGTATCATCCAGGCAAGGCCAATATAGTTGCTGATGCTCTTAGTCGCAAGGCGACTCCCGCTACTCTAGATTGCCTCATTGCTGATTTTGATCGCATGGGAATATCTTATTGTTATGCGGGCACATCACATGTTGAGACACAGTTGATTCTTGAGTCAGCTATTCCAGACCGTGTGCGGGAAGCACAGCAGAGTGACCGGTTACTACAGGAGGTTAGGAAGCGTCTGGATGAGGGTAAAGAGGGTGATTTTAGCATGGATGATTTTGGTGCTTTGAGGTTTAAAGGCCGCCTTTGCGTGCCGCAAAAGGCGGAGGTCAAAGATGATATCTTGAGGAGGCACATCGCACTCCGCATAATTATTCATCTGGTGAGACTAAGATGTATCGATATAAAATGAAATTTTGGTGGAAAAGAATGAAGGTGGACATTGCTAATTATGTGGCTTCTTGTGGTATTTGTCAGCAAGTGAAAGCTGAGCACAAGCGTCCTGCAGGGTTGTTGCAACCTTTGGAGGTACCCCAGTAGCCTTGGGATGATATCTCTATGGACTTTGTGGTGGCGTTGCCTCGTTCGCGCGAGGAAAGGATGCGATTTGGGTAGTGGTGGATCGATTCAACAAGTCTGCGACTTCATTCCTATTCGCACGACAAATTCAAATGAGTGATCTAGCTCCTATTTATGTGCGTGAGATAGTAAGACGCATGGTGTGCCCAAGACCATCATTTCGCGAGGGCGCAAAGTTTGTCTCAAGTTCGGGAGAGTCTGCGAGTGCACTGGGCACACAGCCCGCCTTAGTACGGCGTTTCACCTGAGCATGATGGGCGGTCGAGCGTACTATTCGGACTTTGGAGGACATGTTGCGGTCTTGCGTTTTGTCTTGGAAGGGTAGTTGGGAGGACCGATTGCCACTTGCGAGTTTGCTTATAATAATAGTTACCATTCAAGATTAGAGCCGCACCATTCGAGGTTCTCTATGGGCGGAAGTGCGGATCGCCACTTTGTTGGGATGCGATTGGAGAGAAGGCAATTTTGGGTCGGATTGGATCCGTAAGAGCGCTGAGCGTGTGGCCATGGTGAGGCGAGAATCATTAGCGGCTCAGGAGCGCAGCAGAAAAGTTATCTTTGTTATGAGGAGGCGTGACTTGGAGTTTGCGGTGGGTGACCAGTGCTCTTGAGAGTGTCTCCCACTAAAGGTATTGTTCGGTTCGGTACTAGAGGAAGCTTAGCCCGAGGTACGTTGGACCGTCCCGATTATTGCAAGAATTGGGAAGTTAGCCTACCGCTTGGATCTTCACGAGTCCATGCGTGGGGTTCTAATGTGTTTCACGTCTCGATCTTTGAGAAAGTTTTGAGAGACCGGAGCATAAGATTTCATTAGAGCCACTGACTATCGAGCAAGATCTCACAATTGAGTCACGTCCGGCGCGCATTCTGGAGAGGTCGGAGCGAGTGCTGACGCACAAGACGTTGGTATACGTCAAGGTGCTGTGGACGCGTCAGTCTGAGAGAGAGGCGACTTGGGAGTTGGAGTCTCGCATGCGCGGCGATACGGAGTTGTTCACGTCAGTGCGTGTTATTTTATTGTTTAATTTTAGCAGTGTAGTTTTTATTTGAGTAGAACGGCGAGTAGAATTCGGGGTCGAATTCTGTTAAGGGGGGTAGAATGTAATACTCTGAAAAATAATATTAATATTAATAATAACGTCTTAAGGGTCGGTGCGTAATTAATCAAATAGTATACGTGAAAATAGGATAATTCAGAGTTTTTAAGAGCTACTTAAATAGATTGTGGGAATTCTAGAAAACCCTAGCGGTTTTGTTTTTTTTTCCACGCGCCCTTGACCAATTTCCTCTGCAGTGCGCGTTCTTCGCCGAGCGACGCGCGTGGGCGCCGCCGGCGAAGTCTCTGCCGCGTGGGCCCCGCAAGCGGCGACCGCCGAGCGATCGCCGCAGAGCGCCGCCCGAGCCAAGCCAGCGACCGAGTCCTTCGTCGCCTGAGGCCGAACGCCTGCAGCCGCCTGTGCGCGTGAAGCCAAGCAAGCAACCGAGTCTCCTGCGCGTGGAAAACCAGGCGACCCGGCGTTGATTTTCCTGCCCTCACGCAAGCACCGGCCGGCTGATTAGGTAGGTGAGGTTAGTGTTGTGTGTTAATTTTGTTTACTGCTATGAACTAATAACATGATTAGTAGTAGTTATTGGTTTTAGGCCGAATTAGTATTTGATTAACTTTTAGTGCACTGCTAGGAATTGATCTAATGGAACCTGCATGCCTTTGTTGGTATTAGTAGTTAGTTTCTGGCACGTAGCCCTGTATGCAAGCATCAACTAGTAGTAGTAATTAATCTGATAGTGAAATCGGTTGGAATTTAGTAGTTAACTATTTTGGTTTGAGGCTACGTGAAAAATTCAACAGTGGTAGAAGAGAATAGAAGAAGCGATTGCAAGGAAAAATCGAATAGTAAATTGGTTAGCCTGCTGTCCTGTTGAACGATTTATTCGGGTACCTTAATGGCAAATTTTGGAAATGTCATCTACTAGTTAATTGTAGATAATTTCGATATCTTTCTATAGCATATTTAATCATGTCAATCAGACAAGTAGAATTCGAGTTATGATTTTCGGAAGACGGCTGCCTTTGTGGTTGTCGTCTTTTGGCGCTGTTTTGGTAGACTGCGGATTAAAAATAATAAATAGACTAATTAGAGTTTTTGATCTACATGAAAGATGTAGATAATTGTCCAATAGTTCTGTAGAATCTAAGAACTCGCATGTTGGTTGGGTAAAACAAAAGTTATGAATTTAGTAAGACCTGCTGTTCCGAAGCGGACAGATCGGTTTTCTGGGCTAAAAACGGAGGATTAGATGATTTAATTAGAAGTCTTCGTAATCTAAGAAAATGAAGGGAATTTTGTGTAGAATCCAGAACTGGGTGGTTGGTCGTGATCGGACTTTTGAGTCAAAAGTTACGTTCGTTTTAGTACTAAGACAGCAATGGGTAACTATTCGGTACCGGAGAAGCGTGGTAGATTTGGGGACGTGTAGGAGCGATGTCGATTGATTGTTGTTCTTATGATGCTGTAGCTTGTATTAAAATTTGAATATTTAATGTAGGAGAGGCGTCGTACTTGTTGCCATCTTCTAGCCAAATCGTGCGTCGCAACTAGTAAAGGCAAGTGCATGGTAGACAGCGATCAATGATGATCACTGTTTTCTTTATCTTCCATTACCATTATTGTTGCTCTTTTATTTTATTTAATTGCAAGCAATGGAATGGTATGGAGTTATATTATTAATGGACATGAAGAAAAGTTGGATATGATGTATGTGATGGAGTTTGCATTTTTCATACATAAGCATCTTTGCATATGAGCAGGTGATCATGAATGATCACAACTCCACGGAGTGGAGGAGGTCCCGATCCTTATGGAGGAGCGGGCTTGAGAGTGAATGTTGTCGCGAGCATTCACTCATGCTATACCGGTATACGCGAAAGAAGTGCATGTGGACATGTAGATTAGATTTGCATTGATACATGAGATTAATGGATGTGAATCAAAGCGAAGATAACTGCATGAGAGTATTAATAGAAGTACCTGTGATGATAATGAAGTTATTGAATGCTGTTGATTTATTATTGTTCGTTGTTTATGGATGTGTTTTTGAGTCGTGGACTCACCCTTGCTCTTTTTTGTCTTTAGGTGATCTTCGAGGGCGCGTGAATGGCGAGGCGAGTAGAGCACATGGACCACACATGATCATTTTCCATAAGAATCTTTACATTCAAAATTGGTTTACTCTTGGACATGTTAGAGGTTGAATAAAGTTTAGGACAACGTTTTGGACTAGACTAATTGTTTTAATGATTTGGATTCATTGGTTGATGCTATTTTGGATTATTTACACGGTTATATTCCCTTGCTTATTTATTATCGTTTGATCCATAATTATGCTTGTTCTTTTGTGATCCATGGATATGTTTATTGTTGTTTTCTTGCTGTGATTTTATAGTGTGTCGATAATTATTAGTTTAAAGAGTAGTGTGGTGGCATTCTAGGCTCAGTGTTGGGCTGGGGTGTTACATACCATGCATGCGAGTTCAGAGGTACGAGCTGTGAGTTAGGAGCTAGCTAGGTAGAGACCATTGATACCAAGGCATTGGCCATAGCTGGAGTGCGCTCTCCATCTCTCACGATGCAAAGAGAGAGGTGCTTGAGAAAGATCATGCTGGAAGCTTCAGGGATAAACATGATTTTTATCTATCCTATCGCAGCCTCCTGCTTCCACTGTATCAACAGGACGCCTCCTGCTACTTGGACCGACGACGTGGCAGCTTCAATGGTGTGGATTGATAGTTAATTAATTACTTTACACGTAACGTAACAGGGGTGATTCTAGTATGCAGATGACACGGTCGTCCATCAGCTGGTCAAACATTACCATGTAGTCCAGGTATAAGGCATGTGTAGTGACCGATATGAACGTAACCTGTAGAAAAAAACAACACACGCCTGAGCACGTAGTGTTGAAACAAAGTACAAAACAAGCAAACCATACGAAAAACTTACCCGTCGGCGATACTACACCGTACCCATGGTCGGGTCATTGACGTAGAGACCGAGGGGGTACGCCCTCAAGTCAATCTATGGCCATCCGATCTAGAAGCGCTCGAACAGCCATAACTGCAGCAGGAGTAGGCATTCGGATAGTACAGAGCTATCCGGACCCTCCGGCAGGCGTCACAAAGGCCTCGGTACATCGCACACAGCACTGCTGGGCCCCTTGGGTACTACTAGATCTCCTCTAGCTCCGCGCCCGCCAACTTTTGTGTGTATCGGATGTAGAGCTTATCGACGTTGTCGATGTGGGATCCGCAGCATGTAGACCTCGAAGTGCTTCCTCACTGTGTAGTCGGGGTGTCAGGGGCCATACCCTGTAGCTGCAAAATGATCAAGATGGCATGTAAGTGCACCCGCAAAAGTCGTATTTAAATGGAGTATAGAAATATCACAACTGCACGTACCTAGGAACCCACTGAGGGTCGATCCTCCATGCCCTCATGGGTGTACATAGACGCTACGCGCCAAGCTCCATGGGTAACTCGCCAAGTTGGGGCTGGATGGTACTCAGGCGGCTACAGTGACTAGCGCCAATGGCCGGATCCAATAGCTCGAAGGGCCACTGTGTAGAGCATCTTGCATACACTATACCTGAAACAGTGTGTGGATATCATGAAAATATGCTCCAGATCTTAGGATGATGTGACAATTGGCAATGGTGTTTACGGTTTGTCGTTTCACGGGTTTTCGACAAAACTACAAGCATTCTGGACAGGGGCGGTCCGACCGGCCCTTGCACGGCGATCCGACCGGTCCCAAATCGGTCGGACCGCCATGTAATGAAATGATCGGACCGGCGGTGACCTAAAAGTGGTCAAACGAAATGGGCCAAAAATAGGTGTTGTAGGCAAGTGAGGGATCCCAATGCACTTGGTCTCATAATTTTGGAGTCTCGAAGAAGTTCTATTCGTTTTAATTTTCGAAGGTTTGAAATTTGGGCTTGAATTTGGCTAAGTCCCAAAGGCGGTCCGACCACTCACAGGAGCGGTCCGGCCAAGCCAAGAAGCGATCCGCCGGCTCATATGGGCGGTCGGACCGTATTGACTTGAACGTCCGCCAACCGTGGCGATGTTGTTTTGTTAGGTCAAAGTCATTGGTTTCATGGCATATGATTTGCATGATGCCTGTTTTGACTAACATGGGTCAAGTTGTGAAGAACTTGTTCCCGAATGGTTGTGCAGGTAGCTTGGTGGTCAACGACGGTCAACGGCGAGGAGGATCGGGACTAGACTTGGAGAGTTGAGGTCGAGCGATCGGCGATGCGGGTGAGGTCAATGACTCAAGCGTGGCGCAAGATGGACAAGGGTGACCTATTGGCAAATCCATGACGCATGGTGAAGCGGTTTAGGTCAAAAGGTTAAAGATGGCGCTTTGCGAAGCGTGCGTGTGTGACCCGTTTGTTAGTGGGCCTTAACGGGAGCCCAATTGAGTCAAACCCTAGATAGTTCTAGGCCTCCACTATAAATAGGAGGAGGTGGTGGCTGCACCCTCTCTCTCATTTTTTTCACCTCTTTGTCGCTTTCAAACCCTAATTGGCTTAGGGAGTTGAGGTGGAGGCTAGGGTTTTCATGGTTTGAGGAGAATTTCGTGATCTTGGATTGACCAGCGATCCATGATGGTGTGGGTGTAATCCGAAGAACGATCGCGTTTTTAATCTATGCAAGGTTTGCTTGAGATAAGTCTCTTTTCGTTCTTGCTTTCAATTTCGTGATTTTAGGGGTTTCTTTGATCCGCAAGTTTGTGATTGATTCTTTCATGTGAATTAGCTTGCTGTGATATGTGTGAATCTATCTAGCATCATCTTGATGATCAATCTCTCACGAACTAGCATTAGGATCAAGTTTTCGTTCTTGCCCGGTTTTAGACCCTCTGTTATTCAATTGGCAATTGCTCAGGATCTATCCAAGAATTATCATAATATTCGATTGGAATAGGTCCTCAATAGCATATAGAAGGTGTGTGCAAAGTTTCATAAAGATTGGAGTTGAGAATCAAAAGTTTCACCTAATTGCAACTTCGTCATCGGTGATTTTTCTTGTTTGGAGACATTGCGGAGTCGGGCGGTCCGAGGCCCCGTCATCACCGGTCGACCGATTTTGGAGCGGTCCGACCGCCAAGATAACAATGATCGAGACCGCTGGCAATCGGTCCAACCGGCTGGGTCCAGTGGTCAGACCGCCCGTGCTCTGATCTTTTGCAATCTTAGTTGATTTTGTGATTTTGTTTAGCTAGTAGCTCGATGGGGAGAAACCCCTGTGGGCCCCACCTATCAATGACCTAATTTGGCTAGTGTGTTATTCTACATGGCAAAACCACCCACTCATCATGGCATGCGGACAATAGCACCATGCGAAACAGGGTCAGGGTGTTATTTGAACTGGATTGCAAAGTTCAAGGGTCATATATCTTGTTTCATAGTTCAGGGTGTCGGATGGACTTTCAAGCAAAGTTTAGGGTGTTGTATGGACTTCTTCCGTGTTTATATGTGGAAAAAGTTCATATTTAGTCCTCAAGAAGATATAATAATCCTTAAATA
The DNA here is from genome assembly GCA_036346395.1 of Hsuehochloa calcarea. Classification (NCBI taxonomy): domain Eukaryota; kingdom Viridiplantae; phylum Streptophyta; class Magnoliopsida; order Poales; family Poaceae; genus Hsuehochloa; species Hsuehochloa calcarea. The sequence continues at coordinate 19,145,279 of CM070602.1, read as the reverse complement.
AATTAAATCATTTATCTGTAATGTTTATTATAGATAATAATGTATGTATATAACCATTAGAGATACCCCTTATCATTAACTTACAATGATAAGGAAAGATTACAATTACCAAGTGGCGTAAGCTCTTCTATGACCACCATACAGTCGTAAGGCTTTCTATGACTAGGTCAATCATGATCACCCTATACTTGATAGAATCCGCGGACATGTGGACCCAATCAACTAAGGACTCTATGCACTGCATTCATTTATGTGTAGTAGTTATACATGTGTTGTTATTCTTTGACATAATTGCACATAATCATCTCTATCTCTGGCATAATTGCACGACGAACGTAGGGGAGGGTGTTTCTCTGACAATAACCTCCGTCAAATGTGCACAATTAACTAACCGTTGAGGCGCCTCTGGCACACAACAACTGTCACCCCTCAGAAGCTTTATAAAGGATAATGCTGATGGACAAAGGGGCGGTGGCGGGGGGGACAAGAGATAGAAATCATTAGCCTTAGTTTCGGTGACTTCTTTCTTGTTGTAAACACAATCAATACAAAAACACACGATTAGAGTTGTTATTCTCTCTAAAGAAGGTTTGAACCTGTCTACAAATTTCATGTGTCTCCTCTTGCGTAATCTCGATCAAGGAGCTCTCAGCATTTATTTCATAAGATCGATATTAAAACATCGACAAGTACCTTTATTTTGTAGTTAGTCCACTTTAGACCCTTTACCTTAAAATCAGTTATACTCCCTCCAGTTCACAAAAACAAGTCATTTTGGACATTGAAACGATTCCCAAAATTTAACTTTGACCACTAATTGCTCTTATAATATATTTGTAAAACCCAATAAATTTATAATATTGTGAATGTACTTTTTGAGACAAATCTACATGTATGATTTTCATATATCTAATCTAAATATTTAAAAAGATATCGATAGTCGAAGTTTCTAAAATTTAACTGCATGCATTCCAAAATGACTTGTTTTTGCAAATCTCGTCACGCGGCGGTTTTGATGATGGCATCTTACATGGCACAAATGTCTCAAATCCATGGTCTTCATCCTCTCTTTCTACTCTTCTCTCTTTTCCTTCGGTAACCAAACCGCATCGGCGAGGCACTGGCGCTGACGCACTGTTAGAGCAACCGCTGCTCAGGGTGGGCACGAGGTACCACCACATGGAGGTGCAGCAGATGCCAAACACCCTCCCAAACACGGCTAGGCTCACCAGCATCAGCACCATCACCGTCGGCCAGTAGCCCGTTGGACCACTGGCGGATCTAGTATAGGGACATGGGTGTACAAATGTACACCCATTTTTGGGGAGAAAAAGGTAGTATTTATGATGTATATTAGGTATATATACTAGTAAGTATACTAAAAATACATTTTGAACTGTGCAACTGCACTGCAGATCACGATTCACTAATTCAGCCCACCACGGCCCATCTCCGAGCGCGCATGCGACCAAGCTGGCAGCCCAAGCGCGTGCATCGCTGAGAGCTAACCCTTCATCCTCCTCATTTTCTCTTCTCTCTCCACTTATTTGCTTATCCTGGGATTTGCTTGGCAGCGGCACTCTTGGAGCCACCTCTGCCCTGCTCGGCCCTGGCTGGTCCATGGTAGCCTGCCCGTGCACTCCTCTCCCCCGGCTCGTCTCCCTTTGGCTTGCCCGCCCGCCCCGCGGCCTTGGTTACAGCTCGATCACCGCTGCTCCACTCCTCCATTCTTGCGCCCCAGTCGGCTCGATTTGCCTCCGAGTTTACAAATTCCGTCGCTTGAGCCCGAGGTACACCCCTCTCTATATCCTCTACTCCCTCTGCTTCCCCCCTCCCCCTGCTCCCTAGGGGCTAGGTCGGCGGCGCTCACCTCCCGCAGCCGCTCCTTCATCGCCGCAACCGCCGTCATGATGGGGATTGAGGAACAGCCGAATAGGGGTAAGGGACTCAGGGGAGGCCGGGAAGGCCCGAGGCCGACACCATCGACGAAGAAGCGGGGATGAATCGATTAGACTGGATGCCTCTCCACTGAAGTTGTTTTGGTATTCTTTGTTGGACTCATGGACTGGAGTTCAACATAGGAGAGATATGCGCATCTTGTGTTTGATAAAATGCTACGCTTGATTGTTACGGTCCTTGCGGCATGTTTCCGTTGATTTTTGTTGTATGCCTGCATCCATGGCTCCCAATTAGTTCTGACTTCTGATAAGTGATAAGTGGATGTGCATTGGCTATTTGGCTCAAGCCTTGTGGAATCAAAATGGCACTGACCACTGATCGTTACTTACTTACTTACTTGTTAGCTAGTTAGCTTCATAGCTTAGCTTGTATATATATGTTAGTGAATCAGATTGGCACAATGACACTAATCGTTACTTGTTAGCTTCATATCTTGTATGTATTAATGTATATGTCAATGGATAATTTCATAGTTTCATAAGATTATTCTATCATAAATCTCCAATTATTTATGTGAAGTATTTGTTTTTCATGTAGACCGCAGGTCATTCAAAAATGAAGAGGAGGCATGTAGATTTGAAATCCTTGTGGAATAGAGTTGGAAAGAGGCTGATATCTATTGAAAGCAAAGTTCAAAGCACATCTCCTTCCATTCAGTTACAAATACAAAATGACAGTGAGTCCAAACACCTATTCTGAAAATCCTGAATCCGCCGCTGCGTTGGACGACGCATCCTGCCCCACGAGAACTCTGCTACCCTGGCGCATGCGGCGGCAGCGACCTCCCTCTGTCTGGCCAGATCTTACGAGGCGGGGGACGAAGCAGCCGGTTGCGCCGGCGCGGTTGCGGTTGCGGTTGACGCCTTCGATTTCTTGGCGGCGGCGGCGCCCTTCAGATGCTACTCGTCGGGGAGCCTGACGATGATGGGCGCCCAGCTGCCGTTGGACTGTACAAAGCGGACCATGACGAGGCCGGTGTCGGAGCCGACGCGGCGGAGAATCTCTTGTCCCGGTGGGACTCGAGCTCGGAGAGCACAATGGTGAACTTGTCCAGCCCGCGCGCCGCATATGGGGTTGGCCTTTCCGCCGCCGTGCTTCCTCCTCACCTTGGGCGACCCCTCCCCTGCCGCGCGCCTCCGGATCCTCGTCGACGTGCTTGAAGCTGCCCATGCCGCAGAACATGGTCAACTAGACGAAGAGAGAGTTTGTCAGGATGTGGTGACGTTGCAATGGGCCATGGCAAAATTATGCTAAGTCAGCGCCATCGTGGAAAAATTATCGAGAAAACCGGACTTAAGGTTAAAACTGATATTGTTTTCCAAGTAGAGGGCATAAAATAATTGGTATTAAAGTAATAGGTCTAAAGTGGATCAACTGCAAAGTAGAGGCACTAAATATGAGCTTTTTCATATTATTATTACACAGGATTCGTCTGTTTTCTCTGTAAAAATATTGTCACATTCTGAAAGTTCATTTACAACACTATTATACATAAATTATAGTAAATTATTGATTTTTTAATGATATTATTTTAAAAAAATAAATAGCAAGCCTAAAAAATTACAAAAATGGGTTCCTATCGCCGGTTGAACTAGCGACAGACTCCTGTCGCCAGTTCAACTGGCAATAGGAACCCTGTTGCTCCCTATCGCCGGTCCAACTCCCTCAACTGGCGACAAAGACTCTTTCCTCTATCAAAGTTTTATGAAACCCTAAAATTCGGCACAAATCTCATTTGTATTCAGAAAAAAAGAAAATGACGGAAGGGAGAGGAGTAGAGGGGAGGAGAGAAGCTAGCAAAGCACTTCCCGTTCGGCTGCCCACATGCGAGGTAATTTTTTGAACCGAATAGATTACATGGTTTTGGATGTACGGTTGTGTAGTGCAGTATATTGTACATAATTCTTTTCGGTGGGTAGTCCTGTTTAGATATATGGGTAATCGTGAAAATATTCTTTATAGTGCAGTGCGTCAATTATGTCGGACGTCACTAATTTTAAAATTTACTACGGTCCGGTTACTATTCTAGTGGTCCCGAGGTTGTAAATTAATTCCCGACATTAACAATATAATTACTGTGCACAAATGGGGATCTAAATAAAGCTACGATTATTTTGATTAGGCTCTACCTACCTTAATTAGCTGCTCTGGATTTTCTTTACAATTTTAAAATGTGTAATGCTATTTTTCTAGTTTAAAATTAATTCTCGGCATCACGGATATAATTATTGCGCACAAATGGGGAGTAAAATAAAACTGGTATTACTTTGATTAGGCTCTACCTACCCTAATTAGCTGCTCCGAATTTTCCTTTTAATTTTAAAATATGTCATGCTATTTTCCTAGTTAAAAATTAATTTCTGGTATTAACAATATAATTACCGTGTAAAAATGGGGATCTAAATAAAACTGGTATTATTTTTTATTACGGTCTACCTACCTCGTACACAGCTCAAATGATGTACTACGTAATTGGACTACATTTATCTAATCTACTAAATTATATGTCGCTATTTTTGTTTGCTAACCGACAATATTTTGACATAATGTGCAAAGTTTTTAAAAAATGTACCTGCAAAAGGGCTGATCGGATCCGATGCTCCATTTATCTCTCCTCCGCGAGGAACTGGCAGAGCTTCGCTGCCTTTCTTCTCTCCCTCTCCTCCTCTCTTTATGTTTTTTTTCTAGATTTAAAATGAGGTTTGGAGTGAATTTTTTGAGTTTTTACAGTTGGATTGTTGTCGCTAGTTCAACTTTCTGTCACTAGTTCAACTAGTGATTGGAAGTTGGACCGACGACAGGGGGCGACAGGGTTTTGTTATTTTTGGGGCCGGCTATTTTTTATAATTTTCTTTTAAAATAATATTATTTAAAAAATACGTAAATTATTTATGTAATTTTGGTTCTTGGTCACGGTAGTTATTCTTGAAAGTCTTAATAACTCATATTTCCATCATATGATTCAAAATCTCACATGTACTTTGGGATGTTGAGCAAAAACAAAGACAAAACATAAAATTATATACCAACAAAATACGACAATGTAGTAAACCTGTTATGATCCGAAGAAAAAAATCATAATAAATTCAGACCCAATTTATTAGATGTGAAAATGTGTAAATCTCAAAGCATATCGGATGAATGAAAATTCGACTATTATGATTTTTTTTTCTTACAGTACATCAACAACACGAATCTTATAGCACATCTAACGAAGAGAAAAGTGACAGTTTTGACTTCAAAAAACTGTCGAAAGTTATATAGCAATTCCCTATCATATAATAGATGTCAGATAATACGGATGCATTTAGGGCCAATCTCGTTAAACAAGGTTGTTAGAATCTTGGTACTCGTATTAAAGTCTCGCGATGCTACGACCCTAGATTTATTGAACCGATTTGATCCTACCTAAGATCTTAATTTGGCAGAACCTTAGTAATATTACGATTCTAGCACAATTTTAGTAGGATCGTGACCGTAATTTACATATGATGCTACACCGTTCTACCCATCCTAGTAATTAACAAAAAATTATTGTTGCTGGCATATGTACTTTCAATTGTAAAGTTTCACCTTTTGCCCATTCATATGTGCTATAATTTGTGCAAAAACTATAGATTATTCATTTGGACTACAATTTTTTAGAAAGGTTTCGAAAGTCCAATTCAAAAATATGTATCTTTGTTTAAAAAAGCATGGTATATTTGAAATAATGTATCTTTTGCAGAATCAAGTAGATCTTAGATTCTACTATTGGATCGTATAATGTAATTCTATCGGAGCATCTCGAGATTAAGATCTCGATTTTTGACAACCTTGTACGTAAGTCATAGTTAAAACTTATTGTAAGTCATAGTTAAAACTTATTTGGAAAGTTTATAAGAGTGAGCATATATCCTGTTTACCGTTCTGAACTTCTTAAATTTTTCCCTTCTTAAAAGTGTCATGTCGAACATTTGAGCACTCTTGTCCGATCTAAGTTAAAGCCATGATTTCAGCGTGTTGGCTAGGCCCTTCCTGTGCTACGTTGTTGGGTTCAGTTATTAGGATTGAAGACTGAAGGGCATTGGAATGGAAACGGTTGCACCTGTGCATCAGAACATATATAACAGAAGTCTTTAGTGTTTTCACTCCGAATTTGCTTCATAGAATGTGGATGCATACATTAGTGGCATGTCATGATACACCCTTAAGCCCCCAAAATTCAGCAACACAAAACGTAAGCTGAACTGCCATTCAGACAAATTGATCTTTTAATGTTACCGTAGTACGAAACGAACTGAAACGAGCTGAACTGCCGTTCAGACAAAAAAAAAAGTCAGCATAATACAACTGTGTGCCAACTTGCAGTTTACACTTGCACTTCAAACAGTCTAACATCACCAACTATTTGTTGAATCGCCATTTAAGCACTTGTAGGGTGTATCAGATTAAAAGGCCATCTTAAGGTGGGAGAGCATGAAGTCTGGTATGAGCAATCCTATCACGTGATAATCAATATCATTGAATCCTATGGTTTTAGAAAGAAAGAATGCAGTACTCTTTTGCGCAAGTTTTACGTTTTAGAACTGTTAATTAGTTTTCATATTCCCCTTCTTTAGTGCTGGCAAGGGTATGTTCAATAGTTTGTCTTTTAGGTTGTCTCTAACACCCTCTATATCATCTTGAGACAATTTTAAGGACAATTATTCCAATACATTGTCTCTTGAGCTGTCTCTTTAAAGCCTCATGCATTTAAGATTTACATGAATCAAGTGCCTTGTTTCGTGTTAATAAACGACGACTGTGCTCCAACAGCAGAAACCTTCGTCATTAGTGCCTTGTTTCGCGTGATGTGTCTGTTGCTTTGTGAGAGGACGACGTCATTCTCTCTCATCTTTCACTCTTCTCTACGTCATCAGAAAATCTATGTAACAACCCTAGAGGCCGCTAAATTGACACTATTAAAGATGCTCTGAGGTGATATCTTGGCAAATCCTGTCAAGACTGGAAGTTGGAAAGCGGAGTGGCAACATGGCCGTATGCACTCTTAATGTTATCTTGTGTTGTGTGCATAATTACATAGACCAGCAACATTCATGGCATTGAAGAAAGCATGAAAAATAAGTCGCATGGCAGGGGTGTGCGGCTTTTGTTTATAAGAAGAGTGGAATGGGTCGACTTCTTTTAAAGGGGCAGCAGTGAATATATGAAGTTGCTAGCTACCCAAGGAATCTACTTATGCATCTGATTGGAATGTCCGTGGGATGATGGTTCGTTTGCCATGCATAAACCAAAGATCTTAGGATTGAGAGGCATCGGGAATTTAGATCTTACTATTGGGAAGGGTCTCAGTGCTGCTGTAGATGTCCTGACGTGGCTTATCCTTACCAACATGTATTGTTCTGAAGGTGGTGCCTCTCTTCGATTTTTCATAATTTTCTCTGAATATGTTACATTGGATTGTGGAGAATGTGGGTAATGTGAAGCCACAATGTAGCTTTCGCTGCACTAGTGGTATCAGTAGCCTCATGTTGTGTAGGCTTCTGTTCGCAATCGAACCGATGTAAATAGTAAAATCAAGAGAATTTGACGAAGTAGCACACAAATAAACTCTATTTTTCGTCAACATTTTTTTTTTTTTGACTCAGATGATAGTTCAAGGTTGAAAATATATGTTTTCCTAAAATAAATATAGATGTTTGTGGAGGAGGTAGAGTGTGAGCTGTGAAGCCTTGAAGTTGACAAGCTGGCTTTCACTACATGCATGATTGCACGGACCAACAAATCAACGACAATGGCATTGAAGAAGTAGTAAAAAGAACTCAGCAGGGCCGAGCCGAGCATGAATATAGAGAATGGAGTGCATCATCTTCTATAAAATGGGAGCGTGCAGCACAAAGGTAGTAAGTTAGTGACAAAGCCCAAGAGCAGTGGGTTCAATAAAAAAAATTGTATAATAGCAAGATAAAACACTTTTTGGTAAGGAATATTCAGCCCATCAATGGATATTGTATGGGAAATTGGGAATGGAACACGATGGCTTGTAAAATTCATCTCGCATTACATAGGCTTTGGAGTCATCTGGAATTTTACGTTTGGATGGGTCTGGTAGTCTGGAGGAAAAAGAATGCTAAGCTCATCATGGCTTAATGCGCATACCACCAATTTTCTCGAGAAAGGCACGTATGACAGCGTGGCCGTGAAGATAGACCTGTTTCTAGGCAGCCGACTTGGTCAACCCAGCCCGATATGTCTGGTCTCGGGTCCAACTTGGTCCTGATTTCTAACCCGAAACCCAAAAAAAAAACCAGATAAAATTAAATAAATTATTAAAATATTTTTTATTCAGGAAAATAATTAAAACAATAGTTTATTTGGGAAAAAATTTAGAAAACAGGAAAGTAGGCTTTTTCAGTCTTCATATCAGACTGAGCTCGGGGTCAAACCTGATCATTCAAGGCCGGACTTTTTCAAACCCGGTACGAAGCCAGTCCGGCCAGCCGGTCTACTTTGGAGGTTGTACCATCTAGCTCCAATGTTTGAGATTTCCAAGCTGGCAATATCACACAAGAAAATCAGTTCTTCTCACCCGCCTTGATCTAAACCGTGGAGATTCCATTGATACAACACTTTGCTTCCCTGCCTTTCCATCACAAGTAATTTGCTGCCACTCGAGTTCAGAATTTTAGCAATGCTTGCTTTACCCTTGACTTATTAAATATTTTTTGAATCAACGACTTCTTAAACATTGTCCTCTCCTCCACTGATCCACTAGTTTCCTGGTGGGAGAATAGATCATTTACCCTACCTTTGGTGTGGTTTCAATCAATTGTCATTATGTTCGTTGTAATAGACTATTTGCTATATAGTTGAAGAGCTGATAACATATATGTCACTTTGGATATTTTTACCCTTATCTTATTCCTTCTTATTCTTCCACCTATTCTCTTGCTCGTCTTCTTTGCTTTGGTCATGGCAGACCAGCAACACTCCACTCTAGCCGTCGGCGTCACGCCGTCCCTCCTCCCTTGAGCCGCGTCGTCGCCACCTCGCACCGCGTCCGCCCAGGCGCCACATAGTTCACCATGTCTAACGCTAAGACGAGGTCGAACCGAGACGTCGGCGCCGCGGAGGAGGCGACTACAACGTCCATGGCTGCGGCGTCGCCGCGGGGGAGCGGGACCACGGAGCCACACGAGAATCAAGGAGGGGCGCATTGAGGGAGGCGTTGTGGTGGAGGTTGGGGAGCGCCGCGGGGAGGTAGGAGAGCACGATGCGCTCAGGGAGGGCGGCGGCCAAGGCGAGCCCGACAGCGCTAGTGCCGGAGCCGAGCTCGAGGATGCTGACTGGGCTCTCTAGGGCGCAGGCACGAGAGAGGAGGCGGAGTGATGAGGACATCACTCCTTCGGATACATGCACTACACAAAATCCTCCAGAGCCGGTTGCTGAACTACAAGGTCCTATGACAAGAGCTCGAGCATGTCACTTAATTTCTCAGGTAAATTCGTTTCTATGGTTGAGTGTATTATTTGAGAACTCTATGATGCTGCCTAACGGAGATGATTTACTTGTACTTAGAAATCTAGGACTACGACCAGTTCCGCAGGGTCTACGACCACTTCCAAAAGGCCTACGACCAGTTTCACCAGTACTCGGTGAGCCCAGGACTCGTTGGGAGCAATCTACGACCAGAGAAGCGCGCACAGTGTTCATTGGACACAATCTACGACCAGAGATAGCATGGACTCCTCAAGATCACTCCAGGACCAGTCCTACGACCAGGTCTTCGACCAAAGATACGCGATATGAATAGTGAATAAGGTGATGCGTCACCGTTTTGGGTCTAATAGGGCCTTGTAAGCGTGACGAGGTCGGAGCCCAGGTTGTGTACGTCTCTTTCCACGGCCGCACAACTCTAGGCCAACCTCCTCTCGTCCCCCCTATATATATACAGTAGCCATCATAGATTAGGGCGGGTTTTTCTTAGATTATTCTGCCACTTTGCAGTTTCGCCGATTGTTTGGTTTGAGGAACCCCACTTTATGAACTTCATCTATATTCGCAATACAATTCAGATTGCATCTTCCTTGTTCTTATGAGTTGCTTCGATTGCTTGCAGGAATAATAACCCTAGTGGTAAGGTTGATCGCGTGCAAGCGTGGTCGATAACAACAGTCGTGCAGGTGTAACGAATTACGAGGTTACGGTCTGCGGGTCGGAAGCCTCAAAGCATCAACGTCCTCACGACGAAATCAATCGAACCTATCGGAAGATCGGGCCGCCGTACCTCATCAAGTGGTATCAGAGCAAAGGTTGTCCGTTAGGTAATCTCGTTTATCCCCTCTTTGTTAGTTGTGTTCCGTCACCTAGAGTCCAAAAAATTGCCGCACAAAAAGTTTTAGATCTTAGTTCTTCCGCTGTCCAAACCACGTCGTGCCTTTCGCAATTGTGTTTTCAGTTTTCGCGTTGTTGAGTTCGAGTCCATCGTCGGTGTCTTTGTTGCTGGTCTAGTCGTCATGATCTAGTTTCTAGCGTCGAGTCCTTGCTATTTTGGTCATCGTGTATCTCGGCTTGCCCTTGGTTGCATCCGTTGCAATTAGGGTTTGTCTACTATAGCCGAGATCGAGACACCACCCCCATAAGACCACCTACTCAGATTTGGCCTCTCCACCGAACTCGGAATCGACCACCTATTCGAGCAACACCCATTCAACCACCCACTCGGGATCTACCATCTGGTCGGATTCGATCACCTACTCGGATTCGACCGTCCACTCGTGTCTGCCTAGACAAACCTATCTATTTCTGGCTGCTCTCGGACACCCCACGCCCTCATCATATCGCATCCTATGAAACAAAGGCTGGGAAGATTTTCCATAGCCGAAACAGAACTAGCCAAAGTTCAGAGAGAGAGAGAGAGAATCTTTTTTTACCTTTATACCCCTGCTCTCCGGAAAAAGTTTGTGACCCACTCACCTCTTTGGACTCAGAAAAGGTAGCAGAAGAGTTTTGAGCTCGGGTCACATTCGCAAAAAAAAGAGGCAAAGTAAAAAAAAAGGAATTCAAAAAAAGAAGGAGAAAACAGTTGCTTTGCGATTTTTGTTCCGTTGTGTTTGTATCTACCCTATTTTTCAGTTTACTTGAGCTAGTTCTAGGAACGCGTTTGGGCCAGCAACTGTGACGAGTACTGTGGACTTTGATTCAGCTTTGCTAATCTAATTTCATTACTGCTATTTCTTGCTACTAAACATTGCCTGTCCGAGCTCCACATACTTTCGGCCCTTAGATTTGGATCCTCGCATTCGCCGTGGTCATACATCCTGAAGTGCATAGTTCGTGAAGTGCATAGAGTTATGCATAGAGTCATACATCCTGAGATAACGATAGAACAGAAATTTAATGCTCACTTAGTTCCTGAAGTGCATAGAGTTAGGTTATGCCAGCAGCATTCGTGTCTTTCAAAAGCCGGTGGGGGGCTGCTCAGACAAGTAATCCGACGGTGTGGTTAACCGAGTGGGCTCCGGAGCCTCGTGATGTTTACTGGCCTAATCTCGCAATCCCTTTTGTTGAGCTCTCGATTAGGAGGCTTATTATGGCTCTTGCCCTCTTCTTCCTGACCTTTTTTTTCATGATACCAATTGCAATTGTCCAATCCTTGGCAAACCTAGACGACATTGAGCGGATGCTTCCTTTCCTGAAACCTATAATAGAAAGGTGAGTATTATTACCCACCGTTTTGCAGTTGAATTTTCATGAAAAGGCATATGTGGAATGTTGTTTCTTATGTAGTACTATCTACCAGATTTTGCCACCCTACTACTTAAAATGTTGAAGAAGGCCAATATTTGACTTGTTGTGACTTGTTACTAATACCATATTGAAGTCGCTCTCAGTTTATGTCCTAACTGCAGACGTGTATACATTTCAATTTGGACAGACAATATTTGCGATTCATTAGTAGGCATTGTTGACATAATTTTAGGTATGTCATTTGTGTTGTGCACTAGTGTATACTTATTTCATGAGATACTCTTTTTTTGCTAACTAGAATATATTATAAAGCAATTAGAAGCAAGCACCTCACATAAATCTACATGTTACAAAGTTAATAATTACATTGTACATTTCTTTAGCTAGGAACACAATCTAATTACTCCATCCTGATCTGGAATCTGTACTGATTACTAATGCTTTGTTTTCCCGATTTTGATAAAAGGGTATGTGTGTTGTTGGGTGTGCGATTCATGGAGCTAGCAGTGTGCTATGCTCGGCTGTACGTTCACTGCTTAGTTCTGGATTTAACTTTGCTACCTCTTGACTTCTATAGAAGTGGGAGCTTTATCCTCCTTTTAATCCCCAAAATTAAGGGCTGTCAAATTTAGATTACAATGGAAATATTGTTTGTCAAATGCATGACTTCGTTGCATGTTTCAATAACGAAAATTTTCCTGGCGTAACCCACATTATAATTGTCACCAAGATATTATCTTTCTGGATTAAAATTCATCCGTGATGCAATGTTCTGCAGAAATTCTCTCAAGTCAATTGTGCAAGGTTTCTTGCCAGGAATCGCACTGAAAATCTTCCTTATACTTCTGCCAACAATTCTCATGACCATGAGCAAGATTGAAGGGCATACATCATTGTCTGGATTGGACAGGAGGACAGCATCGAAATACTTTCTGTTCCTTTTTGTCAATGTATTCTTGGGGAGTGTAATAACTGGAACAGCATTCCAACAGCTCAACAATTTCATCCATCAGTCCGCTAACAAGTATGCTGAATCTGCCAGTTGCTTCTTGCATTATGATATTTTGGTTATAACAGTGTGGCCAATATTTACGATCTACCTAAAAATGTTAGTGCCTTCTAGGCTTTATACTTCGACATTTTTTGCCCCTTTGTTGTCTCAAGAATTCCAGAAATTGTTGGAGAATCTATTCCCATGAAAGCAACATTTTTCATCACATACGTAACGGTTGATGGCTGGGCTGGTATCGCGGCTGAAGTTCTTAGGTTGAAGGCGCTGGTCATGTTCCATATAAAGAATGCTTTCTTGGTCAGAACTGAGCAAGACCGTGAGCAGGCCATGGACCCTGGGAGCTTGGATTTTGGCACCACTGAACCGCGGATACAGCTGTACTTTCTGCTTGGGCTTGTATATGCTGTTGTCACACCAATTCTTCTTCCTTTCATCATAGTGTTCTTCAGCCTTGCCTACCTTGTTTTCAGACACCAGGTACTAGTATGTCTTCCAGTTCAAAAGATACTCTTCGATCAAATTAACTTTGTATTCTGTTACCAGTGTGTTTATTCACATCAGATTCACATTGCCACAAAACACAAATTTCAGCTCATGACTGTTCTTTCCATACTTAGTAACCAAGTGAATATTTCCTGTGGTACACTAAAATATCAAGCCTTGTAGCCTTCATTCTTCTTAGCATGGGTCACTAATTTCTTTTTCTTATTTTGTTGCAAGATCATTAATGTCTATAATCAACAATATGAGAGTGGAGCACAAGTCTGGCCAGATGTCCAAAGGCGACTAGTTATTGCGTTGATAGTATCACAAATCCTTCTACTGGGACTGCTGAGCACACAAGAAGCAGAAAAGTCCACTGTCGTTCTTCTTCCTCTTCCTGTCCTGTCCATATGGTTCCACTATGTATGCAAGGGCCGGTTTGAACCAGCATTTATAAAGTTCCCGTTGCAGGTAAGACTGAAACGTATTCTTCATGCATAATTACATATGTTCACCGTAGTGTCCCAAATATTAAGCTAGAACAGAATTGATACATATACTTGCTGGGGACCTCTACTTGCTGCTTGGTTTTGCAGGATGCCATGGTAAAGGACACACTGGAACGGGCAAATGACCCGACTCTGAATTTGAGAGAGTACCTGAAGGATGCATATGTGCACCCGGTCTTCCACAGAAATGACATGTACGATCTTGTTTCCATCAATGAGGAAGAGAAGAACCCCCTTGTTCCGACAAAGAGGCGATCTCGCATGAACACACCAGCAGAAAGCAAATTCAATTCCAGTTCTGGCACTAATGAAGGAGAGTTCAGTCGAATGCTTCCTACCTGAAGACTTTATTCTTTCATGACCAAATGTAAAATTTTCAGAATTTGGTGATATTGTAAATGTTTGGGCAAAAAGGAAATGCAAGACGTAGCATAATGTTGGAACAAGTTATCCACTATACACGATCAGCAGTTGCACTACTGCATTAGCATGTGCTGCCACAACCACAATGAAATTTGAAGTTAGAACTATTACATGATGATGATTTGAGCCCTCAAGCACTAACATTACGAAATCAACCACTCAAACTCTATCATAAAGTTGAATCAAGGTTTTCCGTTAGTTTAATATTATGATACTAGGGCATGTGATGATGGCTTATAAATGAAAGCTTTACAAGAGTCT